>LR546269.1:0-11159 GCA_900536305.3 Caenorhabditis sp. 40 LS-2015
ACCTCACAACACTCACAGTCCTAGGGATTCGCCCAGCGTATTTTCTTAGATGGAAATCTGGACAACCTCGTCCATCCGGGTGTCTTAACACATAAACATATACAGAGCACAAACTAAACCTAAACCTAAACATAAACCTCACAACATCACACACATTCGACGACGATGGATCAATGACTTCGGAAGGTGGGACAAGTCGATGGAAAGGAACAAAGGTATGTTTGAACTTTCAGAAACGGAAATTAAAGGTTTCCAGCCATAAAAGCGCTATCACTTCGAAGATTCTGAGAAAATATTGGTTAAAAATTGTGAAACATCGAGTCTAATTCGAGTGGTCCATTTGTGTTAAGAAAAGTTGCTCTGAAAATCAGAAAGATCGGGAAAATGGTGAAAAGGAAAAACAAAAACAAAATCGTTGAAACATTACGAAAAAGGTTCAAAATATGGTTGTTGGAAAAAAGGAAACAGTTGAAAACAAAAGGGTAATGTCGGTTAAAACGGTTCAAAACGTAGTCCAAAAAAATAAAAATAAAAAAATAACGAAAATTGTAAACTAAAAAGAGTGTTGAATCATTACTGGAAATATTGGTTTTGGAAAAATCTGAAAAAGTTGGTTCGACAAGGTTGAAAAATTGAGTCTGAATAACAGAGGTTCGAAAAAGCTGAAAAATGTTTGTGAAAATCAAAAAGTTGGTGAAAACTGTGGAAAGGTGCTGAAAAACAACATGGAAAACATTTTTATTTGGGTCGAAGCGGTTAAAATAAATGATAGGGGTTGAAAAACAAGTAGTAAGGTGCTGAAAAGAAGAACGTTGAGACTCTACCGGAAATTTGGTTCTTAAGTGGTGAAACAGTTGAAAAAAGTTCAGTGAGAAAAAGTGAGCAAAAGAAAACTGGATTGGTTGAGAATATTGGATCTGTATTTATCAATAAATGATTTTTCTCTGTTTTTGTTATCTTTGGAAATCAAAACCTTTTGAAACTTAGAGTCTGTTATACACGATTCATTCGAAAAATTCTTGAAACAAGAAGCATACAGATATTTTTCTGAATTTTCTTCGATTTTCAGCCTTGTGCTGAATCTAAGGATCGCACTCTTTGTCCGGGTGACTCACCCCTCTTTTAATATGATTGAGTGCTTGAAAGCATTCTTGTTATCTATCATATTGTTTGATTGTATATAGCTCCTCCCCTTTGGAACAGTATATAAGAGAGATGTCTATGATGTATCATCGGGGCGTGTGTCCAGCTCAATAAAGTCTAGATGTTATACAAGCTCTACTTGGGTGTCGCAGGCATCTTTCGGTTGGTTCAGAATCACGAATACGCATGTTTGGACTATGAAGATATTCAAAACCTAATTTGAAAGCATCATATTAACTTTTTATACGATACTTTGTCTATCTATAAATTATCTCCATGATCACAACGTCACTGATTGTGGAGACTTTCTCTGAATGTTTCTGGAAAATTCTGAAAACTCTAATTAAACTATCGTGTTGAGGGGAGAAATTAAATTGTTGGTTTGCTCTTCCAAGCTCAGAATGTATGTAGACCATCGACCATCATAGATTTGAATATTTTCTTCTAAACCGAAAGTCACTCTCAGTATTTTCATGTTATCCAAAATAGAGCCATCACCAGAAGAGCAACGACGACTGCATGACTATTCAGAAGCAGAATAGAATGAGAGCAATCGTCGAACAACTTTCAGTCTAAAATTTAATTTAATTTTCATTATTTTATTATCGAGAGAATAATAAATGATCTAGGGATGGGATGGGGAAGGGCGTCAAACGACTCCTCCCCTCCTGACACAGCATTATTTCTCGTCGAAAATTGAAAAAAAGTACAGTCTAACCATGGGCACTTTATCAGAATCGGCTGAAAATATCTCATCTTCTGAAACTGACTTTAAAGCGAGATATGGTTCATTTTCTGAAGGTCATTTTTCAGGTTCATTGAGGTCTTTGAAAAATGCTCATAACACGGCTCAAAATGAATGTCAGAGAGTGAAATCAGGTTTCTTGGACTCCTCACAATCTGATTTCATCATAACCACGGCAACCATCAATGACCAATCTCGTCCGTCCCCTCCCAGGATTCTCGCCCTTGATGAGCATTTTTCAGGAGAACATGAATAGAGTCTCAGCTCGTGAGTACTCAGCATAATTTCCGAAACAAATTTCTAATGTTTTCGGATAACCGCGCAATTCAAAGCGTTTTCTCGCTCAACGTCAATGCTCTTCTGAACACGCCGAATCCCTTGTTGGCGTTGGGATTTCCATATGCTTCTCCAGAAGTTCAGAACCAAGTTGGTACAAGTCAGACAATAAGTGAGTAGTTCAACTTCTCAATTTTAGATTGATTGCTAATTACCTATGGATTTCAGAAAATCTGAGAGAAGAGGATAGGCAAAGAGAAAGGAGACTGTTTGATGAGAAGACGTCATCAATCTCAACGGCTTCTGAATTGGATGCTGTGTCCATCATCACCCTCGACGATTCTTCGGACGACGATGTCATTGTTCTTGATAAAAACAATAAAATTTTTGACCTCATCTTTATTACTTTCTGAAAGTCTAGGTTTCCTACTTGTACTGAGTCACCCGTCTCTTGTCCCTGTGTTATTATGCAGTTGTCTCTTTCCCTCTATTTCCTTATTTTTCCGTTTTCCTTACTTGTTATCCACTTTAAAACGTTTCAATGAAAATCCTGGTTTTCAAAGCGAATCAACTTTTCAAATAGATTTATTGGAATTCCAGAAACACCAATGGAAAAGGTCTTTGGCTCAGAAAGAGCTCATAGAGATATAAGCACAATGAAGGAATAAATAGAACATCGAAGGGGAAGTTTATCTATTTCTTATCCCGCTTTGCTTTCTTCGGTTTGACCTCCACCTCCAGCCCGGCAGCCTCACCCTCATCGGCTTTCTTCAGAATCTTCCTGACTTTCTTAAAACAGCCTTTCATTTCACTCAACGCCAACTTTGCATCCTTCGATCCTGCCTTCAACTCATCCTTATTACTCTCTCTAAACTCCTCGATAGTCTTCTAGAGGTTGGGTTGCCATTCTTTCAGATCTGAAAGTTCCAGGCTAGAAATTCGATGCCTCAAAAACTGAATAGAGCTCACCTCGCTGCTCCTCTAGATCATACAACTCTTGAACAGGCCCCATAGATTTGATCAATGCCTCCAGTTTTCGAGGCAGGCCTACAAAAATGCTAGGAATGCAATTACTGAACGCACGACTCACCACTATCTTTATCCTCTAGCAGTTCGCCAAAACCCTCAACGTCTTCCAATTCAACCATTATCTTCTGCTTCTCATCTTGAGCGTCGAGGAGAACCTTCTGGCAGTAATTACTGTTCGCTGTGAACGCCTTTATTATTACCGCTTTCAAATCTGAAAATCTGGCGTTCTAAGGTAGAGAAGATTTCAAAATGGTACCTGCTTCATGCTCTAACTTTTCTGGTGGCGATTGGGATTCCATGAAGGGTTGCCAGAAAGAAGGAGAGCTAAAAAGTCGAAATGTCTAAATTTCTGAAAATTAAGGTTCACGCCGGCACCTGATTGTTCAGCTGGTGGATGGAAATGTGGTGGCTGACAAGCATCGGAGCCAGGAAGACACTGATGCATTGTGGGCTTGAAGTGCGTGTACATGGTCTGTAAAAAGATTACAAAAAAAAAAAAAAATTTCCGAAATCCTCAGAATCCCAGAATCTCAGAATCTCGAAATCTTCCGCATCTCAAAATCTCGAAATCTTCAGAATCTCAGTATCTCGAAATCCTCAGAATCTCAGAATCTCGAAACCTTCAGAATCTCAGAATCTCAGAATCTCGAAACCTTCAGAATCTCAGAATCTCAGAATCTCGAAATCCTCAGAATCTCAGAATCTCAGAATCTCGAAATCTTCAGAATCTCAGAATCTCAGAATCTCGAAATCCTCAGAATCTCAGAATCTCAGAATCTCAAAATCTTCAGAATCTCAGAATCTCAGAATCTCGAAATCCTCAGAATCTCAGAATCTCAAAATCTCGAAATCTTCAGAATCTCAGAATCTCAGAATCTCGAAATCCTCAGAATCTCAGAACCTCGAAATCCTCAGAATCTCAGAATCTCAGAATCTCGAAATCTTCAGAATCTTCAGAACCTCAGAATCTCAGAATCTCAGAATCTCGAAATCTTCAGAATCTCAGAACCTCGAAATCCTCAGAATCTCAGAATCTCAGAATCTCGAAATCTTCAGCATCTCAAAATCTCGAAATCTTCAGAATCTCAGAATCTCAGAATCTCAGAATCTCGAAATCTTCAGCATCCCAGAATCTCGAAATCTTCAGAATCTCAGAATCTCAGAATCTCAGAATCTCGAAATCTTCAGCATCTCAGAATCTCGAAATCCTCAGAATCTCAGAATCTCAGAATCTCGAAATCCTCAGAATCTCAGAATCTCGAAATCCTCAGAATCTCAGAATCTCAGAATCTCGAAATCTTCAGAATCTTCAGAATCTCAGAATCTCGAAATCTTCAGCATCTCAGAATCTCAGAATCTCAGAATCTTTGAATTTCAAAATGCTCCGAATCTCAGAATCTCAGAATCTCCAAAATTTCAGAATCTCAAAACCTTCAGAATCTCAGAATCTCGAAATCTTCAGAATCTCAGAATCTCGAAATCTTCAGAATCTCAGAATCTCAGAATCTCAGAATCTCAGAATCTCCGAATCTCAGAATCTCAGAATCTTTGAATTTCAAAATGCTCCGAATCTCAGAATCTCAGAATCTCCAAAATTTCAGAATCTCAAAATATCCAAAATTTCAGAGTTTCGAAATTTCAAGAATCTCAAACTGCTCAGCATTTCAACCAAACCGCAAAATCGCTGACCACCCGAAGTGCAGAAAAAAAAAAGCCATCACCACGTTGAAATTTTTGGTTCAATAATTTTCAATAGTTTTACAAAATTTGAAAACCTCATTTGAAGAAAAGAATACTCACCATCAAAAGTTCACAGAAAATCAAGAATAACTAAAAGTGGAAAGGCTCCAAAACACGCGGTGCCAAATAATCTTTAGGGGCATAGCATGCCAGCAAAAAGAATAGAATGATTCCTCATGTTTGTTTTCTGGACAGGCGAGGTGCGGAGAGAAAGAGAAATAGAAAAATAGTTTGATGGAAAGAGAAGCGCAGAAAGAGAGAATCGGCCGCTTATGTGGCAGTTGCCCGCGGGCGCCCTCAAAATCAATAGAGATTAGAGAGTGGATGGAAGAGAGCAGAAGCACAAGAGAGGGGAGACTGTTGGGGTGCGCTACAAACCAGGCCTCTTCGGGTGGAAAAAAGGAGAGAAGGAACACTTGGGTCGGTGCTGCGTCTTGTCTTTAGAGTTTTAGAATTTCAGAATCTTCAAACCAAGAATTCAGGCAAAAAAACACTGATCTGGCGACAGGTAGATTTTTTTTCGAATTTTCGAATTTTTGAAGTTTGATTAGTTCAGAACTTCGAAAATGTATAGACTTTAAGCTTATGGGGTTATTCAGACCTTCTTCCTGTGAGTTTGATCAGATTCCGTTCAGATCATCTTCAGTGATGAAGAGAAATTCAATTTTGAGCGTCCAGAGGAATTAATGGCACACAGTAATACAGAAATTGATAGACAGAGACTAGAGTTTTCGATTGAATTCGTAAGAACGGTGGTCCTTCGGATTACAAAACTTTTTTCCCTCTCATTTTCACGTTGTCCCTGATTTTGACCACCCGGCAGTATCATTTTGTGGATTTTTTTTTCGATTTTTTTCGAAAAAATCAAATTTTGAATTTTCTGGATTTTCGAGCAGATTAATTTGTTCACTTCATCAAATAAGTAACAGAAAGAAAGTTTTACAACAGACTGAAAAATCAGAAGCACAGAAAAAAAATCGGTGACAAGGACTGGGATGGACAGAAAACAGAGAAGTTAGACTTTATCCTCTGATAGCCCTCTGCTTTTTGTTTCTTCTCGGTCTTTGGCTGATATCCATCTCAGGAATTCCTCCGATCTCCTTGACCTTTGCGCGAAGCTCCACAGCATACGGGCGACTATGAGGGGGCATCTGTAAAGAATCCATTGAGAAACTTCAGCGAAACTAGAAAAACTAACCACAATCAGCTCGATGTAGAGATGCAGGAAGAAGAGTTGAATCAGAGTGGTTCTAGCGTAAACATTCTGAAAATAACCCAGTAGGGAACAGAAAAAAGGAACTAAACTTACATGGTCTTCCACGAGTCTAAACGGAAGGTTGGTGAGAATCATCAACAACTCTGCATTGGCCTTCAAGGTCTTCTCGTACTTCGTATTTCTCGCCAGACTAACGTGAGCTGTCTTTAAAGCCTTCAACGCCGTGCCATACTCCTCGGTGCCAGGAATCAAAGTGTACAGCTCTTCGGTGATGGCCTCCACCTGAGAAGCGAAGGTACGGACGATGGAGGACATCTTGCGGAACTCATTTTTGAATGGGCTCTTCCCCTCAACCTGCTGCTTCAGAAAGCGATATCTGGACACCAGGCGTCAGGCGAAGGAATGGAGCCGAGGGGAAGATTGGTGGCTGGTCTGAAAACTCAGTTTGCTTTGAAATGTTTTATGATTTAAAACAACTCACTCTCTTTATCGCTGCCAGTATAAAAAAACATTGATTTCGTTATCAGCGTTCATCTTGAAAAGCGTAGAAGTAATCTGAAATTTTTTTTTGTCAGAGCCTCAGCATTTATAGAATCTCAGAATCTTGGCATCTCACAATCCTCAAAATTATTAGAATCATAAAATACCCAAATTTCCAGAGTTAAAGAATTTTCAGAAGCTCAGAATCGCAAAATCGCAAAATACCATAAGTGCAGACAAAAAGTCATTCTCACGTTGAAATTTTCAATTCGATAATTTTTAATAGTTTCCCAAAATTTGAAAACCTCATTTAAGGAAAAGAGTACTCACCATTAAAAGTTTACAGAAAATCAAGTATAACTAGAAGTAAAAAGGCTCCAAAACACGCGGTGCCAAATAATCTTTAGGGGCATAGCATGCCAGCAAAAAGAATAGAATGATTCCTCATGTTTGTTTTCTGGGGAGGCGAGGGACTCGGAGACTAAGAGAAGTAGAGAAATAGTTTGTTGGGAGGGGAGACGTAGAGGAAGAAAATCGGCCGCATATGTGGCAATTGCCCGCGGACGTCCTCCAAATCAGTAGAGAGAAATAGAGAGTGTATGGAAGAGGGCAGAAACACAAAAGAGATTGTTGGTGTGCGCTACAAACCAGGCCTCTTCGGGTGGAAAAAAAGAAGAGGAGGGACTGAGGTTGGTGCTGCGTCTTGACACCCGAGATGGGATTTTATGTTTTCTCTTAGTCGGAGAAAGAAATTATCACACTACCAGATTCAGATGATTGAAGTCTTTGCAAAACACCCCATCCAATGTAATAAAGAATCTTCAGAGTTTCAGAATTTTCGAATCTCAAAATTTCTGAATCTCAGGTTCTTCAATATCTCAGAATTTTAGAGCCAAGAATTCAGAGAATTTGGAAAAAAACTGTGAATTTTTTTAGAAGAACTCTGCAGGCTTCGTCATTCCACCAAAGTTTTGTTATATTTCAAGGCTATACATGAACCTACCGATCATCACGTGCTTTTCCTCACGCATTCTCCCATTTTCATAGACATCGGAGTTCTCGTTCCATATGACTTGAGGATGAAGTGGAGACGGCTTGTGGTGCTGGTCTGAAACAGTTTCAAGATTATTCTTCATCTAGTACCGCAAGCTACACTACTGAAACATTATCGTTTCAATTTTTATATCTAAACTCACTTTTTTATTTCCTATCGAACAAAGATTTGGCAGGCAGACAGAATGACGTAGTTTTAAATAAATAGAAGAGCAGGGAGACCGTCATAAACAGTAGACAGTCAGAGGGAACAAATAGAGGAGGAGGAAGGGTGAGTTTTAAAAAAATCAAGGGTAAGGGAGGCCATTGAATCAGAATATAGCCGAGGGAAGAGACATCGGAGAGTCTAACACAGAGTCCACTTCTCTAAAAGCGTGGAGTAGACGAGAAAAACCAACAAAATGGGCAAGACTAGTCTATTCATTTTTTCTCATCTAGACCTCCTTCTAGAGCAGCGTCCATTCAAACGCTCCGAGTTTCTGAATGAAGGAATGCATTAGAGGTTTTGTTTGGGTATCTGCGAGAAGAGGGCGGAGCGACCGATACAGTGTGTTCAAGATCTATAATTTCTCTTCCTTCTATACACTTTCTCCTCTTGTTTGTAATGACTCTCTTTGTCACTACCTTCCCAGAAATATTGTTCCTCTCTCGTCACTTCTATCACCCAATTGTATGCTGCTGTCATTCTCATAGGGGTGCTAGTCGCACCTGAGAAAATTTTAGTAACGGTAGACTACAGCTGAGAAGAAACTGAAGAGAGGTGTAAACGGGAAATCACAGTTTAGTCTGTGATAAGTGCAATTGAGAAGTAAAATACTCGACTTAAAAGAATTAGTTTACTCCCTCTTTGAGGAAGAAGCCGCAGGCTCCAGAGGTTAGGGGAAAGGGCCGGAGGCCCTGCCAGAGAGCTGCCTTTCAGCTGAAGTCTGGAGGCTGCGATTCCTCTGTCCGCTCATCCGGCCCTTTCTATCGAACCCGGAAGCTTGCGGCTTCTTTCTGAGGGTCTCCGGCTCTTCCAACTGAAGGCGAGTGCGTGGAAAACGAGCCAAAACGTCAAAAGTGAGGACGGAAATTATAATCGCTGAATCTGAGATATGTCAAAGGTTTCTAAAACGCCTGAGAAACGCCGAAGACTCTTTTGAAAAAGCGCTAGGCTTTTACAGCAGTGAAAGGAGAACGACGGAGAACGAAATTTCATCTAGCACTGAAGTTCAGAAGATAATACTACGCGGCAAAGCCTTCCGTTGGTAGTAAATTAAACTTAATAGGTTTAAGGAAAATTTTGCTTTATTCATATCGTCAAAAACTAAGAAAGAACCAACGATCGATTTTCAATCAGGAGTTTTCGATTGGAAGTAGGGAGATTTCAAATTTCGAATTACCTCTAAACCCAAAATGTTCTTCCAGAAATCTTCACCCATATGATCACTCAACCCAGATTCGATATCCACTTTCCGGTGGCTGTCCAGTATGGAAAAGGAGGTCATGACATATGTCGAAGATTCTGAAGACGTTGAAAGATAGGAATCAGACGGAGTTGGAGTAATCGACGAAATGTCTTCAGGGGCATAATGGGGATGTGGATATGGTACGTCTTGAATTCCGATAGCGAATTTGAGCTTAAGTTCCAATAAGAACACCTTTCCAGACTCTCCTCATGGATTTCATGAGCATGAAAGTGGCTTTGGATGGATATCAAAAATCTTTCAAAAAACAGCATGCTTCACCTGATCGTATCTGTTCTCACCGTCAACTTGATCCTTGTTGACAGGTTGATAAAATGTATGGAGAATTTTTCTGTTAGTAAGACACTTTTTTGACCTCCCACTTTTCGGAACTTGCAAAAATCTCGAGGAGGTGCCTTGAAACACGGTGATATTCGATTGCCCATAACTCGGTAAATTTTTGAGCCAGCCAAAATCTGAGCACAGATTTGGAATCCTCATGGTCAGTTACGTCTAGTAAAGTTGTTTTCAAATCAAAAACGTGGATGGAATAAATTTTTCGATTGTGACTTAAAAGGGTTAGCTTGAAAACCTATTTTTACGATTTGCGGACCGGGGACCGACCTGATCGTATCTGTTCTCACCGTCAACTTGATCCTTGTAGACAGAGTGACAAAATGTATGGAGAATTTTTCTGTTAGTAAGACACTTTTTTGACCTCCCACTTTTCGGAACTTGCAAAAATCTCGAGGAGGTGCCTTGAACCACGGTGATATTCGATTGCCCATAACTCGGTCAATTTTTGAGCTAGAGCAAATCTGAGCACAGATTTGGAATCCTCATGGTCAGTTACGTCTAGTAAAGTTGTTTTCAAATCAAAAACGTGGATGGAAAAAATTTTTCGATTTTGACTTAAAGGGTTATCTTGAAAACCTATTTTTACGATTTGCGGACCGGGGACCGACCTGATCGTATCTGTTCTCACCGTCAACTTGATCCTTGTTGACAGAGTGACAAAATGTATGGAGAATTTTTCTGTTAGTAAGACACTTTTTTGACCTCCCACTTTTCGGAACTTGCAAAAATCTCGAGGAGGTGCCTTGAACCACGGTGATATTCGATTGCCCATAACTCGGTCAATGTTTGAGCCAGCCAAAATCTGAGCACAGATTTGGAATTCTCATGGTCAGTTACGTCTAGTGTAGTTGTTTTCAAATCAAAAACGTGGATGGAAAAAATTTTTCGATTTTGACTTAAAGGGGTTGGCTTGAAAACCTATTTTTACGATTTGCGGACCGGGGACCGACCTGATCGTATCTGTTCTCACCGTCAACTTGATCCTTGTTGACAGAGTGACAAAATGTATGGAGAATTTTTCTGTTAGTAAGACACTTTTTTGACCTCCCACTTTTCGGAACTTGCAAAAATCTCGAGGAGGTGCCTTGAACCACGGTGATATTCGATTGCCCATAACTCAGTCAATTTTTGAGCTAGAGCAAGTCTGAGCACAGATTTGGAATCCTCATGGTCAGTTACGTCTAGTAAAGTTGTTTTCAAATCAAAAACGTGGATGGAAAAAATTTTTCGATTTTGACTAAAAGGGGTTATCTTGAAAACCTATTTTTACGATTTGCGGACCGGGGACCGACCTGATCGTATCTGTTCTCACCGTCAACTTGATCCTTGTTGACAGGTTGATAAAATGTATGGAGAATTTTTCTGTTAGTAAGACACTTTTTCGACCTTCCACTTTTCGGAACTTGCAAAAATCTCGAGGAGGTGCCTTGAACCACGGTGATATTCGATTGCCCATAACTCAGTCAATTTTTGAGCTAGAGCAAGTCTGAGCACAGATTTGGAATCCTCATGGTCAGTTACGTCTAGTAAAGTTGTTTTCAAATCAAAAACGTGGATGGAAAAAATTTTTAGATTTTGACTAAAAGGGGTTATCTTGAAAACCTATTTTTACGATTTGCGGACCGGGGACCGACCTGATCGTATCTGTTCTCACCGTCAACTTGATCCTTGTTGA
>LR546284.1:0-11410 GCA_900536305.3 Caenorhabditis sp. 40 LS-2015
ATGCGAACAGATATCGACAATGGGCTGAGAAAGTCAAACTTCCTGAATTTCTTGTCGAAGTGTGAAGGCGTCCGCGGGTGGCCCAAACTTGTCAAATCAGTGACACTTGGAGAATATGAATCGTGGTCTGGAATCAGTTAGTTTTGACTTCAATTAGAATGGAGCTATTGAGAGTGTCTTTTTTCAGTTACGACGTATCAAGGAGAGCACTTCCGAACGATTTTCGATCGCACCTTTGCGATCAGCTACCAGAATGGGCTCCGTCTCTGCTACCAGCTGTTCGATCTGCTGGACACAATCCACGCGCTAGGATATGTGCACCGATCGATCGACCTGAACACGATCCGCGGACGGGTGACTTGGGACGATGTGAGTTTAACATAATTGATTTCTATATTTCAAAACGTCTTGTTACACTTTATCTTTCATTCGAAATCAATGATTTTGGCTTATTCAATCTACTCGTTATAATTCGTCTGACTTTTGAGATGTAAATTCTTCTATTTTTTCAGGAATTCGTGATTGGTCTGAATGGTTTCCGGTATACGGCGCCAATCGAACCTGCCCCAGAATGCTACGGCATGCATTGGATGTACTCGAGCATCTATGTCAATCGCAACGAGCCGTACAACCGCATTGATGACTTCATCTCAGTGATCTATGTCATTCTCACGTCGCAAGGAATTGACATGTTCCAGGGCAGTGTGGGTTATGCGATGAGAACGAAGCAGGTGTTTGTGAGTTTTACAATTCGAAATTTCCAATAATTGTCTCATTTTTTTGCAGCACGACGACCCGCGTGCCTTCCTGACCGACAGCCGACTTCACTGGATTGCTGACGTTTATAAGGAGTTGGTGAATCAGAGAGAGAACGGAGTGTTCGACAGAACTGCCATCTGGGTCCATCTGGTCGTCGCCGTCGAGGGGTGCGATCCGTCTTATCCTTTGGAGTGGAGNATTTATAAGGAGTTGGTGAATCAGAGAGAGAACGGAGTGTTCGACAGAACTGCCATCTGGGTCCATCTGGTCGTCGCCGTCGAGGGGTGCGATCCGTCTTATCCTTTGGAGTGGAGCCCAGTTTCGCGGGACTCGTCCGATGTGAAGTTGAATGCAAATCTTGTGATGGTGCCTGCTCGTGCTCACCCTCGAGGACCAATCCGTGTCGCGAACCTCTAGTTCAACGGTCGAATGATTACACTCTCACATTTCACGTTCACCTCTCATAATTCATCGATATCCCGAAAGTATTGATCTACGTCTAGGATTCAAACTGGTTTGTCAAATTTGTTGCTCGAGAGGTTTTCAATTGAAAATCTCAAAAGTTTCCGTTGTTCCTGTTTTTTTCTATGTAATCAGCTCCGTATGATTCCCACTATTCCCCCTCATTCATCAAGCTTCTTGATGATTATGTTTTCTGTCCCACTTTTTTACACACACCATTATCAATTTTCATCCCCAAATTTTTGGTTATCAGTTTTGTCACCAGTACTCAAAATCTCAAACATTGCCGCCCCAGTGTTTATAACGTTGTGTCTAGCCAATTTTTCCCCAGTTGTTACCATTTACCCCGTAAACCATCTCATCCTAAAACAGCTATTTTTGTTCTAAATTAGCAACCACTTTTAACTTTTCGTTTTAAACCCCTTACCGAGTATGAATACATGTTTTGTATCAGTAGTTCTTCACACCCCTCGCCCACTGAGATTTTGTATCCATCCTACGTTTCCGGTCACAGATACGAATAAATGAGAAGGATTATTTCTTTGGTTTCTTTTCAATTATTATATAGAATTAGAAACCTTTCTTGTTCGCAAAATCCGAGTTCTGAAGTCGAACTTCTGGAAATGATAACTCANTAATTGAAAATCTCAAAAGTTTCCGTTTTTCCTGTTTTTTTCTATGTAATCAGCTCCGTATGATTCCCTCTCTTCCCCCTCATTCATCAAGCTTCTTGATGATTATGTTTTCTGTCCCACTTTTTTACACACACCATTATCAATTTTCATCCCCAAATTTTAGTTATCAGTTTTGTCACCAGTACTCAAAATCTCAAACATTGCCGCCCCAGTGTTTATAACGTTGTGTCTAGCCAATCCTTCCCCAGTTGTTACCATTTACCCCGTAAACCATCTCATCCTAAAACAGCTATTTTTGTTCTAAATTAGCAACCACTTTTAACTTTTCGTTTTAAACCCCTTACCGAGTATGAATACATGTTTTGTATCAGTAGTTCTTCACACCCCTCGCCCACTGAGATTTTGTATCCATCCTACGTTTCCGGTCACAGATACCAATAAATGAGAAGGATTATTTCTTTGGTTTCTTTTCAATTATTATATAGAATTAGAAACCTTTCTTGTTCGCAAAATCCGAGTTCTGAAGTCGAACTTCTGGAAATGATAACTCAACCATCTATTCGTTAAATCAGTCACGTTCGACGAACTCATTCTGAAAATTGTACTGCGTCTAAAAGCTGGAAAGTTCATTGTGGTGATTCTCGACTTGGTGAGTGCAGAAACACAGGAGTCTAATGACGTCGGTTGGTGCAATGGTTGAAAATCGAGAATGACGACAGCTTCATTGACTGATCATAACTAGGCACCACAACATAATTTTTAAAATAGGTTTTTTTCTATTTTTATTGTTGGATTGTCTTCTCCCCTCTGATAGAAGTCCATTCCCAAAGTTTCAACAAAAAATCTTTTTCCAATCCCGAGGTGGACACCTTTTTGTACCAAACCTCAATGNTAAAAAATTGAAACATACTGGCATCTACTACAAAAAATGTGAAACATACTGGCATCTACTACAAAAAATGTCCAATCTTTTGGTGCTATAAACAATCAAATCGGTGCAGAAAGAGATAAGGAACAATTGGCAATGTCCAAACAAACATACGGTTTGATAAAAAAGCTGTAACTTACTCCATTTTTGAGATACAAAAATTTTAAGCATACGGGCATCATCCCCATGTTTTCAGTAATAAACTGGCAAAATTTCAAAAGAATCGATTCATTTTGAGTATAAGAAAGGGTGCGCTACACATTTGTCGTTCCAAAATTGCCAAAATTAGTACTGAGAAAACGAAAATAGAGCCGTAACTTGCTCATTTTTCAACGTATAAAAAATTGAAACATACGGGCATTATCTACAAAAAATTTCTAATTTTGTGGTACTAAAACCAATAGAATCGGTCCAGAAAGGTATGAGTTACAGCTGGCGACACATTTTTCAAGTTTTCAAATGTTATTAGTAAAGAAAAGATGACTGAAGAATTCACCTAAACGTATTCCGCCAAAAGTTCTGTGCTTTCTTTTTTCAAATTGTGGGAGTTTTCTCTTGTAACAGGCTGAATACCCTTGTAAGACTAGACCATAGTCTTTTGAATTCTCTCGTAGTGAGTATGTGCGCTCTCCTGCACACTCTGTATCTATTTTCCCGGGGCCAACAACATAGTTGCGGTGTCGATTTCTGTTCTTGCTGGGTTCATTCTGTTCTCATTTTTCTTGTTTTACTCGGTTTTCGTCATCTCTCTTGCTTTTGTTCCATGAATGCAATTGGAGTGTAAAACTAACTCACATGTTTTGCTCACCAAGTGCTACCCTCTGATCCGAACGACTATAAGGGCAAAAAATTGCCCACCCAGATGTAAGAACTCCCACAAAGGGAATTTTTGAAAAAATTATTTTTTCCCGAGTTATAACGATTTTTCAAAATTGCGAAAAAAAAGTTTAAAGTGACCGTATTTTGGTCATTTTTCGAGTTTTTCCAAAAATCAAAGTGGTAGATGGAGGAACTTTTTTTGCTCTCATTTTTTGTNGTTTTGTGGCAAATTTTGCGTAGAATTTAACGATAGAGAGAAAACCCGCGACGGTGACCTGCATCATCCTCATAAATCCCGAAAACTGAAAATTTAAAAAATTTTGAATTTTCGGATGAGTACTAAAACTACTTAAAAGTGACCAATCATTCTGAAAATTGACATACACGTACACAATACCCATTTCTATCATAATCTGTAAAAAAAAGGAAGGGGCAACACTGAAATTTTTTTTATATTTCAGACGGCAGTTTGACTGAAATTTATGAAAAAAGTCCACCACAGAATTTCGATTTTTTTCAAAATCCAATTTATCTTTTCACAAAATACCAGAACCCATCAAAAAACCTTGCGATGGTGACTTACATTCACGTTTTTTAGTCGATTTTGTCGAGACGACACCTGTTTTTCGATGTTTTCAAACCAAAATACTAAAGTTATTGAAAAACTGATGGTTCCTATCGATTCTACGCAGTCGATTACGTAGGGACAAGTTTCAATTGTAAAAATAATGGGTTCCTAACTCCCGGTACAAGGCTTCAAAGATGGGCTGGTGCCGCGGGGAGAAAAATTTGGTCGCCCCGCCCCCTTTCATTGTGGTGCCTAATCATAACTATAAATCCCCATGTTTTCAGTAATAAACTGGCAAAATTTCAAAAGAATCGGTTTATTTTGAGTATAAGAAAGGGTGCGCTACACATTTGTCGTTCCAAAATTGCCAAAATTAGTACTGAGAAAACGAAAATAGAGCCGTAACTTGCTCATTTTTCAACGTATAAAAAATTGAAACATACGGGCATTATCTACAAAAAATTTCTAATTTTGTGGTACTAAAACCAATAGAATCGGTCCAGAAAGGTATGAGTTACAGCTGGCGACACATTTTTCAAGTTTTCAAATGTTATTAGTAAAGAAAAGATGACTGAAGAATTCACCTAAACGTATTCCGCCAAAAGTTCTGTGCTTTCTTTTTTCAAATTGTGGGAGTTTTCTCTTGTAACGGGCTGAATACCCTTGTAAGACTAGACCATAGTCTTTTGAATTCTCTCGTAGTGAGTATGTGCGCTCTCCTGCACACTCTGTATCTATTTTCCCGGGGCCAACAACATAGTTGCGGTGTCGATTTCTGTTCTTGCTGGGTTCATTCTGTTCTCATTTTTCTTGTTTTACTCGGTTTTCGTCATCTCTCTTGCTTTTGTTCCATGAATGCAATTGGAGTGTAAAACTAACTCACATGTTTTGCTCACCAAGTGCTACCCTCTGATCCGAACGACTATAAGGGCAAAAAATCGCCCTCCCAGATGTAAGAACTCCCACGAAGGGAATTTTTGAAGAAATTTTTTTCTCGAGTTATGATGATTTTTCAAAATTGCGAAAAAAAAGTTTAAAGTGACCGTATTTTGGTCATTTTTCGAGTTTTTCCAAAAATCAAAGTGGTAGATGGAGGAACTTTTTTTGCTCTCATTTTTTGTCTCAAGCATCTTTTGGATATCGCCAGTCTGAAATTATGAAAACTCGGGTCAAACACGAAGTCGTAAAAAACCTTCTTGTAGAACTTTTTTTAACTATCATAAAAATGTTCCCCATCATAAATAAGGCATAAAAACGTATCGTTTATAGTACCTAATCAGGCATTTTCGAAAGATAAAAGTCGATATATAGGTAAAGTGCACCTTAATTTCGATTTTTTTCAACTTTTCACAATTTATGTTTTTTCGAGTCAGACTTTTTAGGGAATTCGTAGTTTGTAAACGTTGTCAGTTAACTGATTATCGGTTTGCTGAAGTTTTCTGGGCCCCATGGAGTCGTGTACCAATAGGTCACCCCAACTGAGGAAGTCGAAAAATTTTATTTTCTGAAACTTTCCATTTTCTTGTTTTTATGACTGTTTCTAATTGGGTTTTATGATTTTCGTATGCAATTTTTTGAAAATCGTGAAAAAAGCGGATAAAACGACCTCAAAACTTGAGCACCTAATTATAAGCATCCTATTTGTTGTGACGCCATGTAATCGACAATTCACTGATTTTTTTCACGATTTTCAGAAAATTTCATACGAAAATCATAAAATCCAGTTAGAAACAGTCATAAAAACAAAAAAATGGAAAGTTTCAGAAAATAAAATTGTTCGACTTCCTCAGCTGGGGTGACCTATTGGAACACGACTCCATGGGGCCCAGAAAGCGGATTTAACTTCAGCAAACCGATAATCAGTTAACTGACAACGTTTACAAACTACGAATTCCCTTGAAAGTCTGACTCGAAAAAACATAAATTGTGAAAAATTAAAGTTCATAATTTTAGACTGGCGATATCCAAAAGATGCTCGAGACAAAAAATGAGAGCAAGAAAAGTTCCTCCAACTACTACTTTGATTTTTGGAAAAACTCAAAAAATTACCAAAATACGGTCACTTTAAACTTTTTTTTCGCAATTTTGAAAAATCGTTATAACTCGGGAAAAAATAATTTCTTCAAAAATTCCCTTTGTGGGAGTTCTTACATCTGGGTNATTTTGAAAAATCGTTATAACTCGGGAAAAAATAATTTCTTCAAAAATTCCCTTTGTGGGAGTTCTTACATCTGGGTGGGCAATTTTTCGCCACCATAGTCGTTCGGATCAGAGGGTAGCACTTGGTGAGCAAAACATGTCAGATTGTAAAATTATGTAAGCTTCTCTTTAAGAAAAATAATTTTCTTGAACTTTCCATCAATTTTTCGATCCTTATCACAAAATTTAATGTCTCGAAAAAATCGATTTCAGTTCGTTACTTTGAATTCAACTGAGATTTCAGTTTCCCATTTGGAACGTTATCTCTGAGGTGTAGTATGATTTATCAAAGCAGTTTCAAACCACAACGTCAATACTTTATCTCAAAGTTTTAAGTATCAAAAATATCGATTTTAGCTTGTCAGTATGTGCGCTCTCCTGCACACTCTGGTTCTCCTTTCCCGGGGGGGCAACAACATATTTGCAGTGACGTCTCATGTTCTCGTCTAGGCCATTCCGTTCTCATTTTCTTCGTCTTGCTCGGTTTTCGCCAGCTCTCTCGCTCTCTTTCGATGAATGCAAATTGAGTGTATACTTTACCCCACAACGTCTATTTTATCTCAATGTTTAAGGTTTCGAAAATATCGATTTTAGCTTGTCAGTATGTGCGCTCTTCTGCACTCCAAATTTATTTACTTGGAGTGCGACAAATTAGTTGCGGTGACGGTTTCTGTTTTTGCTCAGTTCTCCCGTCCTCATTCTCCTTATCTCGCTCGGTTTTCTTCAGCTTTCCTGCTTTCTTTCGATGAATGCAAATTGAGTGTAAATTTCACCTCCTCGAATAATTTCCTTGAACTTTCTACCAGTCTTTCGCTCTTTATCACGAAATTCAATATCTCGAAAATATCGATTAGTACTTCATTCTGAATTCGAATAAGATTTCAATTTCCTATTAAGAAAGTTATCACAGAGGTGTAGTGATTGATTAAAGCCATTCCAAACCACAACAACGCTTCCAAAGAGAAGCTTAATCTTTTTGGTCTTTTATCTTTTGTTGCTTTCCGGCAATCGTGAAATGTGTTTCTTCGACGTATGTAAAGTGGCACTTTTCAGTCTGTCTTCATCGTTCTCACTTCACCAACTTGCAACAACCGTCTTTCACTCAAATATCCAAAGTCCAAAGATGGCTGAACTCAGATTCCTTGACCGTCAATTGTAAGTTTCTTAGTGCAATTTGTCCATCTGTTCATTTATTATCATCGTGTTATCTTTCAGAAGACCATACTCGTTCGCGAAACAGCAAAAAAATGAAAACGATGGAAACAAGAAGAAAGAAGTTATTCTCGACGGCAGATTCACAGTCATCAAGCCGAGTGGCTGGTACATGGATCAGTCGGTGTTTGTTGCAAGAGACATGGAGGACAGTGTGCCGTGCCTGCTTTACATCAATCGGAAAGATGTTGACAACGGGTATAGAGACTCCAACTTCACCCGTTTCCTGTCAGAATGTGAAGGCGTCCGCGGGTGGCCCAAGCTTATCAAGAGAGTCAGTCTCGAAGGAGTATACTCTGGCATCAGTTAGTTTCGACTTCAATTAAAATGCAGTTATGGGAAGTGTCATTTTTCAGTTACATCCGAGCAAGGAGAAACTTTGAAAATCATTTTCGGTCGCACCTTTGCCATCAGCTACAAGAATGCCGTTCGTTTGTGTTATCAGCTCTTCGCTCTTCTCGACACTATGCATATGCTTGGATACGTGCACCGCGCCATCGACACAGACTCAATCCGCGGACACGTGGACTGGAACTATGTGACTTTCACTTTTTGGATTTTTTTTTATTTCAAAACACTTTTGTTACACAAATTCATCCTACCAAATCTCTACTCTTCATCTTATGCTTGGGATTAAGACGCTCTTCTTTTCAGGAGTTCGTGCTTGGACTGAACGCATTCCGCTATGCGACACGAATGGAACCAGCGCCGGCATGTTATGGCATGCAATGGAAATACTCAAGTGTCTATGTCGGTAACAACCTGCGCTACAATCGTCTGGACGACTTTATCTCGGTGATCTACGTCATTCTCACGTCACAAGGAAATGATATGCTCCTGAGCAATGCGGATCATGCGATGGGAAGAAAGCTGGCTTTTGTGAGTTTCATTCTTCGAAATTTTCAAATATTTTCTCATGTTTTTGCAGCACGAAGACCCACATGCGTTCCTGACGGACAATCGACTTCACTGGATTGCGAACGTTTATCAGGAGTTGGTGCATCAGAGACAAAACGGATTCAACCGTGAAGCCATCTCGGCTCTTCTCGACTCCGCCGTTGAAGGGTTCGATCCGTCATCTCCGTTGGAATGGAGCATTTTGCCGGGTTCTTCAGATGTGAGATTGAACCCGGAGAATGTGATGGTGGTTCCTCGTGTTCACGCTCCAGAACCGATCCGTGTTCCTCATCATTAGCTAATCAGTGAAAGGCTTACACGTTGCATGTCCCCATTTGACTCTAATAGTTTTCATTCCCTCATCCCGAAATTTTTGATGTACGTATAGGATTCCAATTGTTTCATCAAATGTGGTCCCCGAGAGGTGTGTCGAGTTGAAATTCTCAATATTTTCAAATTGTTCTCTTCTCTTTTAGTTCTTCACTCTTCTCCCTAGATTTTCGAGCTTTGTTATGATGTTTGTTCATCCTAGTTTTCTGCATCTCAAATCTAGATACTCATTGAGTTAGAGCCAGTTTTTCTCTCTTCATCCATCAAGTGTTGTGATGATTTTTAATTTTACTATGTTTTCTGTGACTTATATCTAGATACTTTTTACACATTCATTTTCACTCCCGACATTTTGTTTGTCAGTTTTCCCACCAATACTCAAAATCTCAAAAACCCCGTCTCTGTGTTCATAGGTTTGTATTTTGTAGTTCCTCGCCGTTTTTTATACATATCCCCGCCCAATCACAATCACCATGAAATTGTACCAATAAATGAGAAGGCTTATTTCTGTGGTTTCTTTCCAGTTATTTTGAATTTCAGATCCTTGTTGCTTAAAAAAAGAAAAAAATTAAGCTGAAGTTGAGTCTATTGTAATCATTCCTGACCATCTCATTTGTCAAATTATCCACGTTTGAGGTACCGATTCTGAAGGTTGTACTGCGTCTGAAAGTTGAAAAATTTAGAAAAGTTCATTACAGGGATCTTCAATTTGGAAAGTCGAGAAGGATATCGCGACCAGAGGACGCGATTACGTCAGAAGCAGAGAAAGGAAACATTTCCGCCGCATAACCGTAGTGAAAGTTGCGCAAGCCGTTAGCGATAAAGAAACCTTTCTCCTTACCGACGATGGGGAGGAATACTGGCTAAGGAGACTATATCTAAGGAACGCCAAAAATCACTGGTTTATGAAAGGGATTTTGAAAAAATTCGGTTTTTGTCAGGATTTTAGTGAAAATATTCTGAAACCTTTCTGAAACCCCGTTGAGAGTTTTTCAAACGAAATATCGAAGTTATACATCAATGTTTGGTGTGCATATTCGCTCATTTTTTGTTGGCCACTGGTTTTACACATTGTGTTTGTCGACCTCACTCACTTGCTAGCATTGTGAAAACATTTCCGGGACTGACTATTGTCTTTATTATCTGGATATCATTTCCGCAAAACTTGACTCCCTGGGCCAAGGGAATCATGAAGCTTCGGAGACAGGAAGGATTGGCCCAACTGGAGACTGGACTGACTCTAGTGTTTGGAGAGTTCTAGTGCGGACTCTCCAAAAATTATGAAAAAATTGCTCTTTTTACCCGTGAGTTTTTCTTCAATATTGATGGAGAGGAAGCAACAATCCGACTTGGGAAAGTCTGGAACATGGTTTTTCAAAATCAAGAAACGGTTGCCATCCATTGTAAAAAGAATTCACGGGTGAAAAGAGCAATTTTGACATAGGATTCTGGAGAAGTCAGAAAAGATTCTAGACTGTGACTGTGACCTCTGAAGTTTCAGAAATTGGCGTTGGGTCTGAAATATGTTCCATGTCTTTGCTTCTCATGAGGATGTTCTGTAGAAACAGAAACACAAAATTGAAGTCGATCTGAAAACACTAGAAGACAGTTGGTGAGTACGGAACCTTTCGCCAAACTGTAGACACGTTTTTTCTAGACGTCCGGTGGCTGCGAGTTGAAAAAGTCAACTAATTTTTGACCTCCGGTGTTGAGGTGCATTTTTCCACCATGATGGCCCTCGGCCCTGGTCTCTCTTGTAGTATGAGGTCGCGCATTGTCATGCTGAAAATAAACCATTCTATTTTTCCCCAATTGAAATCCGCGTGAAGTCTAAGTTTTCTCAACTGACGAGAGTAATGAAAAAGTCATCAAAGTTATGCTTCGGGACGTCGCTGGTTTTGCGCCTCCAAGAATCCACATTATTAGGACTCGACCAAGAGCCAAGTGCCCCTCAATCCAAACAACACAGTACTCGGAGGGGACGCATTTGTTTATATAGTTTATGATCAGCTGTCATTGACTCGAGTCAAAGGACATCATCGTAAATCAAGGTCGTTAATACGACTCCTCGGTCATTCACTCGTAAATAACTATCAAACTCTTCTTCCAATCGGCCCACTTTTTTTCTACAAATTGTCTTCGTTTTGGTCTCATCACTGTCCGATCTCGTTCAAACACAGATTTCTTCTTTTTAAACCCAATTATCTGCGTTCTTCCAATAGATGTTCCCCGGGTACACATGTCGTTGTCTATGACGGAATCGCCCGTCACTTGTTGCCTGCTCATTATTTCCCTCTATATTACCAGATGTTTATCAGTATAGTGGTACACAGAGTAGTATGAGAAGAGAAAAGGCACTTGAGTAAGGCCCCAGAAAACAAGGAAAGAGGGGGGAGGGGTAATAAGCTGTCAATCAAACCATCATTCATGCATGCATTGAAAGTGCGAAAAGTTGTAATGCATTCGAGGGGATGGAAGTAAAAATGACAGGAACTTCCTGATAAGTTTTTGAGCTTCTAGTCACCTATGGGCAGATAGTTTTTTCTCAAAAAAAAACGTATAGGTGTAGATCTCTTTTTTCGAATTATGGGGAGTCCTTTC
>LR546287.1:0-22659 GCA_900536305.3 Caenorhabditis sp. 40 LS-2015
GCCGGTGCAGTGGAAACATTAGAGGAGGAGAGTGGCCTGGAGATGATGGTGTTGATTGCAAGATGGTCCGAGTTTAGAAGAGGAGGAGATGGGGAAACGTCGAGAACCTGGACATCGTCAGACCTAGATTACCTGAAAACTGGAAGACTAGGTCATCAGGTTAGGACCTAGTCCAAAAACCTGAATGACCTGGAAACCAGAACCCAGAAAAAACCAAACCTGGGTCGTATGGGAGCACGAAAACTAGGCCAAAGGGTGGCTTCTTTGTGTGTGACCCAAATAACCTGAAAACTCGAAAACTAGGTCTATGGATGGTCTGCGCATGGACCAGAGAATTTCAAAAGTTAGCAATGTCAAAATCTAGCAATGTCAAGATCTAGTAATGTCAAAAAGTTAGCAATGTCAAAATTTAGCAATGTCAAAATCTAGCAATGTCAAAATCTAGCAATGTCAAAATCTAACAATGTCAATTTCTAGCAATGTCAAAAGTTAGCAATGCTAAAAGTCAGCAATGTCAAAAGTCAGCAATGTCAAAATTTAGCAATGTCAAAGTTTAGCAATGTCAAAAGTTGGCAATGACAATCTTTTTTTTAATGTCAACCATTTTTTTGAGTGTGTTTCTGGTCCATGAGCTGAACGACCTGAAAACTTGAAATCTGGGTCATTTGGGTGGTCTAGTGGTTCATAAGCGAAAAAAAAGCCTAGGCCAACAACACAAGGTTTCAGTTAAGACAATGACTCTGTATAGAAAACACAAGTCCCCTTCCCGACCATTTTCCCCCATTTTCCAGTGGACGGTCTACAACGGCCGGTGAGTCTTCTCCGCAAACAAAAGGATCCCACCAACAACAACGAGAACGGCGAGCCCGAAGACACCACGTCACCATCTGGATCGCGAGAAAAGAGCTATGATAATGCGCCGGCGTTGGAGTCGTTGGAGAAGTGAGTTGAAGAGGGATTCTAGGGATTTTGTGTGGAAAAGCTGAAAATGAGCTTCCAGACTTCGATTATGAGTAAGAATGCCTGAAGTTTTGGACGTGGATCCCTAGACGCCCACTTATTGAGAAACTCGTCCAAGACAACTTTAGGTTTTTTGCCAAAAGTAACTACATGACGTTATCTAGACCCGCACTTTCGTCATCACCTCTGAAAGGGCTTCATTTATATTGGTATCCGTATGCTTACTTCATCACAAGGTTAGAGGGCAAGAGACGCAGACAGTTCACCTTTGACAAGCCATATATCTTCTCAGAGACGTCCTAAAACTATGATGTTTTTGTCAATCGATTTCAAATTTAATTTCCAACAATTCTAGCTAGACATCGAGTATTGAGCATGATTGGCTCTTGAGTTATGTCGCTTTGAAGTTAGAGGTTCATCTCTTTTTCTCGTGTAAACTTTGCCAGGATGTATCTCTACTCCCAGACACCCTAGAAACTTGGTTGTTTTTTGGTAGATTTTAAATTATATTTCAAACAATTCTAACTAAAATCGAGTCACTGGCGTTATTAAGAGGAAAGATATGGAACTTCAAAGTATGAGTCTGACTGTCTGCGTCTCACCTTCTCTTATTCAAACTTTGAGTAGCCGTATCTCATCTCTCAGGCGTCCTACAATGAACATTTTTCTTTCGCTAGACTCTAAATTGGATTTTGAACAATTCAAGCTTTTGAGTTTACTGTGCTCTCTAGATCCACGAGAAGTATGGTGACTAGAGAGACGTCGACAAACCATAAATACTTGTGCCAAATTTGAAGGGCTGTATCTCTGCTGCGAGAAAAGCTAGAGTTATAATTGTTGACTTAATGAACTTCAAATTTAGTCATTATTCTTTCCAGCTAAAAACCATGTTTCTAGAGTCATCGGGAACCGAGATACAGTGCTTGCCATAATTATTAGCCTTCCAGTGATTTTCAGTACAAAACAGTCAAATTTTAGCAGTTAGAAAAGCATGTTCCAATCATTCGATTTCTATAAAACTTAGTAAATGTATCAAGCAACTCTAGATCTTTCTTTTTGTAGTTGACAACTTTTTACGAAATTTGCTGTGGAGTGAGTTAGGTCGCGTATAGTCACGTGACATCAAAACTTGGTGCAAACCTCGAACTTTTTAGGACCCATGATCTTCAACGTAACTCACTTCACAGCGATTTTCGTGAAAAGTTGTCAACTACAAAAATGAAGATCTAAAGTTGCTTAATACACCCACTGAATTTCAAAAAAATCGGGTGATTGAAACATATTTTTTCTCTCTCTCTCTCTCTCTCTCTCTCTCTCTCTCTCCACATCGTAACTATTGAATCCTCAATTTCCGGAGCATTCATTCCATTCGAAATCCCCCCCTTAACGTTCCCTCATTTCCCGTCCAAGTGAGCCACCCCTAATCCTTCGAATCCTCTCTCTCTCTCTTCTCTACCTTCTCTTCTCCGGATATCACTAATACATGTGAAAAGTGATAAATAATGATGAGCTGGCATGTATATGTCCACCACAGCCATCAAGTGCCGTTTATCTACATCCCCTCCTCCCCTTACGGGGCTATATAGATAAGCCCCCCTCCTCCTCCTCCTCTTGCTCTCCCCTCCAACAACGTCTTCAGCTTCTTCATCTTCCCACCACTTTCATCCGCTTTTCCGTGGGCCTCCCCGCCCAAAAACAGACAGCTTATCATCTCTCTTCTCCTCGGCAGTTTTGTTTTTTTCCCAGGTTTTTTTGAAGGCTGTCCGGTATTGATTGAGTCTCCCTACTACTACTCATCTTCTCAAGATGATGATCGTCGGGGACACGTTCGGCTTCTATCAGCTGGTGCTGAGGAAGCATGCGTGCAGGTAATTGGGAAGCTTAGGATTCTGAATATCTAATTTGAATTTGTCAGTTTTTGTTTGGAGTCGAGTTATGACCATTTGAAAATAGACGACCTCTAGTGAAATGAAAGTTGAGAGTTTTTCCCGGGACAAGTCATTGTTAGAAGTGAAATGAAGACACCAAAATAGCTTCATTAGAAATCTGAAAACGTGACAATTCTTAATATCTAATTGGTAACTTCCAGTCTCCAAATTGAACAGAGTTATAACCCGCCGAAGATAGACGATCCCTCTGAAAACTCTACACCCTGGATTTTTGCTTACAGGCGACATAACTAGAGTCTCATGACGCTCAATATTATAAAAGTTATACATTTAGAAAGCTAAAAACGTAAGGATTCCGAATATCTAGTTTGTGTTGTTCAATCTCTTACCTGACTCGAGTTATGAGCTTTAAAAATTAGGCGAATTCTCTCAAGCTTTCAAAAACTCGCGAAGATCTTTGAAGCCTCATAACTCGACGCATAATAGAGCTACACTGTTGAAAACTAGATTTTTGAAATTCTCACAATTTCAGCTTTTGGATAATGTAACATTCAGTAGCTGAATTCAGGGGGTCTTTCTAAACAGACCTTAGTTAGGTGGAGCATGAGCAAGCTCCAACCAAGGACTAACAATATGCTTCTGCAGTAATAGAATCCAAAAAAGTTAAATGAGTTAAATTCTATATCATTCGAAAGCTGAAATCATGAGAATTGCAAATCTCTTATTTGTTTCTTCTTTGCTCTTTTCTGAGCCAAGTTATGACCTCTCGAAGATACTGTCTGAAAACACCAAAACAGATTCCAGAAACGTTATAACTAGGAGCCCTTGCTCGCATTATTAGCTATCCAGTGGTATGAATTGTTTGTGTTTTTCGAAAAAATTAAATTTCTAAAACTTTTTTGAACTATTTTTCAAAAAAAAATCTCGAAAGCTCGAATTTTGAGAAAAAAATTTTCGACAAAAAATTTTCCGAAAATTTTTTTTTGGAAATCACAGTGAGTAAGACCTCATGAGAGCTAGAGTTCTTTCGCCTGGGCTTATCTGTAACTAGGGACCAACCCAGTTTCTGAACCTGAGCTTAGACCTGAGCAATGTCAAAAATCATTATCCCCAAAATCCCCGTGTTTTCCAGACTCCGCTACATCCTCCACCAGCTCAACAGCGGCCAGCTGCCGCTCGAGGACTTGAAGCGAAACATTGAGTATGCGGCGTTGGTGCTCGAGACGGCGTACATGGATGAGACGAGGTGTGTGTTGGGGTCTTCATGAATTATAAATGATTAGAGACATACATGATGTATATTCAAGGAAAAAAAAGAGTATGATAAGAAGTTTTGAGTCATGGAATGCAAACCGAAAAAATCCAAAGGAGTCTATTGCACACTAACCTGCAATAGGTTCACCCACCCACCAACCACCGAAAACCCTAGCCGTAGACGACAGCGTCACTAAAAACCGCGTTCAGCTTTTGCAGACGCATATGCGACGAGGACGACGATCTGGCGGAGGTGACCCCAGAGACCGTGCCAGATGAGGTTCGCGAGTGGCTCGCCGCCACGTTCACCCGTCAGAATGCGGGCAAGAAGAGGGACAAGCCCAAGTTCAAGTCGGTCGCCAACGCCATCCGCACCGGCATCTTCTTCGAGAAGCTATTCCGGAAGCAGCAGGTCGTGCAGTGTCCGATTCCGGCCGAGATTCAGGAGCTGATGAAAGAGGTGTCCACGTGGTCGTTCAGTCCGTTCCAGTTGAACGAGGTCTCGGAGGGACACGCGTTGAAGTACGTCGGCTTTGAGCTCTTCAATCGATATGGGTTCATGGATCGGTTTAAGGTGAGCAATTGGTTGTAGTATCGTTGGAAAGATGGAGACGTGAGCAGACCTTCAACTTTTGTCGAAAATTGATGAGAACTTTTCAAAATCTGAGGAAAATTTTTGTTCGAAAATTTTTTTTTCGAAAATTTTTTTCGAGAATTTTTTTTTCGGAAATTTTTGTCCAAAAATTTTTTTTGATTGACAGTACTGTAAATATGAAATTGTTTTTTAAAACAACTTTTCGAAATTTGTGTCCAAAATTTTTTTTCAAAAATTTTTGTCCGAGAAAATTTTTTTCAAAAATTTTGTTCCAGAATCTTTTTTCCGAAATTTTTTTCCGAGAATTTTTATCCGAAAATTTTTGTCCGAAATTTTTTTCCGAAAATTTTCTTGTTCGAGAAGTTTTTCGAAAAAATTTTAGAACATATTTTTTTTTCGAGAATTTTTGTTCGAAAATTTTTGTCCGAATTTTTTTTTCGAGAATTTTCAATCGACAATTTTTCGGAAAAAATTTTGTTCGAAAATTTTTCGGAAAAAATTTTGTTCGAAAATTTTTGTTCGAGAATTTTTTTTTTGATATTTTTTTTCAAAAATTTTTGTCCGAAATTTTTTTTGAAAAAATTTTCCGAAAATGAGGTCTAAATTTTCCCGTTCAGGTCCCCCTTACCGCTTTGGAAAACTACCTATCAGCTCTGGAAGTCGGCTACTCCAAACACAACAACCCATACCACAATGTGGTACACGCAGCCGATGTCACTCAAAGTTCCCACTTCATGCTGTCCCAAACCGGGTTGGCGGTAATTCAAAATTTTCAAAAAATGGGAAATTTGACATTGCTACCATTCAGAACTCTCTCGGCGATCTGGAGCTGCTCGCCGTGCTGTTCGGCGCGTTGATCCACGACTACGAGCACACGGGACACACCAACAACTTCCACATCCAATCGCAGTCGCAGTTCGCGATGCTCTACAACGATCGAAGTGTGCTCGAGAATCATCACGTCTCGTCGTGCTTCCGTCTGATGAAGGAGGACGACAAGAACATTTTGACGCATTTGACACGCGACGAGTACAAGGAGTTGAGGAATATGGTCATCGAGATCGTGTTGGCTACGGACATGAGCACTCATTTCATGCAGATCAAGACCATGAAGTCGATGCTGAGTCTTCCGGAAGGGTGGGTGGACTGGAATAGCCTGGAATAGGACTCTAGACATCAGATGGTCTTAAACCCCATTTTCGGTCGTTTTGAGGTTTATGAGCCCCCAGAAGATCTATAGACCCCTTGATGGCTTAAAAACAACCAGGTGGACTATAAACCTCCAGGAAGCCTAAAAACCTCCAGATGGCATAGAAAGCCTCTCCAGGTCGTTTGGGGTTTAGGAGTCCCCAGTTCACCTCGAGTTCCCTTCATGTCCAAATGGCCTAGGAACAACTCTGTGGCCTAGAAACCTCCAGAAAGTCAATAAACCCTCTAGATGACCTTCAAACCCACCAGTGACCCAGATCGCCTAAAAACCTCCTGATGGCCTAGAAACTATCTCTAGTTCGTTCGAGGCTTAGGTACCCCCAGAAGACCTGGAGACCCTATACTAGCCACATGGCCTAGAAACCCTCTATATGGCTTAGGAATAACCATGAGCCCTAAAAACCTCCAGGAAGCCTATAAACCCTCTAGACGACCTACAAACCCACCAGTGACCCAGATCGCCTAGAAAACCTCTTCAGGTCCTTCGAGGTTTACGAGCCCCCCGGATGACCTAGAAATGTCAAAATCGTCTAGAAACACGATATGACCCCGAGCCTGACCCAGTACCCTTGTAAACCTCTATCATCAATTTCCAGCATCGACAAGAACAAAGCTCTATGCCTGATCGTGCACGCGTGCGACATCTCGCACCCGGCGAAACCGTGGAACCTGCACGAACGCTGGACCGAGGGCGTCCTCGAGGAGTTCTTCCGTCAGGGCGACCTCGAAGCCTCCATGGGCCTGCCGTACTCACCACTCTGCGATCGTCACACGGTCCACGTGGCCGACAGCCAGATCGGCTTCATCGACTTCATTGTGGAGCCGACGATGGTGGTGTGTGGCGAGTTGTTGGTGAAGATGGTGGGTTTAAGGGGGGATGGCAATGTCAAAAATGGATTCTTCCAGGTGGAACCCCTCGTCTCTCTTCCACCCACCGATTCGCTCTTCCCACCCAGTGTCGACGGCGGGGACGACAAGTCGCCATCGAATGCGTTGAGTCCACTGCCCGATCTGTTTGTTTTACTATATTCTTGATTTGCATGCGGGCAAACGCGCTCTATAGAGAATCCTCATTATAGTTCAATGGGGCGCACTTTCTCAACGTGTCTTTCTAACGTTTCCACACACTCTAACCTGATTCAGCAGGGGAACAATCCGTTACCTTTAGTTCCAGACGGAACTCGTCCACGTCGCCGAACGCATCGATTCGAAAGATTCCGCTGAACTACGCGGGAAAATTGGACATTCCGACGCCGTGGATGAAGTTCCTGCATGAGAACAAGGCTCATTGGAAGGAGAGAGCCGCTAAGGGTAGGTCGAAAGTTGGGAAGAGTAGATCAAAACTAGAAATTTTGTAGAGGAAGAAGAGAGGAAAGCGATAGAGGCGGCGGAGGCGGAAGCGGCTGCCAAGCAAGCGGAGGAGAATAAGGAGAATGGTGAGGGGATCTTGGCTTTTGACATTGCTAAATTTTGACAAGACTAGTTCTGGATGTCAAATTTTAGCAATGTCAAAAGTTATCGGTGTCGAAATTGAGCAATTTCAAAGTCTAGCAATGTCAAAATCTAGCAATGTTAAAGTTTAGCAATGTCAAAAGTTAACAATGTTAAAAGCTAGCAATGTCAAAGTCTAGCAATGTCAAAATCTAGCTAATGTGAAAAGTTAGCAATGTTAAAGTTTAGCAATGTCAAAAGTTAACAATGTTAAAAGCTAGCAATGTCAAAAGTAAGCAATGTCAAAATCTAGCTAATGTGAAAAGTTAGCAATGTTAAAGTTTAGCAATGTCAAAGTCTAGCGAAATAAAATTTTAGCAATGTCAAAAGTTGACCATGTCAAAAGTTAGCAATGTCAAAAGTAAGCAATGTCAAAAACGAGCAGCGTCAAAAGTTAGCAGTGTCCAAATCTAGCAATGTCAAAACTCAGCAATGTCAAAAACTAGCAACGTCAAAATTTAGCAAAGGTTAGCAATTTCAAGTTTTAGCAATGTCAAAATCAAAAATGGAAGGATTCATACTTTTGACGTCGCTAAAGTTTGACATTGCTAACTTTTCACACTGCTAATTTTTGGCATTGCTAACTTTTGACATTGCTAAATTTCGAAAAAAAGTTTCTCAATTCAAAATTCCCAGGTACCATCACAGTCAACTAGCACCTCCGGAGTCCTCGTTGAATTCCTTCTAATTTCCCAAAAATTGTCTATAAAAATTGTCCAGATTTTTTCATCTCTATATATTTTTTCGTTGTTGTAAAAAAGAAGTTGGCCAGAAAACGTTCCGAAAATCGTTCATCCTCAGTATTAGAATACCCATTTCCGATATTTTTCTCTCATTTTTTTCCAGTCGATGATTTTTTTTGTCTCTCTGCGTATTTGTGATTGTCCCGTGAATCCCCCTATAATAAATATACTTTTTTTCAGTCTGAATGAGCAAAAAGTTTTTATTACACCAGTGCATAAAAAAGGGAGAACAGGAAAAAAACAGGCGGGAAATTTGAAAAAAAAAATTATAACAAGAAATACAGAAGAAGAAGAATGCACATCGTCAATCCAAATCGTCGTCGTCGTCGTCGTTTCTGAAACAAAAAACTCTTCAATTTTCTCGATTTCCCGCATTTTTCCCGCTGTCTCTAGCCTCCCGAAATGTCTCTGCGTCTCCACCCGCCGCCACACTCTCTCTCGCCTTTCTCTGCGTCTCTCACGGCGCCGCCGCCGCGCGCCGCCTCTTCTTATACGCCCGCCACCTCCCCTCTCCCCGTGCGCCCTTATAGCTCAGTGGTAGAGCGTTGGTCTTGTAAACCAAAGGTCCGTAGTTCAATCCTGCGTGGGGGCAATTCTTTTTTTCTTCCTGTTTCTGCCCATAATATGGTCTCACATGGTGATAGTTGGCACATGCTTCACCACTCCGTTATTCTTGACGACCGTGTAGCGACGGAAGGTGGCGGTGGTGGGCTTTGGCGATGACGAGGTCGATGGTGGTGGGGTGAGAGGAGTCGAAGAAGTAGACGGCAATGGAGAGATGGGCGTGGCTTCGAGGCGAGTACGGCTGCTCCTCGGGTAGTACGGTACGCGTGCCGGCGGTCGTCCGCAGTCCATGACGCTTTTGAGGATGACGGGACGAGCGGAGACGCGAATCGGGAAGTTCGGTCTCTTCTTTGGCTAGAAAATTTTCAAAATTTTAAAAATGTTTTCAAATTTTCAGAGGCGAATTCGCTCACCAAGATCCGCTCGTTTCGCTTCTGCTCCAACACGGCCTCCGTGTACCAGAAGACCTGCTCCGTACTGCTCATGTTCCTCATGATCTCGAACACCTCCTGTCCGGTGACGATGAGTTTTGGCGCCATCTTATTTGGGGGAGTTTTTGAGATTTTTAGAGCTGAAAATTAATAAATTATAGTTTTTGAACGTATTTCTTTGTGAATTTCGAACGAAAATAGCTGAAAAGTCAAGAAAAACTGCAAAAAAATATCGAAAAACAAAGAAAAGCGCAGAACAAGCTTTGCTGACGCACTTTGCGACGAAAACTTTTTTGACATGTTCCTTTAAATCTACAGTAACCTGAAAATAAATATCATGCATATTTCAGCAAAAAAAGCAGTTTTTTGACTCATTTTTCGATACGAAAGCTGGAAAAACGTTAAGTTTTGAAGTTTTAATCAATTTTGAGCCAAAAAATCGAAAATATGTGAAACAATCACATAAAAAAATGAGGCATGTCCCTTTAAACCTACAGTATCTTGGAAGCAAAATTTTTAATTTTCAGCGAAAAAAAAATCGTATTTCCCCGTTTTATGAACAAAAAAGCAATAAAATCGCCAACATTTTGAACAATTTTCAGTCAAAAAAGTTTTCGAAATAGAATTTTTCTGCAATTCGAGACATGCTCCTCTAATTCTACAGTAACCCTGTCATTTGCGTTTTTCGTCCGAAATCTTTGTATTTTTCTCATTATTTTGCACTTTAAAACTCTTCAAATTCAGGATGGCACAGATTTTTATTTGAAAAAAAAAGCAGAAAAAAAAGCTAAGTTCGTTAAATAATTCAGTAAAAGTCGATAAAAAGGGGTTAACATTAATAAAAGGGGGCGGAGTCTGTCGGAAAAAAAACAAGAGGGAAGTTGTAAATTCATTAAAAGGGAGAAATAGTGGGCGGCGAAGAGTTTAATGATAGAACAGCGATAGAAGTCCCACTGCGGGGGGTGAAATCAGGCGGAAAAACTCAAATTCAAGTAAACAATTTTGTAGAGAGAGAGAGAGCATTGTCTCAGGATCTGGCTGCTTGCTCTATCTCCACATACAGATTCTTCAATTGGCTCAACGAGCGCTTCGCTTCTTCAACGTTCACCATTGTGACGAGTCTCGCATCACTGTAGTTCCGTATGAAATCCTGGTGAATCTCCCTCTCTTTCGCCGTATGCTCCTTATGGCAGTGCACAAAGTCGAGGCACGGCAGACAGAACTGCGGATGATTCTTCTTTTTTCTGAAAACAATAATTACAGTTGCAGTTTTGGTTTTCTTAAGGGACGTTTCGAAACCGGAGACTGCCGATTTTCAGTTTCAAAACCGGCTGGGAAGTGTTCGGTTTCGAAACGTCCCGGTTTCCAAACGTCCATCAATCAAAACTCACTGAAAACGCTTTCGTCCTGACACTCGGAGTCTCTTGATCAACGCCTCCGCAATTTCGCTCTTCTTCGGTCCTCGATGGTGGCGTTCTCGACGAGACGATGAGCTCTCCAAAGTGGGCGGAGCTTGAGATGTGGGCGGAGCCAATGCTGACTCATTGTTCGAATTCGCGTTCTCCGGGTCCTCCTGACGCTGATCACCGGCCGCGAAGTGAGCCTCTCGTTTGCCATTGAATGGGAGCACGTTCTCGAGATGAAGAGCTCCGCGGGCTCTCGCTGGACTCTGCTCCTCGACGGCGACGTCGACCTCTTCTCGTACTCGATCTTCTTCGGTGTCCCAAGGAACGTGCTCCAATTTGAGATTTGGCATGACGTTGAACTGATAGTGTTGTTGCTGTTGGACTTCTGGCTGAGCGACGGCGGCGGCGGCTGGAATATGAAATTTGGCGTCTTCAGAGTTTTCAGAGCCTAGAATCCTTCAGAGTCCTTCGGACATCACCAGAATCCGTTAGAAGCCTCCAGAATCCTCCAGAATCCTCCGTAACCCTTCAGAAGCCTTCAGAAGCCTCAAGAATCATCCACGATCCTCTATAATCCTTCAGAATCCTCCGAAAGCCTCCAGAATCTTTTAGAATGCTCCAAAATCCTCCAGAACCCTCTAGAATCCTCCAGAACCCTTCAGAGTCCTCCAGAATCCTTCAGAATTCTCTAGAACCCTCCAGAATCCTCCAGAATCCCTCCCAAATCCTCAGGAACCCTCCAGCGCCCTTCATCCTCCTTCACAAGCCTTCAGAATCGTTCACATCGATTCAGAATCCTCCCGAAACATCCCGGAATCTCCACACTCACCGCCAACGTCTCCCGCGCCTTCGTCGACTCTGTCCACCTCGATCTTCACAGGACCAGCAGCCGGAATCTTCTGCATGTTGAAGTGAGTCTTCAGATGCTCACGACACGCCTGTTTGCTGGAGAACTTGGCCGAGCACGTCTCCTCAACGCATGCGAACTGCAAAAAGTCGGATTTTCGATTCGAAAAGAGGGGGCGGAGCCTACCTTTTCTGGGACACAATGCGATCCGGCGTGTTGGTAGAGAGCCTCTTGAGTGGTGAACAATCGACTGCACGAAGCCCATTGACACGGAAACTGTAAAAAAATGCGAATTTTTCAATGTTAAAAAGATGAAAACCAAGAAAAAATGTCTGAAAAATTATAAATTTTTGCGAAAATTGGGGTGAAAATCGCTAAAATTTCACATTTTCCACTCGATTTTGAGTAAAAACTGCGGCTTTCAGAGCTGAAATTTCTGAAAAACAAGCCGAATTTTCAGTTTTTAAGCTTATTTTTTATTAGAAAAAATTTTTTTCGAAATTTCCCTGTCTTTCTTACCGCAGCTTCCAGATCCATTCTGAGCCGAATACTCGTTAGTTGGTTAACCTGGAAAAAAGTTAATTATCGAATTTCTGAAAATAAAAAATTTCCAGGGCAAGAAGTACAAATAGAAATTGAAAGAAACAGAAAAATTCGGAAACAAAATATGAAAAAAAAGCAGCGAAATTCATTAGAAAAGGTGTATTAGGAAGGAAATGTAGAGACTTGAGAGGGAAATTTGTGAAAAAGTCTCGAATTTTTAGTCCAAAAATTTTGGAATTTTCAAAAAGAAAAACAAAATTGAACAACAACAGCAACAGAATGAGGGAGAACAAGTATAAAGTGAAGATGGAGTTTTTGAAAAACTCCTCAAAAAAGTTTGTTTAGAGAAAATGCATTAGAAATTGGAAAAAATAATAGGAGAAACAGTTAACAGAAGAAAACCAGAAACAATGGAAAATCAGAGATTTCTCTTCTTCACTCGAAACGCGTCTCAAAAGTCGCTGGTGGAAGACGTCGACGAGGAGGAGGTGGAGGCTGCCTCGGCTCCCTCCTCGGCCATAAACTTCTGCTTCATCGCCTCCAGCTGACCGATGAGCTCTTGGGGAGCGATGTGCGGCTGATCGCCGTACTCTTGACGCCAAACTTGCTCCAACTCGTGCCATGGAGCGTCGTGCGATTTGGAGCATTTCTGGAAGAAAGCAGACTTCTTCAAATCCTCAATACGCTTCCCAGAGACATCCAGAGACCTCCAGAATCCACAAGAATCCTCCAGAACCATCTGGACCCTTCCCGGAAGCTTTGGAACCCGCTCACTATCATAAAAAATTTTCAGAATGTTCCAAAACCTTTCAGAAGTCTCCAGGAACTCCACAATGTCTCCGAATGCTCCAATATCCTCCATTGCGCCTACCTTGAAGTTCAAACACGTCAAACAGAAATTGGTGCGATCCGACGCGCGGAACTGCGTGATTCCTCTCACATGCAGCGAGTTGATGAGTCCCTGACAGAGTTTGCTCATCTTGTTGTAGCACTTCTTGGCCGGAACGGGCGCAGCAGCGATGGCAAGTCGCTCTTTTCTCGGCGCTTTTGGAGAGAAGTGTTCTTGTTTCGGCTCCTGCAAACGTCGTTTTTTTCTGATTTTTCTCCAATTTTTCGGGTCGAAAACTATAGCCAAGACCAGAGATTATTGGGTCAAAAAACCGGCAGTTTAAGCACACCCACTTTGAGCATTTCCTCCCTCGGCGCCTTGCTGCGCGTGGCGTATCCCTCATCCACCCCGTAGAACGAGGACGTGGCCACATTCGGACCGATCGACGAGAGGATTCTGAGATGCTGCAGACGGTGCGGATCCATTCGACGGAACGGCTCGATTCTCGGTGTCGGAGGTGTCGAGGCGACGGACGCTTCGAGACGAGCCGCCTCCTCCTCGTAGTCGACTATCAGCGAGCGTACGGCGTCGACGACATCGTCACGCTTTGCGGAAGGCTGGTGGAGGTGTCTGGAAATGGAGGAGGTGAATTGGATGTTCAGCATGAAATTTGGAGTTTCCTAGAGTTGAAAATGCTCAAAAATGTTGATTTTTCTGCCGGAAAAAAGGATTTTACAGGTCAAAAATGGCTAAACTCATGAAATTTGACGAATTTTCGATCAATTTCTGACTTTTGTGTTCCATGATTTCTAGGCCAGTTTTCAGCATTGCGGCTGAATTTTGAACTGGAACTGTGTTTTTTGGAGTAGAAAACGCGGGAAAATCCGATTTTTCATGTAAAAAATCGAAAAAAATCCATGAAGTAATTTTTGACGAATTTCAAATTTTCATAGTTTCAAGCAAGTGTATTTTGTGTCATTTGTTGCTCGGTCAATTTTCAGCTTTCTGGTAGAATTTTGAGCTGAAAATGAGGTTTAAAAGCTTTTGAACTAGATAGAAAACTGAATTTTTGAATTTTTTTTTTCGAAAATCGCAAAAACTTGGTGAGATCTTCAGATTCCTAGCTCAAATTCGACGAATTTTAGGCCAGATTTTCGAGTTTCCGGAGTTCAGAGATCATTTTAAGTGGTTCGAACACCGATTTTTTAATGGATTCCCATCTGTTTTTGAGGTTTTTAAGCTTAGATTTTCCCTCATTTTTTGCCGATTTCCACACGAACATCTTCAAATCATTGGTGACGCGATACTCGGCGGCGGTGTGTTCACGGAGGCAAGGCGATTCGAAGTTTTGAAGACAAGGCAGGCAATAGTATGGGGACTCAAGGAACATGTTCTTCGAGGGAAGCATTCGGATTCGGTAAATCAGGCTGCGAGCCATTCTGAGCATTTCCCTGTGCCGAGTGAGGAGAGCGTCCTGAAATCGGGGAAAATTGGAAATTTTTCGACGAAAAACGACTGAATAAAACTATTTTTACACGCACTTGAGCCTCGCGACGTCTTCCAGAAGACTCTGGGCTCATCAAAGCCAAGCCAGAAGCCATCGAAAAGTGTGTCGCTGTCGTCGGCTTCAGCGAAATGGCTTGAGATTCTGAAGACGTGGAGAATTCCGAATCGGCAGCGGAGACTCTCGAACGACGTGTCTTTTTCGGTGCTGGCTCTGGCTCTTCATCCGACGTCTTGTATCCAACGCTTTTCTGGAGCACAAACTCTCCATAGTCGAGAATCTCCAGATGTCTTGTGAGCACGTGGAGTCCCATGTCCAGTTGATTGTCGAATGATGAGTGACAGACGTCCCATTTGCAGAGAATCTGCGAAAAATATTGATAAAAATATTTTTTTTGGGCGGAAAAATTACATTTTCAGTCATCGTTCCGGTGGATTTTTGATGGTTTTTCGTCGATTTTTCACCTGAAAATTTGATAAATTTCACATTTTCTTCAAATCTTTCATCATTTTCCCTCGAAAAACCTTTGAAAACATCGAAAAAAACCCAAAAATTGTTGAGAAATCGGCAGAAAAAAGTTTGAAACAATTCCAACGCGGCTCTCAATGGAGCGCGTTTGCAGGTCAGATAATTGGAGGGAATTTGAAGAAAATCTCAAGTGTTCGCTCTTTAATTCGGATTTTCGATGAATTAAAAACCGAATACTTGAGATTTTCTGCAAATTTCAAGTCTCTGAACAGGAATATGATGTATTCATCAACTTTCATTCGTATTTTATGCAAAAAAGACTTCGAAATCCTCCAAAATTCTTCAGAATCCACCAGAAAACTGTAGAATCCTCGGGAATCCTTCAGAATCATTTAGAATTCTCCAGAAGTGTCCAGCACTATTGAGAATGTTTCAGACTGTTCCAGAACCCTCTGGAATCTTTTAAAATCTTTGGGACACCTCCAGAATCTTTCAGAATCTTCCAGAAAACGATAGAAGCCTCTATACGCCACCAGCAGCCTCCAGAAGCCTTCAGAATCGTTCATAATCTTCTAGAAGCCTCCAGAATTCTCCTGCTGTTGAAATTGACGCTTAAAATTAGCCCCAGAGCACTCTCTTTCTCTCTTGATACCCTCTAGTCTTTCTCTGTGTTTCTCTCTCTCTCTCCCCCGTTTTGTCCATATCTGAAAAAGGATAGGACATCATACAGAGTACGCGATGCCTTTGCCTTTTCCATGCGCTTACACTCGTGTTCTCTGCGTCTCTCCATCTCTCTCTCTCTGGTTTTTTATCTTTTTCCCGTTTCTCCTGCTTCTTCCCCTTCTTCCTCTTCCTCTTTACTCTCCCATCTGCTGTTCTCCGTATTCCCTTTTTCCTTTTTCCCATTTTTTTCCGCTCTCCCATGCCTGCCCTCTATCTATCTTCCAGTTCCTCTGTTCTTTCCTCCCCTTCTTTTCCATTCATTGATTCGAGGAGGAGGGGGAGCATTTTCACTTTTTCTGTGGTTTTTCTGCATGTCGTCTATTTCTCTTTCTCTCTCTCTCTCTCCCTCTATCACCAATTGAGAAGACACTTATAATGTGTTCAGTTTTTCTCGATTCAAACTCTTCGAAAGGTAATTTACAACATTTTTCAAAAATCAAGGCTGTTGAAGAATGAGGGTGGTTGTCATGGCAACCTTGTGAGGTTATGGGAAGAGGAAGCTTTGAAAATGGAAAAAAAACCGCTTTGCAACAATGGTCGTTTTGTGATTTCTGTGATTCTGAACATTTGGGTTCTGTGCAGGGATGAGCAATGAAAAAGTATTCCGAGTCTTTCAAAATTACCAAATCTGGAAGAGTCCGAACTTCTCGAAAGTTTTCTTTTTTTTTACCAATTCTCTCAGGTGCACTCCTTTTGACGGATAATCTATTTTCTTGAAGATTCAACAACAAAAAAAAACATTCACCCACCTATTGCTCAGATTCACCACCTCCTGCTTGTCGATGCACCATTTCCCGCCGTTTTTCCTAACACCCTTGTGTACTCCTCGTGGACAACTATCACTTTCGTTTTCCAATTTCCGATCCTTCCTCCGTACTCCTCTATTTATATGTATAGCCAAAATTTCCGATTGCCGGGTCATAAACCTCGGCACTTTTTTTCATTTACTCTGATTTTCCGAATCCATCAAATTCCTCAAAACCTAGAACCAACGAGTCCCAGAATGAGACTTTGAAATTTTCAAAAATTCAAATTTCAAAAGAAATTTTTTTTTCGAAGATTTCAACCCCCTCTAACTTTGCTCATTTCCCTCCATTTCCCTCAATCTTTGGCTCAAAATGTTCGTGAAGTTTCAGACATGAACCCATACCCATGGCACCCGATAGGTATGCATCTTCCCAGCGGCTATCTGGAGGCCAATAACAAGGTCACCGCCCCCGCAAAGTCCCCGGGCCTCGCTCAATTCGCCATCATCGATTGTAAAGCGAGAAAGATGGTGGTGGGGATCCCGGTGGCGTCGGGAAATAGCAGATTCAAGCATTTGGAGTACTCGGAGCAACTGAAAGAGTTCACCACCCATCAATGCTCCTCTTGCGATTCTTCAGAATCCTCTTCTCAAGACTGCACGGCGCCAAAAACCCTAGAAACCGCCCTGCAAGACCCCGAAGACCACCCCTGGGCCAAGACCCAGTACTGCACCTCCAACAAGACCCTGGTGCTCGGAATGCTCACCAATGGAGAGTACTGTAACTTCCACCTGGAGGAGAATACCCTTCAACGCTACCACTGCAGCTGCACATCTTGTGAGGGTCCTGGGAATCTGGAGCCAAGATACGCAGAGTACTCCGAGCACCTTCAAGCTCCCGTGATCTTCGCGATCAACTCGGTTAGCCTGGCCGTCGAGCAGTACGTCTTCGACCCGACGACCAGGGGGCTCAAGCAGGTTCACCTGGAGAATTTCTACTGCGATCTGAGCCACGAGGGCTCTCAATGTCTCCTGAGGTATTCTGATGATTCAATGGACATTGTTATTCTGAAATCCGAGAGGTCTATGAGAATGGAGCAGTGGTGTGCGAGGTCGAAGAAGTACCAAGAGGTTCCGATGCCAGTGGAGACTCTTAGAGATCAAAAGTTGAAGAGAGACTTAGAGAATCAGAGGGCGAGGAGGAAGCGGCAACAGCCAGAAGGTTTGGGGTCGAGTCATGAGATGGTGGAGGAGAATGTGAAGTCGAAGAAGATGGAGGATCGAGCCTTCCAATCCTTGCAAAGTACCTCTGGAATGGGTACATCCGATGCAGCAGACCGTGACCCTTCAAAATTGACAGCTCTTCTTGATAAACTCACTCCGACGTCTGCAGGTTTGAGAGAGAGGGAGAGAGAGAGAGAGAGAGAGAGAGAGAGAGAGAGAGAGAGAGAGAGAGAGAGCGGGAGGATTCTGGAGGATTCTGGAGGCCTCTGGAAGATTCTAGAGGTTTCTGGAGAACTCTGGAGGCTTCTGGTGGCGCGTAGAGGCTTCTCGCGTTGTNGATTCTAGAGGTTTCTGGAGAACTCTGGAGGCTTCTGGTGGCGCGTAGAGGCTTCTCGCGTTGTCTGGAAAACTCTGAACGAATCTGGAGGTTTCCCGAACATTTTTAGGGATTCCAGAGGGTTCTGGGACACCCAAGACTCAAGACCCAAGACCCATAACTTGTTTGTTTCTTTCAGCGCTAAATCTCTCGACGGATCTTCTTGCTCCAGTCTCTTGGAACTCCGGACCCCCAGCATCGTCTAATCCAGGGGCTCTGACGTTCCCAACGCTTCCAGGCTCATCAACCCTTCAACCCACACCTCTCAGTCAAGAAATAGACTCGCTCATCGCCAACATCAACAAATCCACCAGTCCCTTCGAGACTCAAGCCGCCCTAGATGAAATGCTCCGTGCTATGAATGGCTCCAGCTCCCCTGGCATGCAAAATGAGGCGGAAATGAAGGCTAGAGACGCAGCGCAGGACATCCAACGGATCGCAGATCTCGCTCCGTCCACCACCACCCACCAACCCCTTCCACTGATCCTCCAACCCTACGTCTCCCCCACCGGCTCCATCATCATGCCGCAACTCGACCTGATGACTCCAGAATCCTCTCAACTTTACCTAAAACTTGCGGGCGCGCTGACGGGTACCGGTGTGACGGTGGACACCACGCAGTTCAAGCGGAACCTCATGAAGGGAATTTTCCAGTTGCCTCAGGAAAAGTCAGGAAAGGACATGAGGCCATCAGGAATCTGTGATGAGACGTACACGTCGATTTTTTGGGCGCCGATTGTGGCGGCGTCGATGGATAGGGAGGAAGAGGCTCCTCGTCTTCAGAAGACCTCCTGCAGAAGAACCCCAAAGCCCCTCCCCTCTCGAACCGCCCTCACAGTGACCACGGATTCCCAGAGACCTCAATGCATAGTGTCCACTAGTCCAAGTGTCACCGCACAGTGTCCGCTTGGAGCTCCCCTGAGGTCCATACTTCCCACTGAGGAGCAGATGAAGATGCTGGGCAATGAGTCCAGGTGGACCATCAGGGATTCTTCTACGCGTGGGTTAAGACTAAGCTCAACTTTCGATAGAACTAGGTCTGGAGCAGAATCTGGCGCGCCTTCTAAACCAGAAACACTGAATTCTGAAAAGCTAGATCTACTCGGAAACAAGAGCCCAGATTCCTCATATCCTTCAGGAGAAGCCGTTCTTGCCACGATTGAAGAGGAGGCGGCTGGTAAGATTTTGAAATTTCAAAACCTTTTGGAAAGTGTTCAAGCTTCAGATTCCGATTTCACCTACTCCTTCTCATCGACTCCGGAACTTCGTACTTGATTTTGGTGAGTTAGGTCATGGTTTAGATTAGTTTCCTAGGCCCCTAAATTTGAGGTTTCTAGCTCATCTTAGTTTGGGGTAATAGACCTCAGATTTAGGGTTTCAAGGACACTAGAATAGGGGTTTCTAGGCCATTAGGTTTGAGGCTCTAGGCCACGAAACTTGAGGTTTTTAGGTCATTCGACTAGTGGTTTCGAGGCCACCAGATTTTGGGTTCTAGACCTCTAGATTTGGACTTTCTAGGCCACTAGACTTGGAGTTATATACCTCTAGGCTCTTGAGCTTCGAGGCCACTAGATTTATGGTTTCTAGGTTATCATAGTTTGGGGTTCTAGACCTCTAGATTTGGGGTTTCTAGGTCACCAAAATTGGGGGTTCTAGGCCACAAGATTTAGGGTTTCTAGGTAATCATAGTTTGGGGTTATAGACCTCTAGATTTGAAGTTTCTAGGTCACCAAATATGGGGTTTCTAGGTCATCATAGATTGAGGTTTCTCGGCTACTAGATTCAGGGTTCCTAGGCCACTAGATTTGGGATTTCTAGGCCACCAAATTTGGGGTTTCTAGGCCACAATAGTGTTGGTTTCCTTGGTCAATGCATTTCCAGGCAATTCATGTTTCACAGAAACGTTTCTTATTTTTTCAGATTCAATCAATCCTTCTCCGTCTATGGATCAAAAGTTCTATATGATACAAATTGATGGCTGACTGGCAACCCTGGTAGATCAAAACTTCAAATCCGAACCCTCTCAATGATTGGCACCCAGTGTTCTTTTTTTCTTCCTCATCCAATAAATCCATTTTTCATTCAAACCCCTTGAATATTTTCACAGTCCCAGAATGCTTCTAGAGATCAAACCATCAATCTCATGCCCCCCCCCTTTTCTCTAACTCTCCTCCAAAACCACACTATTTCTTTCCCTCCATGACTCACTTACATGGTTCCCAGACCTACCCAGTTGTTTTGCAAAACCAAAGCGAGGCTCCGCCCCCTAATGTTTAGAGGGGTGTTTTTTGAAGGTCAGCGTTGCAAAGAGTGACTGGTTGACCTCGTCGAAAATTGTCTACATATTTCAAGGAATGATCACAGGTCGTCTCTATAGAGTATGAACCTTTTGATCGGAGCCTCACTGTGCTGCACGATAGGTCTTGCTGTCCTCCAACCTATGATAGTTCTCCTCCTCACTACAGTTGTCTTTGTGGTTTATGCAATCACAATGATGCCTCCGGAAGCTCGCCGAGCGTTTCTGGGTGAGTCTAGAGGGGTACACGAAGGTTTAGAGGGTCTAAATAGCCCTAAAACCGTACGGTCATTTCATAAACCTTGATCTAGAATGTCCCCGTGTTTCAGACCGCCTCCTGTTTGCTCCTGCTCCTGCCCCTGCTTGGCACCCTCCAGGAGTCCATAACCCGATTGACCAGGACGAGGACGTGATGGAATGGCGAAGAAGACTGCAGAACATTCGACCAAGAGTGTTCCGTGATTGGCGGCAGGTTCTCTAACAAAACCAGGTACGCTTTTGTTATGGGCTTGAATAAAATCCAACTTCTGATTTCCAGGAGCCTTCAGGGTACCTTCCGATCTTCTGCACTATCTCATTCTCTTGTTCGATTTTTTTGATCATGGCTTATGAAAACTAAAACATGTGTGATTGAACCTGTGTTCTTACGTTTGAAGCGACATCAAGAAACTTTACAGAACAGGAAATGGGATCTCAGAGCTTATAATCTTTTGTGGGACCGATCCTAAGTATAGTGTCCAGAAGAGCATCAAGGATACCTAGGGGTTAACAGGCGAGAATGATGTTTATGCTCCGGAGCATCTCTACAAGACTTGACGAGTCCTCTCCAGTGATCCCATCCGCATATCCCCCTTGGTCCACTGGTTGCAAGACAGCGGACTGTAGACGACCAGCCCAACATCTAGAGTTTTCCGTTCCCAGGATTCCTCTTAAGTCCTGTCGGATCCAAGGATCTACACGAAAACTGGCCGAGGTACTCGCCGGAAGCCTCACAGCCGTGTTGTCTATCCTAGACCTCGCGGTCTCTATTCTAGACCTCACAGCCACAGTCATAAGCAAAGTTTGGCGAAAGGTATGCGAGGAGCTCCATGAACCCTCGACCGTCTTAACCTCAACCGTCTCGTCAAGTATCTTTCACCAAATACCCATTGGGTCCGCTAATAGCTGCTTGGTCCACCCCACCTTACCTCATAATCAGATCCCTCCGATAGGTCTTTGACCCCCCAAGATCCACCCCCTCTAAAAACCCTCTAAGATTCAGACCCCCCTTCCACTCTCTCTCCCATCACTGACTCCTTCTGATTAATCACCACTTTTCTCTCTCTTAAAAACCCCCTAGCTCTCTGAGCATCACCACTCTCAATGCTCTCTCCTCCGCTCTCTCTCTCTTTCTCTCACCTCCCCTAGAAACGAAACGCAGACCGTGCCGCTGGTCGTGACGTAGAGATGGTATGTATGTGTGTGTAGAACCTTCTGGGAGGGCAAAAGTGAGAAATTGAGAGTGCGTTAGAGAAATCGTGTTGCAAGCCTTGTGGGCGAGGTTTCAAATCGATGAATAGTCATGGTGGAGTCTGTGCTTCTCTCGATGCTCTTAGTGACCTTCCAAAGATAGACAACCGGTTCATTCGATCACAAGTAGTTTGATGGAAAAGCGGGGGTAAACTGAGGGCAACAGGGTAATAAGAATGAAGCAGAATCATAACTGATGATCAAAGCATGGAGATGTCATGAAGATGAGTGATTGGTGGAGGGCTCCGCTTCTCCTAGTGCCACCACTGGAAAAGCTTGGTTGCGCGGTAGTCGACGCACTCCTGGTGGAACTCCTCGCGTTGGCGGGCCTGAAATATTTCTGACTCTCAGGTTTGACCTCGGGGGGTTTGAAGAGGCTTAGAACGTTTGATCTACCCACTGGCTCGGTCTCATCTTCAGAGAACGTCTGAGCATCCCTAGAAAAAGCCATGACTCACTAAGGCGTACACAGTCCGCTTGTCCATAGTGGGCTGCTCCCAGACAGCTGGTCCGATGTGATGAAGCGGTGGTCCATCCAGAATGCGATGCGGATGACGTCTCGGCAGAGTGTAAACCACGCCACCATCCTTGGAGCATCGCTGTGGCGGATCGGGAAACGTGACGCGATACATTGGTGGCTGGGTGTATTGCATGGATGGTGGTGGATCACCGACACGATTCGCACTCATGACAAGACGTGGCAGCTCTCGGCGGACTGCTGGCGGTCCTCTGGCAATGTCGCGACGAATGGAGACCGGGTGTGAGGTCTGAACCCTTCCATGGTTCACACGTTCCATGGAGACGGAGCATGGTGGTCCACCATGTCGATTCGAGGAGGCATGCCGCGGTTCCTGATGACGCTGCACTGGTTCACGAGTCATCCGAGATGAGGACTCATTAACCTTGTTGGATCCTCTCGGCGGTTCCGGGGCGACGGGGTGAATCGGAACGGAAGACATTTTCTTCTTGAGCTCTTTGACCCAGTTGAGCATGGCGAGTTCTGGAAGAGAAACATGAGGAGAGAGAGAGAGAGAGAGAGAGAGAGAGAGAGAG
>LR546311.1:0-18551 GCA_900536305.3 Caenorhabditis sp. 40 LS-2015
GGGTCTAAGGAATTGGAATTGAGGACGATGAAAGTGTCCGATCTGATTCGTTGAAAAACGAAGTCTGGAAATTGTCCGAAGGATTTGAGATGTTTCCGACGGAGGAGGGTTGGATCATGAAGTTGTCCATTCGGGATTGTGGATCGACGGTGACCGCGTCCACTGCAACTTGTGGCGATTTGTCCAAATTTGGCATTTCTGCTTGCGCAACTCTTGGTGCCACTGAAATACTCTGGATGTTGTCCTGTCCTTTGACGGAGTTGATCCAATTCGGTACCAATCAGATTGCGATTGGGTTTGTCTTGGTGTCGAAACAGCTCTCAATTCTGGAAAATTGTCCGGCGGGATCAATCTCGATTTGTCCACAGGTGGGCTTGTCGGCATCTGGCTCTTGTCCTCTGGCTCATGGCCTTTTTGCTCTTGGCTCTGGGAGCTCGGCAAACGGTACTTGTTGTCCGTGTTTCTGTCCGACGTTTTTCCACGCAAAATCGGATTGGTCTGGTACTGTGACCCTGATTGACCATCCATATGTATCCAAACCATCGCTTTGATTTGGAATTGATTGCTGTCCTTGTTGGACTTGAGATTGTTCTGGGACCCGGCGGATTGTCCTTTGTTCCAGGAAGTTGACTTGAGTGTTGACTTGAGGTGGAGGTGTCCATTCATTGCTCGCCAAACTGAGGAAGCATTGTTGCTCCCATCAGCGCCACGCGGATTGTCCTTGCTCGAAAGTCGTCGATGCACCATATTTTGGTTACATCTTTATTGACTGGTTGGACACACACCTTTCGTCTCTGGCAGGAGAGCTTTTATACTGTCCAGCAAGAGAAAAAAGGAATTTAATAATGAAATGGATTGAGGAGGCGGAAAAACAATATCTTTCTGCTGATGGGAAAGTGAATCATCAGAAGAAAGTACAAAATTGGTACAATCGAGTACAACTTCCAAAACACTGACCTACAGTACTCCACAATCCCTGCATACTTCAATTCGTCCTCTTCTGCGTCTGCATCATCTTCCAGGAACTGGGAACGAGCGGCCAAGAGTCTGAACGTTTCGGCAGCCTGCTTCTGTTTTTTCTCTTTTTTACTGCCCATTTTTTGCAAAATTTTTGCTAGAAAGTCTAGAAGTATGAAGAAAAGATGAACTCCTTATGGGAAAAAAACATGGGGCACGGTATAAAAAATGTAACAAGAAGCCACGGAACGACCGTAGCAAATTACAGTACCTTCCAATATATGACCATTTTCAGTTCAAAACGGTCAACTTTGAGCAGTTGAAAAAGTATGTTTCAGCCATTCGATTTCTATGAAAATTGATGAGTGTATCAAGCAACTCTAGATCTTTATATTTGTAGTAAACAACTTTTTACGAAAATCAAAATCAAGTCAGTTATGTTGCGTTTAAGATCATAGGTCCGAAAAAGTTGGAAGTTTGCACCAAGTTTTGATGTCGCGTGATTATACGCCACGTAACTTGCTTCACAGTAATTTCCGTAAAAAGTTGTCAACTACAAAAATGAAGATCTAGAGTTGTTTGATACACTCACAAATTTTCAGAGAAATCGGATGATTGGAACATACTTTTTCAATTGCTCAAAGTTGACCATTTTGCACTGTAAATGGTCCGATTGTATATCTTATTGGACGGGGTTGTACGTGTTCTAAGTCAGTTGAAATTGAGCTTGAAGAAAATATAAATATTTTAATTAGCGTAAATTCAAATTTACTCTCGATCGGTATAACTTTCAGATAATTTGGTCCATCCTGACCAAAGTTACGAGCCAAACAACGACATTCAGTTTTCCTCTCATTACCAGCTCGAAGACTACGAAACTCAAGATGTCACATGATTGGACATGCACATCAATTAACATCAAATTTGATTTCCTTTCGATTGATACAATTTTCAAAAGATTTGGTCTGCTCTACCAATAGTAATGCACCAAAAATACAAACTCAGTTCATTCTTGAAACATCCGAGAATGACTTTTATACAAAGGGATTCGCGAAAGAGGGTTATCTTTGGAACCAAAAATGCTACAGAAAAAGTGTCAACAGAGAAAATGTAGATCTCAATGAGAGCTTTCGATTGATATAAAAATTGTTTGAAAATCTTGTTGTTGAATTGAGATATAGTCTTTATTCCGTCTTCCGTTTTCCGTGAGCTAGACTGGAGCCGGAAAAAATGACATATCTCATCTCCCCTTCAATACTATCAGTTGATTTTTATACCAATCGATAGCTCTCATTGAGATCTACATTTTCTCTGTCAACACCTTTTCCGTAGCATTTTTCATTCCACAGATAAACCATTTTTCGTAAATCTCCGTAAATGTTTACCGCTCAACTCTGTGCTGAACCAAAGTGATATCAAACTTTGTACTTATGAATGATGGTCTCCTAAATTTTCTCCATGACGCAAAATTTTCAAAATCTACGACCAAAACTCATCATGATTGTTCGATCTCAGCCCTCTATAGGGGGTACAAAGTGTATTTCAAAAAACAAAAAGAGGATGTGTGAACCTCGAAAATGATGCAAACCATCTTCATATCCCCTCGTGCTGGTCGTACTTTGACTTAATTTTTCCCAGTTTTCTGACTGACCACGTGGGCTATCACCCGTCCAGATGGGTGGATCTGTGAACTAAGGGAGGATTTGTCATCATGACAGAGGGTTACTGTAGATGAAGGGAAGCTTTATATAGAGGTGAAGGGAGCTGGGCACTTGCTGCTCTCAGAGTACTATAATTTTTGTTTAAAGGCGCATAGACTATTTCGAACTTGTCTTTTCATGAGCTAGTCAAGGGCGATAGTTTAACATGGCGCGAAATTCGTAAGGAATCAGACCGTTTCCAGAAATCCCCGATTCTTCTGATTTGTGACTATTTCACTGACGTTGTTGATCCTTAGCGAGTACAATTATTATTAGGTTCCGGGGGGTTTCTGTCAATGAACTGTCACCGATAACACTATCGTCTTTTGTAGCCGATGTCCGTACTGTGATAATCGAATCGGAAAACAACATTCTAGGGCAGCAAATCTAATCCATGAACTTCTCGCAAGAATTGAGAAGGATATGACTACGGTAGACACAGTCTTGATAACATCTGATTTTCTTCTTTCACCTCTTTTTGTGCTAAAAATTTCTCAAAAACCGGTTTTCACATCAATTTTCACGCTTTGAAACGCAGAAATTCAAATTTTACGCCTTCAAAAACCTATAGATCGAGTTTGGGTTCGAACCTATGGGACCATACTGCTCCATGGTCATCCCTCTTCCCGACTGCGCCACGCGCACCCAGTGGCTCAACGCCAAACAGGCGCCGGCGCGCGCTGCACCAATAGCGCAGTCGGGAAGAAGGATGACTATGGAGCAGGATGGTGCCACAGGTTCGAACCCAGAGTCGAGTAATAGATTTTTGTAGGCGGGAAATTTGAATTTTTGGGTTTCAAGAGCTGAAAATCATCATGAAAAGGTGGTTTTTGATACCTTTCAAATAAAAATGAGATGAAACTTGATAGAAAGCAAATGTTCTGTTCACAGCAACTTTGGAATCGAAATCACAAAAAGTTCCAGAGACCAAAATGAACCACCTGTGGAAGCTTCTCGTCTCTCTACATCAGCGAATAAGCAATATTGGAATTCAAACTGACGATTCTTCAGATTCAGAGGATGATATCCAGCAAGAAGCGGATCCAGATGACGAAGTTAGTTGAACTGGCTTTTTTTGAGTTTTCAAAATGTACGTTATTCCGCCTATATTCAACCTATGACTCCCACGCTCCTAGTTTCTGTGAAAAGTCAATTTTGGATCCCGATTCCCGAATGTTTCGAATATTCTCCTGCACATGTTCTATTCGTTTCCCGCCTCCCAAAATGTAGATCAAATTTGTAGACCATCAAATCTGAATAACCAGAAACATATGTCTATTGTTGCATTCAGGCCCATCTTCTCCTCCATCTTATCAAACAAGAATCACCGAAAACCGAAGCAAAGATCGCACGCATTCTGTCCAACACGTTGTTAATGTCTATATGAGAGGGAAAGTGTGTCCTCATTTTGTACTCGATCTTTCCATTTTTGCGCTCGATTATATTGTTTATGCAAATGCGCTCTAGTGAGAGAGAGAGAATGTGAATTGGGCATTTTGTACATTTTGGCAAAACTGCTCAAATTGAGAAACATGAAATTTTGAAGGTTTTGAGATTCTGAAGGTTTTGAGATTCTGAGATTCTGAGATTTTGAGATTTTGAAATTTTGAAATTTTGAAATTTTGAGATTTTGAAATTCTGAGATTTTGAGATTTTGAGATTTTGAGATTTTGAGATTTTGAGATTTTGAGATTTTGAGATTTTGAGATTTTGAGATTTTGAGATTTTGAGATTTTGAGATTTTGAGATTCTGAGATTTCATAGATCCTGAGATTTTGAAATTTTGAGATTTTGAAATTTTGAGATTTTGAAATTTTGAGATTTTGAAATTTTGAGATTTGGAAATTTTGAGATTCTGAAGGTTTTGAGATTCTGAGATTCTTAGATTCTGAGATTCTGAGATGTTGAGAATCTGAGATTCTGAAATTCTGAGATTCTGAGATATCTCAAAAAATTGAAAAATTTGAGAAACAGCAGTTTTCTGGAACTGCTTTTTCTGGGATCCGGACAATTTCTAAAATTTTTGAAAGTGTCGAAAAAAAATTTTTTTTTTGTACTTTTTTGAATTTGGTTTTTGAAGTTAGCTTCATTGAACTTAGCTACACACAAGTGTATGAATTTCAGAATCTCTAAAAACCTCAAAAACTCAAAATTCCAAATTCCTCCCTTCCCAGTCCCCCACGTTTTCCGTTTCCCTTCTTATCATCTCTTCCAAAAAACGCGGCTGTCAATTCTTGATCTCCTCCATCTCTGCACCCAACCGTTCGAAACCTCACGTTTTCTCTCCCTATCCACCATCATCTAGGGATACTGTATCCCTTTCCATCTTCTTTTTCTCTGTGTCAGAAACCACGAAACCCGTCACGTGTTCACCACCTCCTCCCCAGTCTTCATATTTCGATGAAAAGATCAGTCTGTCGCCGCGCTGCAACACTTTATTATCACGGAAACCAGCAGAATCGAAAATTATCGTAGTTACATGTACATGAATACAAAACGGTTCGACAGGTTTTGGTCACTGATTACTGATCACATTGGTCGCACCCCCCGTGTGTCGCTTCCTTGATGGGGCGAAATGATGATAAGACGGGTGTCACAGACTAGAGTGATACGGGCAAAGGTCATTCAGGATGGTCTTCCACTCAAAATTGGGATTTGGGGGATATTTTTTTCTAAAAACCACCTTCCCTAGCGATTTTTGCGTTTCGAAACCCAAAAATTGAAATTTCCCGCCAACAAAAACCCATAAATCAATTCCGGGTTCGAACCTGTGGGACTATTCTGCTCCAAGCTCCTCCCTCTTCCCGGGTGCGCCATTGGTGCAGCGCGCGCCGGCGCCTCTACGTCGCTGAGCCACAAGGTGCGCGTGGCGCAGCCGGGAAGAGGGATGACCATGGAGCAGAGAGCTCCCATAGGTTCGAACCCAGAGTCGATTACTAGGTTTTTGTGGGCGGGAAATTTGAATTTTTCGGTGTTAGAGGGTGAAAATCACTCGGAAATTAGGTTTCCTTGTAAATGTTGAGTTCAAAAGTTGTGATTATCGGCGGTTTTTCGGCTCGCTTTCTTTTCCAGGTACAGAGTACAAGGTATAATGTTTATGAACAGTATAAAAATGTACTTTGTTACTTTTCTTGTCTGTTTTCAAACCACAGACCAGATTTTCCAAAGCTACAGTATCCCTTCCATCACAAACTCTAATCTCAAGAAGACAGAATTTCGAAAGTTCGTATATCGGGGGCTTCACCGAACTCGGATTTCCCGCCAAAAAAACAACACCTTTTCGTGTTTTGACCAACGAGAGCAACGCGTTCTCTGAAATCATCGAGGTCAACGCGTGTCTAGATGATAATTCAGTTTTTCGATGATTTCACCTGTCTTGCACTCATTTTCGTCGGTGATGTTTCATTTTCACTACAAACTCTCAATGGAGCGCACTTTCCAATTTTCTTATCTACATATGTCATGGAAGTGTAAACTTGAGTTATTGGAACTTGGATATTTGGTTTTGAGAAGTACGGTACCTGCATATCTAACCGCCAGAATCCCTGCAGCTTATCATCCAAGGATAGGTGCTTTTCATAGTTTGATAATAATGTTTTGAAAACTTTCCTTATAAGCCAAGTGTTACTGTAGCTCAAAGTTCAAGATAACCAGACTAGACAATAATTGCACCCGATCCCTTCACCGCCTACAATATTTGATCGTGTACTTGATCTGTGCTCCTTGTTCAAGGCTCCCAGACTACCTCCTCTTGTTTGTCCCCCCTCGCCTCTCACTTTCTACACGTCCCCGAGAGACACAAGATCATTGGGTTCACAAGGAGTACTGTCTGGATTTTTGACCCTGATCCAGTTGTTTTATTGCTTTACCGTAGATCAAACCAATGAGCCTTTAAAAGTGACCAGTACTTTGATACTTCCTAGCGACTCTAGATGAAATGGTACAAAAAAGTTGTCAACTACAAAAATGAAGCTCGATATTTGATTAGTCTACACTCACATTTTCAGCGGAATCGGACCACTTTTTGGTTAGTTCCGGGAGGCTCTTCGGAAGTTCGAAAATTCCACAAAATCCTTTTACTATTTCTCAGTTTTCCCAAAACTCAAAGTGTCTCCTCCTTTGTCCCCTGATCCCTTGATCTCATTCCCAAAACATACCTACTTATTTTCCATTCTTCTCATTTTCTTGAAATGAGCTATCACATCAATCCGGAATGACGCAAAACGTCTCTATTCATCCAGAAGGGGGATTACTGTAGATAGAAGACAATAGAGAAGAAATCACAAAACATTGCTTTGTTTTTATGATTCTGATCCGTTTCTTCGAAATCAGAGGAAGAAGAATCAATTCTTCAAGGTGAGTCAGTTATTTTTTGGTTCAAAGATCAAGATTCGGCTACACAGGGTTCAACAATGTGTAGCGTACACGTGAATGTGTCATCAAAGGTTTCTTTTTTCTTTTTCGGAAACTGAGTGATCTTTCATATTGAGACTTTCTGAACTGGTTGGTTTTTGATCTACCCCAGACTGACTGGTTTAATGTACCTGACTTGAATTGATCTACCTCAGGTGGCCTTGACCTAGTCTATCTTTTAGTGGACTTTACCTGCCTTAGATTGAGGTTGAGTTGACCTACCATCGTTTTACTGGAAACTAACTTTTGAGGAATTTGATCTACTCTAACCAGTAAACCGGTTTTTGGGTACATCTGAGAATTCTCTGAAAATTGGCTCATGTATAGAGCAGAATCAGGGCTTTCGAATGTGCTATGTTGCTACCTGCGCAAAATTCTAAAAGTCGAGATACAGTCTTCGAAAGATGATGAACCACCGTTCAAAAGGCTGGAAAAAATACAATTTTTCGAAGCTTCTAGAAGTTTGTGCAGGTTGTCACATAGCACATTCGAAAGCCCTGATTTTGCTCTATAAATGAACCAATTTGTTTTCAGAGAATTCTCAGATGTACTCTAAAACCGGTTTCCTGGTTAGGGTTGACTTGATCTACCCCATCCCCCTGTCTATGTACAGCTGTTTCCCAGTGAAAATCGAGGAGGGCACATTGAACCGAACGTTCTACGTTCAACTATTCGTTCAACTTGATTTTCAATCGCAGTGATCTTCCCGGTCTCGGGGGGAAGCAAAACAAAACGTCGACAAATATGTATAGTGTAGCAGAACTGGGTATCTCTAGTGATAGACACCCTAGATAAAATCATCGCTTTGAAAGTCCAAAGAAAAACGTTTTCAGACTTGATTTCTAACAAGCACGAGTTCTTGGGTCGAACTTTCTCTTATAATCTGGGTTTAGGTAAAATCGATCTTCGAGATTCAGATTCTGGTGGGAAAATCAGCAAAATGTTTACGTGATTCTAGTCATGACCTCGCAAAGTCTAGGTTATTTTGGAGGTTATTTTTTGGGGAGATGTAATTTCACATCAAATTTCACTGAAGGATTCTACTTCGCGAGGTCATAACTCGAGCAAGATGAGTATTTTGCTAATTTTTGTTTCAGATTCTGAATCTCTAGGATCGATTTTACCTTGACCCGGATTATGAGAAAAAGTTCAACCCAAGAACTCATGCAATCTCCTTGTGAAAAAATCACAAAAAAGTCATTACAGTTCTGCCTCTAAAAGCAGCTCAAAGATCAACAAGAATCGATCGAAAACTGAACTTTTTCCGTCGGATCTTGGGCCACGTGCAACTTCATTCTAGATCCCCATAAAAAAATGAGCCCGAGCCCATGCTACTAGTGAACTTATCCCTAAACATACACACAAACCACGAATTTGGGGTTTTCGAATACGTATTTTGAACTCGATGAATTTTTTATCTCCTTCTCCTTTTGGCTCGCTCATAAGTGTACGTGTGTGGGCACATCAGACACAAACATACAGCAAAGCACAAGGAAGAGAAGAGATTAGGCAGTTTTTTTTCTGGAAAAAGGAAAACAAGAGACTCTGACTGGTGAGAAGAATCTCCGTGCTGCCTCTCTTGACCGCCTAGATCAAATCAGAGAACGAGAAACCATAGAACCGGAGGATGTGTTATTTTGAGGGAGCTTATAAGGAAGGTAAGCCTTTGGGATTCTAAAATTATGAGATTTCGAGAATTCGAGATTTTGAGATTTTGAGAATCTGAGAATCTGAAAATCTGAGATTTCGAGAATTCAAGAACTCGAGAATTTGAGAATTTGAGAACCTGAGAATCTGAAAATCTGAAAATCTGAGAAACTGAGAATCTGAAAATCTGAGATTCTGAGATTCTTTTTTTCTGGTAAACCCCATTTGCAGATCAATTTTCTTCCTTTCCCGTGAGCATTACCTTCCTGCTCTCCCTGCTCTTTTTACAAACTCTTCTCTGCTTTGTCACTTCCTAGTCTATCTATTTTCCCCTCCGTTTTGCTCCTTGACCCCTGTGCTCTTTTCCGACAAAGGCCAAAAAGGTCCGCTTTCAGTTTTGAGAGCAACGGAGAAAATGGAAAAAGGAGCAGCTTTCAGTTTTCAGAGGAAAGAAGAAAAATGAGAAAGGAGCAGCCAAAAAATGTTCCTGGTGTTTTAGTTTGTCTGCTTTGAACTCAGAATATGAGATCATGAAAATCTGAGAGTCTGAAATTCTGAGATTTTGAATTTTTCAGAATCTCAGAATCCCAAAACCTCAGAATCTCAGAATTTCAAATTCTCAAAATCTCCGAATCCCAGAATCTCAGAAACTCAGAATTTCAGAATTTCAGAATCTTAGAATCTCAGAATCCCAAAACCTCAGAATCTCAGAATTTCAAATTCTCAAAATCTCCGAATCCCAGAATCTCAGAAACTCAGAATTTCAGAATTTCAGAATCTTAGAATCTCAGAATCTCACAACTCCAGGATCTTATAATCTCAGAATCTCGAAGCTTCAAAATCTCCGAATCTCTGAAACTCAGAAACTCAGGATCCCAAATTCTCAAAATTTCGAAAATTCAAAATCTCAGAATCCCAAAACCTCTGATTCTCAGAATTTCAGAATCTCAGAATCTCGGAATTTCGAAATCTCAAAATCTCAGAAGCCCAAAATCCCAAAATCTCAAAATTCCAAATTTCAGAATCTCAAAATCCTAAAATATCAGAGCCCCAGTCCACTTCCTTTTTTAGTCTCTCCATCATACCCCTCTACTCCGCCTCTCCCTTCTTCCGACCGAATGTTGATGCTGAGTGCACACCGGGTTCATCGAGTTCACTTCTCTGCTTTTCTCTCTCTCTCTCTCTCTCTCTCTCTCTCTCTCTCTCTCTCTCTCTCTCTCTCTCTCTCTCTCTCGTATTCTCTAGTTTCCCGAAACAAGTTGTTTGAACCTTGACCCCCCTTGCCAAACGCACTGGGTGCAATTCTAATTGCCTCCATTTCTCTCTTTTCACCATTCGTCATAAATGCAAATATTCTAGAGAGAAAAAAAAGGGGGGGGGGGGTTTATGATTCACTTGTTTTTGATCTCACTGGTTTCGATTTCTAGATTTTGATCTCCAGTTTTGATCTGCCGTTTTTTTTCCTGGATTCTGCAAAACTTTCTGATGGTTTTTCGAGAGTTTTGAAAGAGGGAAGAGGTGAAAAAAGTGAAGGTATGTTGGCGTTTTGATCTGATGATCTGGTATTCTGAAATTTAACAATTCTCAGATTCAGAAATTCTGAGATTCTAAGATTCAGGGATTCTGAAATTTCTGAGATTCTGGGATTCCAAATATTCGGAAACCTTGATTTTGAATCTCTCCAGATTCCAACTCACGTATCCCGAATACAAATTTAGTCTGCGGTACATTTATAATGAATCTGAATCTGAATCTGAGACTAATTTTATACTGCGAAAAAACAACAATCCGACTAAAAAATTGTTATTGTTCTTCTACAAACAGGTGGTTTTTGTGGTAAACCAAAAAACCGTTGGTTTTCCAGCAAAACCAATATTACCAATGGATTTCTCGTCTTCTTCTACCAGTACACACCAATTTTCACCCCTCTAGCTCAAAGTGTCGTAAGATCCGGTGCATTGTACGCAAAAGCGGGAGCTCAAAACCGATGTTACCATCAGATTCTCCGTGTCATTTTAAGCCAGAAACCAAATTTTGAGCTCTCTAGCTCAACATTGGTGTTTGCAGACAACGCACCAGATCTTACGACACTTTGAGTTAGAAAACTAAAATTCGGTGGACTGAGGGAAAAAAGTAACAAAAATCTAGTTCTCGCTTTGTTTTTGTCGGTTCAAAAAATGTTATAATCTGTTGCTGTTTTTTTTGGTGGCTAGGATTAGTGATCGGTTTCGTTGTCCAAAAAAAAGAAGTACTGTAGTTTGATCTGGTTTTGATCGTTTGATCTACCACTTTTCTTGATGCACTGTTCAGTTCCAGTCGACGGAAAAAAAAAATTATTTTCGGAGAATTTTCAGCACTTTTTTCCGAGAATCGAGTCTAGTCTCTACCGTTTTGGCTCAACCCGATTATTAATACTTGAGATTTTTGATCAGATTCATAGAAACGATTAGGTTTCCATACGTAATCTAATCCATTTTCAGTCTATTTTTTAGCTCACTTCCTTATTATTAAGACTCTTGCAAAATTTCGATGACACATACACACACAAAACTGCACAAAGTTCTAGACAGCACGTACTCGAACAGACTGAAAATTGGATGTTTTGAAGATGTGAGCAATAGTCATTGAAGTTCGAAATTTTGCAGATTCCAAGTGCAACATTTTCAAAATCTAACATTGGAATTGAAATTCTCACAAAATTCTATTCTCAATCTGAAAATTTCAGCCCTTTAGCTCAAAGTGTCGTAAGATCTGGTGCATTGTACGCAAATACTCATAAATCAAAAACTGATAGTTTATTAGTGAAAACAATGCTACCATTGAATTTCTCCTCAATTTTTACCTCGGAATCCAAATTTTTAGCCCTCTAGCACAAAGTGTCGTAAGATGTGGTGCATTGTCCGCAAACACCAATGTTGAGCTGGAACGCTTAAAATTTGGTTTCCCGCGTAAAACGACACGGGGAATCGGATGGTAGCCTTGATTTTGCATTTCCGTGATTGCGTACAATGCGCCAGATCTTACGACACTTTGAGCTAGAGGGCTGAAAATTGGTGGATAGAGGTAATTACCCCTGCCAAGTTCGAAAGTGAAATCGGTTTTTGAAGAAAATTTCTGCAATTTTTGACGTCCTTGCTTTCAGCGGCTTTCTGTAAAGAGCAAAAGCTGGTCAAATGCGTGGGGAAAAAGGGGGCGGAGCTTGTTTTTCAAACAGTCCAAAAATTGTTTCGTACATTGTAGTGCTCACCATAAATGTGTATAAAAGTAGAAAAATTTGATCTATTTGTTTTATGATTTCCCCCAGACCGCCCGATTATGTGTTCTCGATGTACTTTTCTGGTGGAGATCGGGAGCATTTTTAACATTTCCAATTTCCCGCTTTTTTTTTTGGAAAACTCAAAAAAGAAATAATAGACTGACACTTCAATCTTGCATAAGTTAACTTGCACTATAACTTATCCAAATTTGAAAATCTGTAATTTTTTTTTTCATGTGTCATTTTTTTTCTTTTTGAGAAGCAGATGAAAATTTTTCGTTAGAAGACGTCAACAAATCTTTGCTCTCTTCAATTTTTTCTTTTAAATTCATGCTTCAGAGTGGGCGGAGAAGATGTTCTTCTAGACTAATGAGAATCGGAATATGACATTTTTGAACAAAATGAATCACATTTTTTTAGAATAGCTGAAACTTTTCAATAGTGAAAATGAGTATTTGAAGTGAAATGTCTCCAATTTCAAGCTTGAATTCGGATTTGTCATGGTCGATTACCCCCGGACACCAATTTTCAGCCCTCTAGCACAAAGTGTCGTAAGGTATGGTGTATTGTACGCAAACACTAAATCTCAAAAATAAGGTTCCCATCCGTTTTCCCGTGTCATTTTACCCTGGAATCCAAGTTTTTCGCGTTCTAGCTCAACTTTGGTGTTTGCGTACAATACACCACATCTTACGACACTTTGTGCTAGAGGGCTGAAAACTTGGATTCCGGGGTGAAAAAGCGCGGGAAATTCGTTAATAACTCTGATTTTTGCCGAATCCCGCTTATTCATTGACAAAATTGGCTAGACTAAACTAGACCTGGCCGATAGAGATGCAGACAATCCTAGACACCCCCACTTAGAACAGAAAAGTTTTGAATTTCAAAAAACTCTTGCAAACATGGCCTTTGATTTCCGCCTCTATTATTCTTTCCGTTCACGCCAGACAGTTCGAAGTGGTCTCCCGTCTACAGTAAGATCAAATAATGTCCCGCCGACCCGATCTTTTTGCACTTAAGTTCCACTCGAAGGTCAATAATTGACGGATACCTACACTCCGAGACCACGACGCAAACCTAAAAGTCTACAGTAACCTAAAAGTCCTAAATCTTCCTAAAAGTCTACAGTAACCATGACCTCAAAGTACATTTACAGTAAGCTACAGTAACCCTCGTAAATTTTTACGGTATTCAACTAGACTATCTTTTTAGCCTCAATATTGCCCTATTGACCGCCCTCACACTTTTGCACCTTTCTGTTTGCACAGACAGTTTACTTTTTCGTTGCACACTTTTTTTTTCCCCATAGTTTTCATATTCGCGCATACCTGTCTTTTGTTGACTTTGGATTCCATTTTAGCTAGAAAAAAGTAGAAATTTTGAAAAACTAACATCAACATCAGATTTCTCGCAGGTTTTTACCCCTAGTCAGAAATTTTCAGCTCGATTGCTCAAAGTGTCGTAAGATCTGGTGTATTGTCCGCAAACACCAAATCTCGAAATTAAGCCCATCATTAGATTCAGCGCGTCGTTTTAAGCCAGATTTCAAATTTTGAGCCTTTTTGCTCAACTTTGGTGTTTGCGTACAATGCACCACATCTTACGACATTTTGAGCAATAGGGCCCAAATTTCATAGCAGTGGTGAAACAATTTGTGGAGCTCAGATTTCTAATTAGAGTCTAAAAAAGTTCAGCTCAAAAGTTCACACATCTTGCAGACTAATGACAGTAATCCGATTTCAGAGCCCTAAACTTTTTTTGATCAAACGAAACCTTATTATCTTTTCTCCTTATTATTAAGTTTAGCTTTATGTCTCACTGGTGACGAAAACTTGATCGGATTAGGCTGCATGCTAAATAGACGAAAGTTGTATCATCTGATTCCTGTTCTGTTTTTTTGAGCTGTTCTCACTGGAGATTAGGCTTAAGAGCTTAGACAAGATATCAGAAGATCGGGAGGTTCAGGAATAGATATTTTATGTAGAAACATGGTTCTTTGAAAAAAAATGAGAGTTAGCATCGAACTTCTCGCAGTTTTTTACCCCGGACTCCAAATTTTCAGCCCTCTAGCACAAAGTGTCGTAAGATCTGGTGCATTGTACGCAAACACCAAAGTTGAGCTAGAGCTCTGAAAGTTTGGTCTCCTGGGTAAAACGACGCGCTGAATCTATTGGTGTGCTCAAATTTGAGATTTGGTATTTGCGTACAATGCACCAGATCTTACGACACTGAGCTATAGGACCCAAAATTGGTAGGGAGATGTGATCAACTATGAGATACTCGATTTCAATGTCAGTTTTTCGGAAACTAAAAAATTGAAATTCTGAGCGACACATTTTTTCTGATGTAACGCCATTTCATCCTGATGATGTTTACAATCCCGGAAGCCTTATCTCTTTTCCATTTTCGATTTCTCATCCATTTTTGGAAGGATAAAAAGTGGTCGTCTAAAAACGGTTTTTAAACACAATTTTCTTTTTCTGTGTTTTTGAATGTTTCAAACTGTGCACTATTGCGTAAAGTTCGATGTATTTTGATTCTTGCTCCCCCGTCTCCTAAGCCCCGCCCCCTTGGAATAATCTCTGCCATAAGTGAATTAGATTAGGCGAGCATCCTCTTTTCCTTGGAAATTTGAGATTTTCGTTTTTTTTTCTTTTGGTTTTTTGTCCATCTTGTCCGCTCTATTTTTATCTGAAGATGTGTCGACACTGGTTACAGTCGGGCCTATGGAATCATTTACAGACGGAATTGTGAGTTTTAAACTCCAAATTCGGACTCCTTGGGGTCGATTACCCCTTGCTACCAATTTTCAGCCCTGTAGCTCAAAGTGTCGTAAGATCTGGTGCATTGTACGCAAACACTAAAAATTCGAAAGTAAGACTACCATGAACTTTCCCGTGCCTTTTTACCCTGGAGACCAAGTTTTCAGCGTTCTAGCTGAACTTTGGTGTTTGCGGACAATGCACCAGATCTTACGACACTTTTAGCTAGAGGGCTGAAAATTTGGATCTCGGGGTAACAAACTGCGAGATATTTGGTGGTGACATATGCTTCTCGACATTTTGATTCTGGAAGTCAGAAAATCGGGGTGGGAACGAAAAATTATCTCTTGCTAAATTTCTTGATTGTTAGGCTATCCTACTTGCCGACTATTTTCATCCACAACTATTTTTAGTTTCTTCCACTTTTTTCTATACTTCCGTTTTGATTTCTCTCCTCCTATCCGAGTAGGTCAAGTTTGCACACTCAAACTCTGATGACTACTATTTTGACCACCCATGCTATTTTTAGGTACTTCCTCTTTCCCGCCGAAAGTTATTTTGGTGAGTACTGTAGTAAATAGAATAGTTACTCTTGAGAATGGTCAATATTAGGCAAGATTCGTTTTTTTCGGAAGTTTTTTTTTTTGGCGGTTTTTCGAACTCTTGAAAAAAAGTTCAATGGGATCATATTGTGTGGAAATAGAGATTTGGAGAGAAGTTTCGTAAGATGTGATGTATTGTACGCAAACCCTCTCTAACTTTTTCAAAAAGGCCCACAGCCGAAAACAAAACTCACCACTGAGTTTGTCGCAATTTTTCACACCAGAATCACATTTTCTAGCCCTTTAGCTCAAAGTGTCGTAAGATCTGGTGCATGGTCCGCAAACACCAATGTTGAGCTAGAGCTCTGAAAATTTGAATTCTGAGATAAAACGACGCGCTGAATCCAATAGTGAGCTCAGTTTTGAGATTCGGTGTTTGCAGACAATGCACTACATCTTACGACACTTTGAGTTAATGGGCTGAAAGTTTGGATTCCGGGGGTAAAAAAGCGCGGGAAATCCATTGGTCATAATAAAATTCTACAGAAGCTACTCGTTTTCAAGATACATGGTTTTCAAGATCAGACTAAATCGTGCCCTACAGTACCCCTTGAATCTAGTCAGAACTTCTCCCTCAAATCTACAGACACAAAACCAAGGCCGTCTAATTTGATAAGCCACACTAACAGCTATCGGGTGGCCAGAGAATCATAGAAAAGCGAGAGAGTGGAGACGCAGAGAAGCAGACGACACAGACTAAGATCAAACACTCAAATGATCACACAACGATCAATCGGATCGAATTGTGTACGTCTTGGGGCGGCGATGAGAAAGACGACCTGCCTGGTCTCATGTTGTCGATCTTTTTGCACGGATAGACATTTTTCCTGTTTCTGAAAAAGATTCAAATTCGAATTTCTCGTTGCTTTTTACCCCCATCCTGAAATTTTCAGCCCATCAGCTCAAAGTGTCGTAAGGTCTGATGTATTGTACGCAAACACCGAATCTCAAAATAGGCTTACCATGAGATTCAGCGCACCATTTTACGCTAGAGCCCAAATTTTCAGCGTTCTAGCTCACCTTTGGTGTTTGCGTACAATACACCAGACCTTACGACACTTTGAGCTAGAAGGCTGAAAATTTGGGTTCCGGGCTAGAATTTTGCAAGAAATCTAATGGTGATGTTAATTTTTCAATTTCTCTTCTGCGGAATCTGCTGAAGCAAGAAGAAGCTGCAGTTTTGTAAGATTCATTTTTTCATAGTCTCTATTTATCTAGAGAGAGCGAACTCGGCACACTCGTTTCGCAAAAAGAAAACAATGCGGGTGCGTAGAGGAATCAAAAAATCATAGTGAGCAATGAGAGAAAAAAGTGGGCGGAGCTTCGAGTTCGGACAGCTCAAAGAGATCAAATCGGTTCGCCGAGAGTGGCTATAAAACGGAAGGAAAGATCTTTGCGTTTTTCTTAGTGTTGCTCAGTTTTACGATGAGCAATGACAGAAAATTGAGTTCATTGGGAACATAAACATTTTACAAAAAAAAAATCTTGAAAATTTTTTTTCGAAAATTTTTAAATTTTTTTTCTTGTGATTTCTCGTAACTCTCATTCTCGCTATTTTCCAAAATTTTAAAATTTTCAGATCCATCAAAAATCTGGTCTCTCACCCACGTGAATACTCTGTCTACTGGTCAATTCCATTCTAAGCCCCGCCCCCTTTTCCTACAGTACCCCTCAAACGCCTTCTTGTCCATGACAAACCCATCCAAAAGTCACATTTTCGGTCATATGAAATTAGTTTTTCTATTTTTGCTCCTCGACCAGTCCAAATCGATCATCATTTGGTTGTAGCTTGCTCCTGACCAAACTCCGCCCAAAAGGGGAGGAGCCAATTTTTCGACTTTTTTCCGAAAAGTTGTGGTTTGAACCCATCCGTGATTCTTCCAACAGATCATCGCGATCAAAGTTTCGTCAAAATAGACTCCGCCCACTTTCCCCTCCCCTTCCTCCAACCCGCTTCCATTGAATCAACAACAACGACGATTCCGGGGCGTTCAAGGTTCACTTTCATAGACATTTCGTCATCTGATGATTATTCTTATGGATTTCGACAAACAAGTGTTTTGGACCTCCTAACTTTTTTCCGAGTGCCAATCACGAAAAACTAAATTTACCACTGAATTTCTCGCAATTTTTTACCCCGGGTTCCGACTTTTCAGCCCTCTAGCTCAAAGTGTCGTAAGATGTGGCGCATTGTACGCAAACACCAAAGTTGAGCTAGAGAGCTGAAAATTTAGTCATGAGGGGTGAAATTGCGCGGGAAATCTTATGGTGCGCTCAATTTTGACATTCAGTGTTTGCGTACAATGCATCACACCTTACGACACTTTGAGCTAGAGGGCTGAAAATTGGTAGGGAGGGGTTATCGACCATGCAAAGTTCAAATTTGATGTCATAACTTTCAAATGTTGACATTAAAGCGCTCATTGTCTGTCTGTGTGTCGCGTATCCGGACTAGACTTTTGTTTGCCCTTCACCGATCATAAACCCACATCACTGAACCATGTCGACTCTCACAAACCACAGTTTGACTCATTTCACTTTTTTTTTTGGTTGCAAAATCTATCTGTATGTCCGGATGTCCATGGAACAGACGCCAGACATCTGAGATCAGGTGAAAATTGATAGGGAGTGGGGAGAGATAGAAAGGGAAATTTCTCATCAATTTCTTGCTGACGATGAGCGAGAAGATGATAGAGGAGTAGTCTGGGGATCAAATAATAGCCGGGACCACTGGGATCAGGGGAAAACGGGAATTGTTGTCTTTTTGATCTACCCGTGAGTGGATCAAATAGAAGAGGGGTCTGAAACTATAACTGTCCTGTTTCGATGGTGTTGGTTTTTACGTTTTTATGAGCATTTTCAATTTTTACTATTTGATCTTCTAACACGCTAAAAAATTCAGCTCTTCCCCGTCCCTCCTCCCCTTTCAGCGCGCGAGTTCCTCCCCCCTTTATATACGCCTTCCCCTTTCTCGCTCTCAGTGTGTATCTGGCTAACTGGGTAACCATTTTGCCTACCAATCTCGCATCGAGGGTTCAAACCCGCCCTGGGTCAAATTTTTTTTGCTTTCCTTTTCGGGACTTTTGGGACCCTTAGAAACACATACCACTATAATTATCACCAACCACCTACAAAATACACTCTTCTCGCGCTCTCTCTCTCTCTCTCTCTCTCTCTCTCTCTCTCTCTCTCTCTCTCTCTCTCTCTCTCTCTC
>LR546311.1:18565-35880 GCA_900536305.3 Caenorhabditis sp. 40 LS-2015
CTCTCTCTCTCTCTCTCTCTCTCTCTCTCTCTCTCTCTCTCTCTCTCTCTCTCTCTCTCTCTCTCTCTCTCTCTCTCTCTCTCTCTCTCTCTCTCTCTCTCTCTCTCACCCCTTGATCTTTTGATTCCTAATTCTCTTCAACCAATTTGCCTGACTTCCTGCGTCTCTTCCGATTCGTACACTCTCTGTCTCTGTTTCCCTCTCCCCGCCGACGATCAAACAGTCCGATTATTGTCATTCAGAGATCGCGAGGGAAGAGGAGGGCAAACTTGCCTCTCCGCTAGATGTACAGTCTATGTGTGTGTGTGCGTGTACATGTGCCTCCATTTTGTATGCATATGTATGCCTTGAAGAGGACAATTTCGGATGTTTCCTCTTTCGGACCGTTTCCATTTGGTTCAAAACTTGATCTCCGTGGTTTCAAGGAGATCACGTTTCTTGGTAGATCAAAAAAAGTTGGGTTTTTGTTGGTCTTTGAGAACCTAGGCTTTGTACATCAAAAAGTGTGGTTTTTGAGAAACCTAGGCCATGTCAATTTTCATTTTTTTTGTATTCTCGATAGATCAAATTTTTAATTTGACATCTTCTTTTTGGTAAATCAAAGAGTAGGTAGATCAACTATCCATTTTTAATTGAATGTTGGAAATTTTTGGGCCTAAATTCTGAATTTTCCAAAATGGGTTTTTTCAGACTCTCATGGATTTAAAAATTTTTGAAACTCAAAAAAAAATTTTTTGTGAGAAAAATGGGAAAAAATGGCTGGTGAAAAATTTCGAAATCTTAACTTTTTCTAATTTTTGATTTTTTGAGTTTCAGAATCTCGGATTCTCAGAATCTCCAGAATCTCAAATTCCAAAATCCCTCAAATTTTTGTGTATTGAACAGATCCAAATCCAGTAGTTTTTCGCGATAGTTCGCGATTTTAACGTAGTTCGCTCAGATCAAAATCTTTCAGAATACGCTCCTCCCCTTTTTTTCGGCGTCTACAGTAGCCTTGAATCAGTTTACAACGAATTGCATCCGATTTCCGCCTCTTTGTTTCAATGCCAAATTATTCACCTCAAAAGTACTTTTGAAAACTATAAACTTGAACCGGGAAATCTGAAGTAGATCAAACACAAATTATGTATTCTCGAAAAAGTGATCTCACGAAAACTCACAACCAGAGGGCCGTGTGAAATAACAAAAGTTCAAAAACTACAAAGTAGATCAAAGCGGAAAAAAAAGAGAAGGAGAAGGAGAAAAATTTCTGAGATCTCAGAAAAAAGAAGGAGGGATTATGTGCATGCTCGAAACACATCACATGCGCCATGCCTCGATTATTATGTTTTGATCTACGCGTTTCTTTTTTGAACTTTTGAGAGCACGTTGTAGATCAAAAAAAACATGAATTTGTGAATGTGCTCTGATGAACTTATTTTCAGCAATTCAAGAACTGAAAAGAAAAATGTGATCTTGAACCTGATGTTCAAGGACGGCTGATTTTTTTTGGAGAAGGTCAAAAGTTTCAAAAGTTTTTTCCACCTGGAATCCTCAAATTTGAAAGGTTATACGGGAATTTATACGGGAATTCAGAATACGGGAATTTAGAGTTCGCCGCTAAACTTCTTACCGTTTTTTAACCCCACCCTGAAATTTTCAGCTCATTAGCTCAAAGTGTCGTAAGATGTGGTGTATTGTACGCAATCACGATTTTCAGCTTTTAACGTGCCTATATTGAAAAACCAAGGTCACCACTGAATTTTTTGTAGGTTTTTACCCAGGAATCCAAAATTTCAGCCCTCTAGCTCAAAGTGTCGTAAGATGTGGTGCATTGTACGCAAACACTGAATTTCAAAAATCGAGTTTACCATACGATTTCTCTTGTTTTTTCATCCCAGAGTTCTAATTTTGAACGTTCCAGCTCATCTTCGGTGTTTGCGTACAATGCACCAGACCTTACGACACTTTGAGCTAGAGACCTAGAAATTTATTGGGGTGGGTAATCGAACATGCTGAGTCTGAATTTAAGCTCAAAACTTTGAAAATCAGACTCCAAAATATTTTCTCATCATAGACTTTGACCTTAAAGCCGAAAAGTGCACGATGAGTATGAAAAATTAATGACTCAAATTTGTAATTTCAACGAAAACTTCCGAATTTCGTATGAAACGAACTGATAATAGCCATTTTTGATGATAATAAAATTTTCGAAATTCTCTTTCAAATTTCGATCAAAAATCATGCAGACCATCACAGCCATGCTGGAATACATTGTAGTTATTGTTCACCCCGAAAAAAAAATCATCATTGACGCAACTCCATTCACTTCTTCATTTCCGTCACTATTGTCCGCCACAGAAAAATTTTCCTTCGATTTCTCTGCGTCTCTCGATCTCTAACTCTTCCTTGAAGAAATCGAAAGAGCATTGCTGATTAGAGCGAATCGCTCGTTAAAAAGTATTCACTGGATATTTATTTTCGATATCATCGGTTCCTAGGGTACTCAGGAACCAAGATTTCCTAGTTTGATCTACCTATTATGTGATCAAAAATGTTAGAGGCTTTGATTAAATTTAAACATACCAGCTGCTAGTCTAAAAATAGCAAGTTTGCCCCAAGATCAGAACTTTATTACCAGATCAATCGTTGTTCAAGATGGCCTGAAACCAAGATCATCATTTTTTAAAGCCTGATTTTCAAAGTTTTAAGCTCAAATTCGGACTCAGCATGTTCGATTACCCACCCCTGTGAATTTCTAGCCCTCTAGCTCAAAGTGTCGTAAGATCCGGTGCATTGTACGCAAACACCGAGGGTGAGTTAGAGCGCTGAAAATTTGGATTCTGGGACGACTAGACAAAAAAAATCGTATGGTAGGCTCAATTTTTGAAATTCAGTGTTTGCGTACAATGCGCCACATCTTACGACACTTTGAGCTAGAGAGCTGAAAATTTGGATTCCGGGGTAAAAAACTATGAGAAACTCAATGGTGATATTAGTTTTTCGAGATTCTAAACCAAAACCATCCTAATGCCACAGACCAGTGATAGTGAGTCCGTTGAGATCTCAGAAGATGACGAAAGCGCCGAACCAAAAACAAAAATAATAAATGTCGCCATTTCGTTTTCGCCGGTTGCCATGGAACTTTTTTCTTCTTCTTCTTTCTGTCTGAACGAGCAGAAATCAAGACAGGTGGTGTGTCTATGTAGACTCTAGTCGTGTCATATTCTGATTTATGCAGACATCATATTTCCCACCTCTTCTCTTATTGAGCTTTTGGTCTTGCAAATGGAAGAGAGTGAGGATTAGGTGCGAATGAAGTGCATTGTGGGAATTGACATGGAAAGTTACATAAGTAGCAAAAATTACAGACCGATACCTTGAAGTGTCGTAAGGTATGGTGCATTGGGTGCAAACACCCTGCAACTCAACAACCGTTCGTTTTCAGAAAAAACTAACATCGAAACTGAGTTTCCCGCGCCTTTTTACCCCGGAATCCAAATTTTCAGCCCTCTAGCACAAAGTGTCGTAAGATCTGGTGCATTGTCCGCAAACACCAAAGTTGAGCTAGAGCGCTGAAATTTTGAATTCTGAGTTAAAACGACGCGCTGAATCTGATGGTGAGCTCAGTTTTAAGATTTGGTGTTTGCGTTCAATACACCATAACTTACGACACTTTGAGCTAGAGGGCTAAAAATTGGCAGGAGTAGGTAATCGAATATGCTGAGTCTGAATTTGAGCTCAGATTTTCAGATATCAGGCTCCAAGAGCGCGGGGAACCTAATGGGGATCGAGTCTCCAAAAGTAAGATCACAAAATCTGCCTCAGAATCGTTGATAGGGTCCCACATTGCTCCCAGATTCCTTACGTCAAAAATTATTCAGTCTCCATCATCTCTTCCTCTCCGCCTCCCCCTACTCGGAAGCTCAGAATGCGTATATGTATATGCATACATGTGTGTGCATGTGCAACTTGATCCCATTGGCTCTTTTCGGTCCCTCTTCGAACCCTGAGACTCTCTCTCTCTCTCTCACCTTCACACACTCTCTCTCTCCGTGCCCTTTTCCGCAATTCTCTACGTAGTCTGCTCCTTTCAACGAAGACGGACGGACCGACGGACTAATTCTCACACTTCACTCTACTTTTCTTCTCAGGAAGGACGCGATGTGTGGAAATTTTCGAAGTTCGAATTTCGAATCTTAACATCTCGTCATTTTTTTCCAATTTTCCTCTCTTGTTCTATTTTCAGCCTAACCTCAAAGTTAATTATCCGTTTATGAAGCAACCATTTCATTCTAAAGTTCATCTTGGTGTCTAGCAAAATTAAGTTGTAGTTTGATACTTGGCTCCTAACAATTTTCAAACCGAAATTTTTGAAAAATGAACAACGCCATTGAATTTCTCGCAGTTTTTTACACCGGGTTGCGAATTTTCAGCCCTCTAGCTCAAAGTGTCGTAAAATGTGGTGCATTGTACGCAAACACCAAATTTTGAAAACTAAGCTTACCATCGAATTTCCCGCGCGTTTTCATCCCAGAATCCAAATTTTGAGCGTTCTAGCTCACCTTTGGTGTTTGCGTACAATACACCACATCTTACGACACTTTGTGCTAGAGGGCTGAAAATTTGGATTCCGGGATAATAATCTGTGAGAAATTCAATGGTGTTGTTAGTTCTTCAAAGTTTTCAGTTTCAAATAGCAAAAATTCCATTTTTTCCCAAAGTTTTCTTGATCTTATTACCCCGATCATTTCATAGTCTAGTGAACCGCGAAAATCAAAAATTCCCACTTTGTTGTTGACTCTCCGTTCCACGCAGCCGGTTTTTGAACTCGATGCACTCTGTGTTTTTTCTCTGCGTCTCGCGTTCCCCCCCAATTTTATCGCCCTTTTTGAGCCATTTGAACTTTTTCGACTTAGAAAGTGTACAAAAAAGCGAAGTTTCGACCCTCATCGAGAGAGAGCTCATTGAGCACAAAATGTTGTCTAGAAAACTTGCTCATTCAATTTAGATTGCATCTTTCGTCTTGTTTGCACCCTATTAGTCTTGCAAAGAATCGTTGACCAGGCTGAAAAATAAAAATGCAGCGACAGAAGAAAAAAATAACAGATGCAAAATCGTGCTGTCTAGTGTTTGAACCTTTATAACTTTTCACTCGAAAATGTTACAAAGTTTTTGTCAGCTACAAAAATGTGTAAAATTCGATTTTACTTATTTTGGTAGTTGACAACTTTTCATTAGCTCCGCCCCTTTTTGAGTTATGCGCATTTGAACTCTCTCTGTTAGCACGCTGTGGTTTTTGCGTTGTAACTTGCTTCGTTTTGAAGATACTAAAAAGTTGTCAACTGGGAAAATATGTAAACTCAATTCTACACAACTTTGTAATACTTCATTTTTAGTGAATTCTCGAACACGGCGAGATATGGACATTTTTGTGATTTGAGTTGAAAATAATCCTTGACCTGCCTTCTGACGTCAACCCATTCTCTTCCGATTCTTCCTTTTCCAGAATTTGTTGTGCTATCTCTTGGTTCGTTTTAGATTTTTTTTTTTGAATAGGTGGATTAAGAGCACAAAAGAGCTCAATCGGCACCTGCTGTCATTGATCTTCCAATTTTTTTTTCAAAAAAAAAATTCTCGAAAAAAAAATTTTTTGAATTTTTTTTTCAAATCGTTGAATTTTACAAAATTTTGAAAATGCCAAAAAGTTGTGAATTGCAAAATATGTAAAATTGAGTTTTACAAATTTTCGTAGTTGACAAAATGTTTAAAAAATTTTTGGTTCAGAAGTTATAGAGGTTCAAAAAGTTCTCAGAATCTCAGAGTCTCAGAATTCAGAATCTGAGAATCTCAAAAATTCGAAAACTCAGAATCTCAGAATTTCTGAATCTCAGAATCCCGGAATCCCAGAATCCCAGAATCCCAGAATCTCCAAATCTCTGAATCCAAGAATCAAACGATCAAATTTTTTTTTCCTTACACTTTTTCCCCTTCTAAAATGAGAACTAGGTCGCTATTCCGTTTCGGATCTTCTCCTCCTCCTCTCCTTCTACAGTACCCCTTTCCAAGAAACCATTTTTTTTTGAAACTCCCGCCAGATGGTCAACTAGATAGTAGACAATTGTCTAGTGACTCCTTTGCAGATATCCGGCAGTCAATCTCCAAGGAAAAGGAAAATTTCGAGTTTCCAAAAAAGGCTCTCCTCTCAAAAAACAGTCGTTTTCCAAGATTTACAGTACCCTTCCCTTCCCCTCTTTCATCCTATGAATGTCCTCTAGGCTCCGCCCACTTTTTCATCGGTGGACCCTTATCTGAAAATGACATCTACAGAAGAAGACCCGATGTCTCTTGTTTCAAACGTCATTTTGGCAGTGTAGATTTTTGACGGTACTGACTGACTTCGTGACATTTTCGAAGTTGGAGAAGGGGGTTTTTTGATTGGAAACTTTTTGAACGTTTCGAAAATATTTTTGGTTTGGCGATCATCATTTTAGAAGACCCTTCGACCCAAAACGTGGACCTTAAAATTTTCGGAAATTTTGCATCGTTTGAAACTTTGGGAAAAAAATCACATGGTTTTCCTAATATTCCAGACGATTCGGAGAAATAAATCGAGATTATGAAACTTTGGAAAATTTTCGGGTTCCAACTTTTTTTTTCAAATTTTCGAAACTTTGGCCGATTTTTGGATTCGGAAATTTAGTGAATTGAAAAAAGTCTTGCAAGCTTCAGAAATTTGGATTCTGCAATTCAGGAATTCCAGGACTCCGAAGTTTGAAAAAATCAGAATTTTTAGTGTCTACAAGAACCTTGGAAACTCAGATTTTCAAGAATCTTCAGAATCTCTAAACTTTAGAATTTTTGGAACTCAGAATCTCAAAATTTCAGAATCTCAGAATCTCAGAATCCATCAGTATCTCAGAATCTGGGAATCTCCGAATCTATCCGAAAATCTCAGAATCTTAGAATCTCAGAATCCATAGAATCTCGGAATCTCAGATCTCAGATTCTCCGTGTCCAAGAATCCCTAAAACCATCAGAACCCATCGAAACCTCAGAATCTCAAATCACGAAATCCAAAACTCTCAGAATCCCCAGAATCTCAGTAACTCAGAATTTCCCAAATCTTAGAATTTCAAAACCCATCAAAATCTCCAACTTTCTTTTTTTTCAAGTCCTCCGACTCCCTCAGAGTGTACGAACAATCTCAGAACCTTAAAATCCAGAAGCCCTAAATTCATCGAATCCCAAAGTCTAGAAAAATCGTAGATTCCGAAATCCGTAGAAACACCGCTGCTACAAATCCTTCAATTTCATCCGAATCTCAAATTCCTACCCGATATATCTCTCCTCTCCTTGTGTCCAAACGGATCCCCCTAGACTATAGTTCCCTCATTCCTCATTTCTCGATCGCAACGCTCAATACCTCTCTCTCTCTATCTCCGAAAACATCTCTCTCTCTCCGATTTCATCGTCCAATGTGTTTTCCAGAATCCTCGTCTCCACCACCAACACCAACACGGGCCCCTTCTATTAGCAGACGACACGGAGACGGAGAAGAAGAAGAACATGATGATACTCGACTCGATAAACGCCTCCCTTCTCGCCGCGTCGACGTCCTCGCCGCCCCAATCCACATCGCCACCCAATCATCCGTCCAAATCGACGTCGCCGAGGAAGTCGCTGGTGTGCGTCGTGTGCGGAGATGTGGTGAGCGAATCGGGGGACGATAATAATAAGAATCGTGACTCGGGTCGAAAATTTGAAAGGGTTCGAAGATCAGGAAGACCTTTCGAAAAATTAGTTACTATGCCAAAATAGCTTAGAAGAAGAGACGGAGACGAAGAGAGCGCCTCTCAAGACTTGGCTTTGAAGACGCATATCTCGAAAAGGGGCGGAGCTAGCGAAAAGTTTTCAACTACAAACGTTTGTAAAAATGAATTTTGAACAACTTTGCAAGCGACAATTTTTCGTTATAATCAAAACTGAGGAAGTTATGGCGCAAAAACCCAAAAAGAGCAACTACTGCGAATGTTTAAAGGCGCATATCTCAAAAAGGGGCGGGGCTAAGAAAAAGTTGTCAACTGAAAAAATGTTTGAAATTTAATTTTACACATTTTTGTAATTGACTACTTTTTGATACCTAGAAGCGTTCTTGAGATATCGGGCTTCAAAGTCAGAGGAAGAGGGAGCGTCCGAAGAGAAGAGGGCGCATACGCCGAGAGTACTCTTTTTGTCTGCGCCTCCTCCTCTTGCACCGAAATTTGAAAAATTTTTGAGAACTGTCCGAGCTATCGAAAAAATTAGGTACAAAGTACTTACCTGCAAAACCAAGCGACTGAGAGACGCAGAGAAGCGAGATCATCTGCGTCTCTAAGGGAGATGCTAAGGAAGATATCTCGAAAATGGGCGGAGCTAGGAAAAAGTTGTCAACTGAAAAAATGTTTGAAATTTAATTTTACACAATTTTGTAGTTTATCACTTTTTGATATCTCTGAAACTAAGCGAGTTATAACGTAAAAACAAAAGTCTCAAACACGACAGATTCAAAGACGCATATCTTGAAAACGAGACAAGCTAGAGAAAAGTTGTCAACTGCAAAAATGATCAGCATAAAATTCTACACATTTTTGTAGTTGACAACTTTTTGATATCTCCATGTTCGGGCAGAGATAAAATCGTTCGAACCTAATGCAAATTTTCAGGCCCTCGGCAAACACTACGGAGTCAATGCGTGTAATGGATGTAAAGGATTTTTTCGTCGCAGTATTTGGAAGAATCGGACGTATGCGTGCAGGCACGGCGGCAAGTGTCTAGTGGCGAAAGGTAAGAATGAAAGTTCGCTCCAATGAGAAATTTTTGAAAAATCGAAAAATTGTCGATAGAGCGCATTTATTATGGGTATTTTGCGAGGTTTTTGATCTACATGTGCTGAAAAAATTTCGTCAAAATTTTGATGTGCAGTAGAGCGCATTCTCTATCTTTGCAGTGTTATTATCCATTCGTCAGATTATGAGCCTTCGCGCAACGACACTCCGATAGTTTGCAGCTCGAAAAAAGCAATTTGGCGGCAAAAATTTTCAACTTTTTTGTGCTAATGGTGAGCGAAGGCTGAAAATGCTTAGTGAAGGCTGAAAAAGCTAAGCGAAGGCTCAAGGCTTGGCGAATGGATAGTACAATAGAGCGCCCTTTCTCACCTCCCCCCGATTCTTCCAGAACAACGAAACGCGTGCCGCTCCTGTCGCCTGGCCACGTGTCTTCAAGTGGGCATGAATCCACGGGCGGTGCAAGGCGACACAGTAGAAGACACACCAGAATGGGACGAAGAGCTGCCCGCCGACACGACGTCGATAGGCACGCAAACCGAGGTCGTAAAATTCAAAAGCGAGAAGCGCGAGCAGCTGATACAACGAATACGCGACATCTACGCGCGAACGGATCCCGAGGAGATGTGGAAGGTGAAGATGCCGGGCGCCTACGACTTCCGCTACGCCTATCACAACACGATTGTGGTCTCGCCACGAACGCCGCTGAGGCCCACCGCCGAGCGAGTCGCCACGCTCAATGATGTGGTGGCGGACTTTCGAAGAGCCTTCGTGCTTTTCGTCGATCTCCTCAAGTCGATCGATCAGTTGCAGCGGATTGAGGAGGCGGATACCATGAAGATCGCCAAGTCTCGATTCGCCGCCTTCTACTGGTGGTTGTGCTCGACGTGGAGTGCGGAGGCGGGGTGTGACGGTGTCTGCTACTCGAATGGATCCTATCATCCGGCGACGCCGAGTGAGATGCCGAAGACCGACGGCAAAATCCGAATCGAGTATGTCGAGTAGGGGGACGGCTTGTTTACTCACGAACTTCCGTTTTTCAGCTACAATGGAGTGTCGAGGAAGAGCTTGGAGAATCTGGTGGAGCCGTTGAAGAGGTTGAAGTTGACCGAGGAGGAGAGGCTCGTTGGCGCCATGATGGTGATCGTCGCCGATGATGTGCCTGATGTCTCCGATGAGGCCAAGAAGGCGTGGAATGCGGCTCGCGATTTTTACCTGGAGCTTTTGAACTATACCTGTAGTGAGCTGCCCGAGCATGAGTTAGGATTGAGAGTAGCTAATATGGTTTTATTCGTGTCTTCTATTACTGTAAGTGGTCACTAGAGAGAAAGTCAACTCTTTAACTTGTTTCAGGAACTGGTACACTTGTCAACGGACAACATTCAACTATCCGACGTGCTGCACGTCATCGACCTTGGCGATTGGTCTACAGAGCTTCGGGTTCACCGATATAGACGACAATTTTGAATCGAAATGAACTTCTATGCGACATCTCTTCATACTTTAGCCACTTCTAATAAATTATTGAGCTTTACCCATGTTTTCTTCAAATTGCAGAAACCCGGAAGACGAAGTAACATAAACGCTTGTATTTGGAACGTAGACAGTTTATTGTCAACAATTAACAGCAACAATTTAGTTGGTTGGTTGAGCGCGTGGCTTTGGAGTTGTTCCCTCGCGGAATCCGTTTCTGAAAAATGAACAGGATGATTATGGAGATTTTTGAGTCTTTTCAAAAAAAATTTAGATTGAATCGCTATTTTTAAAGGAAAGCTCGACTATTTTCATAAAGAACAGTAACTGAGCTGAATATTTGACAAACTTGTAAGGCTTGAACTTATCTTCGCAGTGGTCTCTGATTTTCAGAGATCCGACGAAAAACTGATTCTAAGCCCTCATTAATTGGACAACCGCCAACGCAATAATAACTCCTGAGCACAAAAATCGCGGCTCATAATTACATTTTGATTGGAAGCTAAACTTTAAAATCTTACAAGCGCAAAATTCTCAGCGAAAACGGTATTTTCTTCCAAAAATTTGCTCATATCACCCCTTTTTAAATGCATTTGGAAGCTAGGAAACATTATCGGGCGAATTCCTCTGGATTTTTCAGTGGTTTTCAATTTTGAAATAAATATTACCTGAAGCGTCTGTTGACGTCTCTCAGATGGCGGGTGCGGCCAGTTCCGGTGGTGCGTCTGCGGATAGACTTGGCTCCCCAGTTGTAGGTTCTCTTCTTGGCATCTGGGTATCCGCACGAAGCGCAACGCTTCTTCTGGATGTGGAACGACGAACGTCCGCAACGCTTGCAAAGCGTGTGGGACTTGACGTGCTTCTTTCCGAAAGCCTGGGTACCCTTAGTCATACCTGAAAAATGAAGAAGTTAGTTGGTATGTTGCGAGTTAAAAGCGAAGAGAGAATACCAAGAAAATCGATAAATAAGCACTAAAACTATTTTTTGAGATTTTCCGATGAATTTTAACAATATCTAGTTTGTGTTGACAGCGGAAAAGCTACGAAATCGCAAACGACTACAAGAAAATGAATTAAACAAAAGTTCAAAACCTAATTTCGTCGAAAAACCACCAAAATAACGATAAAAACCTGGTTTTTCTTGTCATTTCGCACTCTAAATCGTTTCTAGAATTATTATAAACTTCAATTACGCAAAAATTTCAGCAAAAAACCGTTGAATTCTTCAAAAATCGCAAAAAGAAACGTAAAAAATTTTAGGATTCTGGTCGAAGGGCTGCTTTGGCTGCTGCGCGCGGCGAGACCCAAACGCGAAAGTGCGTGCGCCTTTAAACTCCGTGCGCGGGTGTTTGAAATAGCGAGGCGGCGCGGGTAGCATTTTTCAGGGATTCTTGTGGAATTTTCGCTGAAAATGTAAATTTTTTCGGCGAAAATTGGATCTGGTAATTTTTTATGGCGAATTCTCCATGTTTTGAACCTAAATCTGAAGATTTTCGATGGAAAACAAGGTTTTTATGGCAAAAATTCATTTAGACACGAAAATTGAAATTTTAGATTTCACAACGGGAGCTGTTTTACACGAAAAATTCACAAATTCTAAGCAAAAATCACATGAGAAAAAGTCGAAAATCGTTAGAAATATGCACAAAGACTAGATCGACAATGAAACCAGTTGGGGGAATAGAGATCAAAATGCAGAAATTTCAGGCTTCAAACTCTAAAAAATAGCACTAATTATCCAAAATAATCGATTGTTCGGTGTCGTTGAGCGATGCGGTGGTCTCCGAGAGAGCGATTGACGGGCGGTACGCGTCGAACATGGCGTTGTGGCGTGGAGCCAAAAGCCACGTGGCGAGCAGGCTGAGCAGAAGCATCTCGCATGTGATGATGAAGTTGCAGACGACTGAAAATTGGAAAAATCGATAAAAATTGGTCAAAAACTGCAAAATTTTCGATTTTCATGGTGTCAGAGCTCAAAAATCAGCTAAAAATGCTGAAAATCCGTTTGAAATTGCAATTCAAATCGCAGAAAATGAAAAATCTTTTGAATTTTCCGACCGAAAATCAAGATTTTTCTTGCAATTTTTTGTCAATTTCCGAGAAAAAGCATCCGATTTTTCGATGAAAATTGAGATTTCCATGTTTTCGTGTCATTTTTCTCTAGAAATCGCAGGAAATCGCAAAAACTGGCTTGAAATTCGAACATGTTCCTTTAAAGTAAACTCACAATAAGCATTCTCCTGAGCATTCAAAAGGGGTCCGCACGAGATCAGATTGAATCTCAATAGAACATTCTGGAAGATCATCGGCTGTTGAGCCGAAAAAAAGAGCAGCGAGATGTCGACGAGGCGAAACATTGACATGAAGCAGTACGCCGAGAGCTTGTTCTGTAAAGGCTTGGCGGTAATTTGAATTTTTTCCTTCGTTTTTTGAATTTTTATTATTTTTATCGTTGAAACTCACCGAAGTGACCCTGGCCAATGTGTGAACTCCGAAAATGGCGAGCAGCAGTGAGCAAAGTGAGGCCATGTCGGAGTAGCGGATGTATGGGGTGGCCTCGTCTCGCATTTCTGCGACGGCGACCACGTCGAGGAAGATGATGATGGAGCGGACGATGGGGGCTTGGAGGACACACCACTCGAGGCGACGGATGTTTTTTCTGGAAAGATGTTCATTCGTTTTTGAGATTCGAGACTCTACAAGACTCGAAACTTCGCGAGAAAACGAGAAAAAAGGAAGAATCTAGAGCAGTTTCGAGACTTCCCGAGACTCAAAGTATCTTGAGACTCGAGAAATCTCGAGATCTAACTACAAGACTCGGGGCTTCTCCCAAGATTTGCCCCTCTCAAAACTCACTCTGTAGACCGCGCCGTTGGCAGTTTCGGTATGATACAGCAGAACGGTGGTGACCGGAAATCGATCGGCCGATCGTCATACTGTAGACACGTGGAGAATGACTCGCGTCCACCGAACAGATGACGTGCCAGTGAGACGATCACGAAGAGGCACATGAGATAGTAAAGGACGCCGATGCATGTGAGAATGACAGCCGTCCGAGGCACACACATTGCAATGTAGGAGCATGTGCACGCGACCTGAAAAATTTTTTCATTTTCATTCAAAATTTTGATTTTAAGACTCACCGGAAAAACCGCAATCAGCCAGTACAGTTTGTTCCTTCGCTTCTCAATGGACACGTACTTGTACACATAGAACCAGTGAACGAGGGAGAGGACGAGTACGATGATGGTGGATACGGTGGCGATGGAGAGGAGGACGGTTTGGAACGGTTGTAGGTCTGAAAGTTGTGTGCGTTCAAATGCGCATAACTCGAAAAGGGGTGGAGCTAGAAACAAGTTGTCAACTACAAAAATGTGTGAAATTTGATTTTATACATTTTCCCAGTTAACAACTTTTTAATATCTCTATTCTCCGTCGGGATACAAGGATTCTAAGAATTTCCGGTTTCTCTTCAGTTTTGACGGTTTATCTCAAGAACCAAAGCAGCTAGAGAAAAGTTGTCAACTACAAAAATGTGTGAAATTTGATTTTACACATTTTCTCAGTTGAAATTTTTTTTCAATCTTCACTAATAAGCAACTTACGACTCAAAAACTCGGGAGCCGATGGGGTGTCGTGCCGATCCGAGCAGTTCGAGGTGTCCTGAGGCAGCATTACACTTCCGATGAGGTTCAGCGCCGATCGCATCGCTCCGTGCTCCGGCATATCCTGAAAATTCGAGTTGGCGGGAATCCAAAAATGGAAGAACAAAAAAAAGAAATCACACAATAAATCACGAAGTGATAAGAAGAGGAGGGGAAAAAAGTTGAGATGACTAATTTTCCTGGCAGAGGGTGTGACTTTACTATATGTATTATAAGGGCATGACACGATGACACAACAAAACTGCTGATAAGTCCGTTAACTATATGCAAAAACGTTTTGCTGCCGATTTTTGCAACATAAATTTTCGAAAATTTGACAGAGAGTCAAAAACCAACAAAAAAAATCATTCGATTTTTCCACGAAGTTTTTCCCTCGCGGCTATTTTAATACTGTTCTACTGATTGAAGGGGTCACTCTGCAATGTGATAAGACATTTTGATAACAGAGAATATCGAAAATATCACTCAAACTTGTTCAATCGAAAAATTTTGGCTCAAAATTTCAATGATTCACGAAAACCATAGGTGGAGTTCTTCCTGGATGAGCAAGAACCAGGAATGAAACATGTTTCGATTTCTTGCGATGAGTCAGTTTTTTTTTCTTGAAAAAAAGAATCATATGTGTTATGAGAGAGGTGGAGCGGTTTGCGAAATGAGCAAATATGGGGTTTAGAGGGGGAGGAGAGAGAAAAGGGAAGGCGGAAGAGAGAGGATCACGGGGAGGAGAAGAAGAGGTTGGGAGATTCAGAATCCAGAAGGAGAATCTGAGAATCTGAAACTTTCTAGATCCAGTATTTAGAGGTCGCGGAATAACGGAAATGTCTCGGAGTCTGGGAATCTTGGAGCTTTTGATTCTAGGAATCTTCAGAATTTCGACATGGAGATTCTAGAAAAATGATCGAGTTCTGGAAATTTGGAATTCACACAATTGAGTCTCTAACGCCATCCTATGTGGGAACCACATAGGTTAGAGTTGGAGAACTTTCGAAACTGAAAGAATATTCTAGAATCTCAAGGTACCGGAATTCAGAATCTCAGAATCAGGAGATCGCGGAGATTTTGAAAATTTGAGGGTCACAGATTTTCAAAAACTCAGAATCTTTCAAACCCAAAGAAGTATCAAATTGTAAATGTCGGAGATTCTGGAAATCAAAAAACCCTTGATTCTAGAAATCTTCCGAGTTTACAACTGAAGATCTCGGATTAACAAAGTTGAGTTAATAGGTCTTTGCGTTTCAGAATTTTCATCACTTGAAGAGAATCTCGAAATCTCAGAATTAATCAGAATCTCAGAAACTCAGGATATCATGAAAATGTCTTTGACTCAAAAAAAACAGGCGTCTCAAAGTCACGGAATCCACCGAATTCTTGGATTTCGAAAATTCAGAATATCAAAATTCTCAAAGTTTTGGGAAACTCATAAAATTGGATTTGCAGAATTTCAGAATTTCTTAATATACTTGAAAAACTAGAAATTACGTCTTCAAAAAATGTTTCAATCTTCGAAAATCGTGTCCGAGTCTGATGATTTCTATGGTCTCTTCAAGCCTCTCTTTATAAATCAAAAACTTCCTTCCAGAACTTTCTTCCTCATTTCCAAAAACTGCTAGACAGATAATAGACACTTTGATGATTCACTTCACTTCTAAAAAATACTTAGTCTTCTCAAAATAATAAGGTCATAAGGTGTGCTCTAGGAAGAGAGCAAATATGAGAGGAAAAGAGAAAGCGAAAATGCAAAAAATCGTCGTGTCACAAAGTTGAAATCACAACGATTCTCTGATGTTTCATTTTTTTTACTTTCATGTTTCTTGCAGTCAAAAGTTTGGCGGTCGACAGGCGGTCGAAGATTTTCATGGTCGGACCGAAATATTAACGAACCATTTTTTTTCTGAAAACAATATTTTTGTGGTCGAAACTATGACGGTCAACCTCAAAAAAAGGACCCATTCCAAAAATAAACGAAAGTTAGAGGTTGGAATGTGTTATGTTATTGCTAAAAGTGAGTGAAGTAGAGTGGTGTGCGTGGGAATCAGGTGACTGACAATAGGGGGACCGACCGGAAAAGAAAGGAGAAAAGAGGCGGAAATTGGAAAATTTCGGATTTTTTCTGAAAATTTTGATCGTCTAGGTTGTTCAAACAGACAAGTGAAGACTCCACATGTGATCTTAACAAAAGGTGCATAGTGAATAGGGCAACCCTGAAACTAAAAAAAAAGGATTTTGAAGTACTGTGCAAATTGTCGTAGGATGTGGTGTTTTGGTTGGGATCACTATATGAAGTAAGTTTCGAGCCTTCAGAGCGGAAAATTTGAAGTTCTACGTTCATTTTTAGATTCTGTGTCGTCGATTACCCATGACTCCAAATTTTCAGTCCCCTAGCTCAAAGTGTCGTAAGGTATGGTGCATTGTACGCAAACACTGAATTTTGAAAACTAAGCCCACCATAAGGTTTCTCATGTCATTTTATCCTAAAATCCGAATTTTCAGCGCTCTAGCTCAACTTTGGTGTTTGCGTACAATGCACCACACCTTACGACACTTTGAGCTACAAGGCTGAAAATTTGGAATCATAGGTAAAAATCTATGAGAATTCCATTGATAATACTGGTTACACTTGTAAATCTTTGGTTTTCGAGGTTTTTGCATTTGCGTACAACACACCACACCTTACGACACTTTGAGCTAGAGGGCTGAAAATTTCAGGGAGGACTAAATATTTTGTGAGAAATTCATTGGCAGTGCTTATTTTTCATAAAAACTGCACCTAAACCATAAAATTCGCAGATGAAAACGAAAACCAAACCAGATCTAGAGAAAACCGACTGTGACTGTGTCTATAAACCTCCCTCATCTTTTTTTCACCTTTTTTTTGTTTCATTTCCGATAAGGAAAAGTTGGAAAATTTGTAAAGCATTAGACGGCAAGTTTTCACCTCCCTTGATGGAGAGAGATAAGGAGGAAACTGGAAAATTCAAACAAAAAAAAATCATGCGGTAAAATTTTCGCCAAAAATTCTACAGTAATCCTTTTCTTCCAAACTTTAAAGGCGCATATGTAGTATCAATAATAACAAAAAACTAAAAACCAACGGGAGTGTGTTGCATCCGTCCCGTTCCGAGTGGAACGGTGAACAACTAGGAAAGAGAAAGAGAGAGAGAGAGGATTGGAAGTGAAGAGAGCGGAGAGAGACTGAAAAAGAGACTGTTTTGGTGTAGAAGGAGAGAGAGAAATAGTGTGTGATGCGAAGAGAGACGCAGAGAAATGTACATAAAACATGAGTCAGAGATAGGCGACAAGTCACAAAAAGGGATTGGTAGTGTTGAAACCTGAGGGGGGGGGGGGGGGGGGGGGGGGGGGGGGGGGGGGGGGG
>LR546311.1:35906-52690 GCA_900536305.3 Caenorhabditis sp. 40 LS-2015
GGGGGGGGGGGGGGGGGGGGGGGGGGGTGACGTGGCGGCAGAGGTTACAAACTACTGTACTCTTCTGTAGGTAGGGAAATGGAACAGATCATAAGCAAATAGGCTAGGGAGTGACGAGGAATGGTTGGAGGTTTTTGGGTCTTATTATTTGGTGTTGATCTGAGATTCTGAGATTTCGAGATTCTCAGGTTTTTAACGAAATCCAGAATCTTGAAAATTCAGAAGACGTGAAAAGCTAATGTAAAACTTACGCTTCAGGTTTCAAAATACAGAGTTCTGGGATTCTGAAATTCTGAAATGCAAAAAAAAATGTAAGCTTCGAATTTCAATAAGAGGTATCTTCCAAATCAGTGGGTCGATTTTTTTTTAAATTTAAAATTTTGAAAATCGAAAACCTGAAAATCTAGAAATCTGAAAATCTTCAGATCTGAAAATCTGAAATTCTGAGGTTTTGAAATTTTGAGATTTTGAGATTCCGAGTTTCTGAAATTCTGATGGATTATGAGATTCTAAGATTCAGGGATACTGAGATTGAGATTTTGAGATTTTGAGATTCTGAGATTCTGAGATTCTGAGATTCTGAAATCCTATGAATTATGAGATTCTGAAATTTTGAGGTTCTGAGATTCTGAGACTTTCAGATTTTGAGATTCTGAGATTCTGAGATTCTGAGATTCTGACCAAAACGCAAGACCCAAAAACTTCAAAAAGTTCAACCCTCTCAACTTCAACTTGACCTCCAGCAAAAAGGGCAGAGGTAATTCTATACGTTCTTCTAGAATTAGAGAGAGGCTCAAATTTCCCCTCAAAAAAAAAAGTGATGAAAGGAAAAAAAAACTCGCAGATATCTGATTTGTCGGATCCTAGGCCATCACTGACCTTTTGCTGGAAACTGATTTCCGTCAAAATTTCAATACAAAAAGTTTCAGTAGAGCACATTTTCATAGTCTGGAAACCATCCAAACCCAGTGCCTGGAAATGAAGCCCTTCTAAGCAAAAAATGGCTGAAGAGATTCTAGGATTTCCAAATCGGAAGCCGTCAACGGAAAAATGACGTAAATATCTATCCCCCTCCTTATTGCTCAGCCCACTGTGAGCTCTAAGCCTTTTCTATTTTTTCCCCTCTAAAAATCCCATTCCTTTGACTATGAGCATTGATACCTTATACTAATAAACATATACATATACAAAGTTGTGTATATGTGTACATATAAAATTTCTCTACTAAACAAATGTGTGCTCGAAGAGAGGAAGAGAATGAGATTGCTCAGCATAAAATCGCCTACTTTTTTTTAGTAAGATTGTATACTTTAGCAGATATGAATAATCGATGAAGGAAAAATTGGAAAAAAAAATTCAAAAACATGAAAAAAAACTGAAAATGTGTCCTGTAACACATGATTTTGGAAAAATTTTTGAAATTTTGAAAATTTTTTTATTATTTTTGAAAAAATTTTGAATAGAACTTATTAATTATGCACCGTTTATAACAAAGCCTAAGCTGAAGTTATCAATAATTTGAAAAAAAATTTTTTTTTAATTTCCAAAATTTTCAAAATCTCGAATATTCTGTTTGACATTCATGGCTCTAGTCCGCTGAAACACAAAATCTAGGAAAAGTTTTTCTGTTATTTCGGCTAAATCCGTAGTCTACCTAAATCTAACTGAAAATACATTCAAAAGGAAAAAAAGAACCCCGAAAAAATGCTCAATTTTCCTGCCTTTGGGGCTCCATTGGCTTCTTCTCTCCCACGACCCCGTGTAACCCGAGAGATCCCGAAATTTCGAGAGACGCAGAGAGACACAGAGAGAAAGAGAAAGACAGAGAGTAATGGAAAGTGGAACAAGTTAAAATTGCCCTCCGCTTTTCTCCCCGTTTTTTTTTGGTTGGTTTTTTTGTCCCCTGTGTATGTGGATGGATTCCGAGAGGAGGAGAAAGAGGAGGAGGAGGAAATGAGCAAATAGACGGAGAATGGCAGTAGGAGAAAAACCTGATGGTAAGAAATTAGGTAGTTGGGTAAATATTAGGAGGTGAAATTCACTATTTTGTGGTTAGAGGACACAGAAAAATCAGAAAATGGAGTCGATGTTCTGACTAACAGAGGTCAAGAGGGGACCGATATATCGAGTCAATAGAGATTTTTCTGGTGTTTTTTTGAGTTGTTCCAAACTTTGACACTTCATGGCTTAGAATTTTCAATTTTGGATTTCTAGGCCACGTGACGAGAGTCTGAAGTTGGACTGCAGGGATTCAAAAAATCTGATGAAAAGTTAACAAGAACTGGGAGAGAAAAACTAGAGAAATCTGAAACTGGTGTCAGATTTTTGAACGTTGAGTCGGCGAAGATCTAGGGAGTTTGATTTGCTGGCCTAGAATTCCAAATTTCGAGTTTTCTAGGCCATCAAATAGAAACTCCTTTACCTTCACTTGAAGGACTCTGTTTGGGAATGAATTTTTAAACAACTAATATCACCCTCTTGAAATTCTGTTCCAATTGTAACAGTGAAGTCTTTTTAACTGGAAAATACGAATAGATCAAACCTCCATTTCCCCTCATTTTCAGAGAAAAAGAACTGAGGATTGATGTTATAATCCCCAGGAGAAAAAGTATAAGGTGAAGAGAAAATCCCTCATCGACCTATAAGGTTTCACATGGATTATCTAGAGGATATTGAATGTGTCGGTTTGTCCAAAAACCAGAGCTTGGAAAGTTGAGAAAATTGGGAGATTGCAATTTTGATTAGGCTTACTTTCAAAGACATCATTTTAAGTCTATCGTTTTTCAGATATAAAGTGTGAGAAAACGGATGCCTGAAAGTCGAAAAAACTAAAGTTTTGTGACGTGGCGCCAAAACGCTTTTAAGGACTATGGAATACCGGAGTGTCGTCGTATGAAGACTCAAGAGTTGGCTGGAAAATATAAAATTTCGGAAACTCAAAAAAATTTGAGCAAAAAAGGAGGCGGTCGGATTGGTTTTGTGTCGCCATGGAAGTGTGGCTCCTGGGGGCAACAAAGAGCTCGGAAGACATCTTTTTTTTTGTTGTCAGGATTCAGATTAATCCCTCAAATGACTAGAAGACTTACAAATCGATTATGGACTTCTTTCGGCTTTACAAAATTTCAGAGAGACAAATGAGATCCATTGGAAATCTGACAAAAAACACAGCAGAGATTCATTCTTCAAACCCCAACAAAAGTCGAGAAAAAGTTCACTAGTGCAGATTGACATAACACGAAGATCCGGCGGCAGTCTCGGTCATCGGAAAAAGTGGTCGTTCGGATTCGAGACGAGGTCCCAGTTTGGCAGTGGTGGCCGTTACTGTAGTCGTCTTGGTTTTTGGATTCAACGTCGGGGTCGATGTCACTGGTGTGGGCGTGGCGGATACGGAGGGCTGTGGAAAAAAGAGCACTCTTAGAATCTCAGAGCGGTACTTACTTTGACTTTCGATACATGCTTTTTGGGTCTCGACACGACTGGAAGTTTGGCCAGGGGGTTCTCCTCGTCGTCGTCAAATTCGTCGTATCTGCTCACTTTCTTCTTCATTTGAATGTTGAATTGGACCTCGGAGACTAAAAAAAAGTAATTCGTTTTGTATATCAATCGACGCGAAATTGAATTTCCTATCGAATGTTATATTTTTCAACATTTTCGGACTACCGTATCTAAAGTTACACTCAAAAAACCATGCGCCACTCTTCACCCTCACAAGGCGCCATCGTCCGTGAGGTGTCCGCCGCTCACCTTCCTTCTCCGTCTTGTCCATTTTCGCACTACTTTTTTGCTCTTCCTTCTGCGAAACCGTCCGACTTTTCGACGATTGTGGGGTCCCTTTGGAAGGTGTCTTCACTTTTTTCTTCGGCTGAAACATTTTCAAAACTTTTTTCAAATTCTTGGTAGAAAACCGTACATGACAACAACAGCCATGAAAAATGACGGCGATCATTGCGATGAGAATGAAGCGAAGAGTTTTGAGTAAAATTTCTGTGCATTTCGTCGTCGGATTCGATGTTTTTGTACCGTAATCACCCACCAGATCCAGTTGGAATCATTGCTTGGCGGACGACGTTTTGTCGCAATTTTGAAATGTGAAATGAGGGGTTTTTTTTGAGATTAAGATTTTGATTAGGTTCGTTTTAAGAAGTGAGTATAGCACGTAGAATAATCTGCAAATTTGAGAAAATTGGATTGGCAAAAATGGGTAATGAAGTGGCCGACACCTCACGGGTGATGGCGCCCCGTGGTTTGGCGCTTGGTGGGGGAAGATGCGGTTGTTTTTGGGATGTAACTTCGGGTACAGTAGTCCCAAAACATTAAAAGTTATATCAATCGATAGGAAATTAAATTTTGCGTTGATTGATACCTATTGTGAATAATGAAGCATGATTTGGAAAACGTTAGAGAACTCTTTGCACTAGCAACACTTTGAAAGTCAGTTTTAGGGCCGTAACTCTGTTCAAACTCAACCAAATCTTTTGATTCTTAAATCAAACGATAGAGAATGGAATTTCATTTCAATTGACACAGTGCTTATCAAATTTGAAGAAGCAGAAAACACTTCACGGACGGTGGAGCTCTGTGGAATGGTGTCATGTGGAGGAAGGGCAGCCGATAGTTTTTCTGGTATAACTTTTTAGAGAGTAGTCCGAAAAAGCTGAAAACTATATCATTTGATAGGAAATTGAATTTTGCATCGATTGATATACTGCTCATGAAATTTAAAAAACAGACGACACCTCACAGGGGACGGCGTCTAATAGTCAGGCTCCGTGTTGGGGAGGAAGATGGTCTATGTGACGTAACTTTTGATACAGTACCTCAAAAAAGTTGTGAGTTATACCATTTGATAGGCAATTGAATTTCGCGTCCAATAATCTTTATTTCATGACTTAGGTCCATTTTTCTAACTATTCACGTAACGGTTTGTGGTGTGTCGCCGAGTGGTGAAGTGGTGGCAGGTGGGTTTCAGGATGGAACTCTTGATACAGTGCCTCATAAAAGAGGTGAGTTGTACCATTCGATATGAAATCGAATTTTGCGTCAATTGAATAAAACATTTCAGTTTATTTCATTAGTGGTTCAATGCATCGAGAGAGAGAAATCTATTTCAGATGCCACAACTTTCCCAGAGCTGAGCAGAAAGAGCCCAAGATGCCAGAGCTTTGCAGAAAGAGCCCAAGATGCCAGAGCTTGCAGAACTTTCCACCAAAATCCCCATGTCCTTTCGATTCCCTCCAATGTCTCAAGTACAAAAAGAATCTCCGTTTCAAACCCCGATCCCAGAAAAAGATACCCATCTCCTGGAAAAATTCAACTCTTCTTTTTGTCTTTTTTTGCTACCACCTACTACCGCCATTCTCTCTCTCCTCTCGATTAGCCTAGTATCTGATCGCTAGATGACCTATTTCAAATGATTTTTCGCGCGCCCATCCTTTTTCTTCTAGGAAACAGAGAGAGACTACCGCCCTTGTTTTTTCTCTGGTCTTCTCCTTCTTCTTGTAGCAGTTCCCCTCGATACCTTTTCGTCTTGGTGGTGTTCTTGGAGGTAATCGGTATTGGATTGGAGACCACAAACACAAAAAAAACAGCTATCGACGAAAAAAGTGTCCCCCACCGGAAGGAGGATGCGGGAATTCGCTGCTTTATTACTACTTGTCCTCGGAGGACACCGACAGTTGCAGAGTGTAGTCGAGGCGGCAGGTGAGAAGTTTTGAGATTCTGAGATTCTTAGAATTTTGAGATTCTGAGATTCTGAGATTCTGAGATCCTGAGATTCTAGTATTCTAAGTTTTTGAGATTTTGAGATTTTGAAATTTCGAGATTTCGAGATTTAAGGATTTTAAGATTTTGAGATTCTGATTAATTCTGAGATTCCGAAATTCTGAAATTCTGTGATTCTGATGGATTCTGAGATTCCGAGATTCTCAGTTTTTGAGATTCTGAGTTTTCGAGATTCTGATAATCTGCGATTTTGAAATTTTTAGGTTGCGAGATTCTGATGGATTCTGAGATTCTGAGATTCGGAGATTCTGAGATTTCAAAATTCTGAAATTCTCATGGATTTTGAGACTTTGAGATTTTAAGTTTTTGAGAATTTGAGATTCAGAAATTCAGAGACTCTGAAGGTTTTTGGGATTCTGAAATTCTGAGATATTGAGATTCTGAGATTTCGAGATTTTTTTGATTCTGAAATTTTGAGATTCTGATATAGTTTTCTGAAATACTCCCGAGCTATAAACCTGTCAAGTTGAGCTCAGCCACAAGAAACGAAGAGACGCAGACAACGAGAAACTCTCGCTACTCTCCGTCTCTCATCCAGTTTTGGTTTTTGCGCCGTAACTTGCTCAGTTTTGAAGATATCAAAAAGTTACAAACTACAAAAAATTGTAAAATTCGATTTCACACATTTCTGTAGTTGACAACTTTTTTGTGGCTCTCCTCGTTCTTGAGATATGTGCCTTTAAATCAGCACAGACATCAAGTCCTGCATCCCCCAATATGCCGAGAAGGGGCGGAGCTAGAGAAAAGTTCTCAACTAGAAAAATGTGCAAAACTTCATATTCCCAATAACTAAGCCCCTAGTTCCAGACCTCCTCTCAATCCCCTCCACCACCTTCAAAATCCCGCGGAACGCCCAGGAAGGCGAATTGATATTCGGAAATGGATACATTCGAGCGTCCAAGGTAACTTCTTATCACCTGACACTTTTTCATCCATGTGTTCTTTTTCGAATACAACAAAACTTGTTGTTGACCCAATTTCCGTGGGTTTTTTCTCTCTTCGTCTCGAGAAATTTGATAAGGCGAAGCGAGGTGATTGATGATTATTGCCCAATGAGAAGGAGAACAAGTGATGATAAGAATTACATAATAGGGTCAATTGGATTAGGGATTTCCACACAGGAAAGTGACTTGAAAAGTTCACAAATTATGGGGATCTGAAGAATAGTCGATGGTGGCCTAGAATCGAAAAAGTCGGCCATCGAAAAACTGACTGAAAAACCATAACCGAACTGTCGGATCCAAGGCCACGACGAGACACTCGAAAATTTGAATTTTCTTGTTTTCTAGGACATTGACGAGACCCTCAACCTGGAACTCGAAGGCACCAACCCATCCCCTATTGCTATCAACGGATCCATCATCGATGCTGGCCAACCCGTGAAGTTTGTGTTGGTGAACAAGAATGCCTTCGAGAATGGGAAAAGTCGAGTAAAGGTGAGAATGCAAAATTTGATTTCCTATCGAATGAGATAGTTCTCAACTTTTTTGAACGCTTCTGTCAAAAGTTACGCCTCTCGAAACCAACCTCTGTCGATTCCATGCGTTGTGCGGTTTAGGCTCTTCATTACTTTTTTCAAGGCTAGTTTTTTTAGTTGATATTTATATGATTCGATGTAAAATTTTATTTTCTATCGAATGATATAAATTTTACCTTTTGTGGATCACTCTACTCCAAGTAACATTCTAAAACCCTTTCCTACCCTTCCACACCGCCTTGCGCCACACCACAGATTGCCATCGCCTGTGAGGTGTCGACCGCTGTTATAATTGTGAGGAAATTTGCACTGTTCAACGCAAAATTGTATTTCCTATAATTTGAGGTAAAAATGAAACATTTTGGTTGAGTTTGAACGAAGTTACAACCTTAAAACTGACTTCAGCAGTTTCGTCTCAGCGAATAGCGTTCTAACTTTTTACAAAACTAGTCAATTGCTTAGAACTATACATTGTTCGACGCGCAATTTCATTTCCTATCGATTGATATAACTTTTAACATTTTTGAACCACTCTACCCAAAGTTAGCCCTTAAAAACCACCGCCACCCTTCCCTCACCCTGCGCCACACCACGGGGGCGCCACCGCCCGTGAGGTGTCGGCCGCTTCATCACCCCACCATTCATATATTTCAAAACGCACTCGCGCAACCCTCGGCTTTTCGGTCCGGACCAATATGAGGTGATTGACGGTTTAGAAATTACAACGTTGGGGCACTCGACCGTCCAGCCTTTTTGTTTCTTTTTTCAGCTCCAAGCCATCGGAGTGATCTCCGGTAAAGTTCAAGAGGAGACCATCAATTTTGAAGTCGAATCCTCGTCCTCCCTGCCGAGTATTCCTGAAATCCCGAATTTCGTTGTCAAAAGTGACTTCCAAGATAAGGAAACCGCCATCGTCAAAGTCAGCGGACCAATCCCTCCGAACTCCGAGCTCGAAGTGCTCGGATCGTATGCCGAAAGAGTGCAAGCCACGTTTCAAGAAGACAACATCATTCTGGATACCGTACCTTGTCAAGCAGATGCCCCATGTGAGGTCACTTTTCCGTTTACCATGATTCTGGTGCTGCGCAACGAGGAGAACCATGTGGAAGCCTTGTTGACGTTTGAGGAAGAGAAGGTAGATTTGGCTTCCAACGTTTGATAGTCAGCCTTAAACTATTATAATTTTTTCAGAAATCCTCTCTAAAAATGACCCAAAAGCTCTACCAGACCACCATCGAAGAGCACACCGGCGAGCAAGACCATCTTGTCAAAATCTCGACGAAAGGAGCGAGTTCCGATGAAGTACTGTATTCGCTGCGAGACTCCAGTGGACTATTCTCGATTCACCCGAAAGAGGGAATACTGTCAATTTTGCATCCCGAGTTTTTGACTATCAACTCATTTGGGGAGACTGTAAATTTGACAGTGGTGGCGACGGATGGCGATAAGACTACGGACGCGATGATTGTGGTGAAGATTGTGCCGGAGGTGGAGAAGAAGAATCTGGTTTTTGGATTTGAAAAAGTCAGTTTGAAAGTTTAAAAATGTGAAAATCGGATCCCTCGTCACTTTCTGTCCCAACACGGAAATTTTCAGCTTGATTGCTCACACTGTCGTAAAATATGATGCATTGTACGCAAACACTGAATTTCGAAAATTGAGCTTATTATCGGATTCCCCGTGCCATTTTATGTTAGAATCCAAAATTTTGGCGCGCTAGCTAAGCCTCGGTGTTTGCGTACAATACACCAGATCTTACGACACTTTGAGCAATCGAGCTGGAAAATTGGTACCCCACATAATTTTTTGAGAGAAATCCAATGGTGAGACTCATTTTCCGTCAAATCAATTTTCAGGACTCCTACGAAATCACCGCCGACAACACGAACCCTGTTCTCGGAAACATTAAAGCAAAGTCCGCGACTCCAGTTGTCTACCGTATCACGGAAGGAAGAAGTGATTTGTATAGAGTTGAGCCGAATGGAAATTTGATGTATGCGGGGAAGTTTGTCAAGGAGGATCGAGAGGATGAGATTACGGTAAGTGGAAGTTCCTCTCTCTCTCTCTCTCTCGCCTCATTAAAACTTCTCTTAACTTTCTTCACAACAAGTTTTAGAACATGCGTTGTATGTCAATCGACGCAAAATTCAATTTCCTATTGAATAGTATAATTAGCAATATTTTTGGACTACCGAATCGAAAGTTAAACCCCCACTAAAACCATCTCCAACCCTGCGCCACCCCATATCATAAGTGGTCCGCGAGGTGCCGGCCGCTTCTACTAAACGTATTGAGTAATATATCAATCGACGCAGAATTTCATTTCCTATTGTTTGATCTACAAATCATAATCGTTGCTTCAGTTTTAACAAAGTTCTTGGTGTAGAACTGACTTATATCATGTTTCGACAACGATGAGCCAGAAAAACTTTCTTGAATTCAGAAAAAAATTCTGTTTTTCTCTTCTAATTTGCATACCATTCGACGCCAAATCCAATTTCCTATCGATTGATATAACTCTTACCTTTTTTGGTCTTCCCTGTCAAAAGTTACACCCCAAAAACCATCACCCATCCTTCCCCCCACCGGCGCCAAACCACAGGGCGCCATCACCCGTGAGGTGTCGGCCGCTTGATCATTTCGCAATTCCGTCTACAGAAACAGTTTTTGGCCATTCAGTTTTCTAGTCAAACACTTTCTTCCAGGTCGTCGTCCAACAATCCTCAGGCGGCCTCAAAATGGCGTCCACCAAAGTGCAAATCCACTTGAAGGGAATCGGCTCCAACCCGATCACCTCCAAAGACGCCCTCGAACAAGTCGAGCTGATATCTTCAGAAGAACCAGAAGGCGTCGTGGTGACCTCTATTCAATTCGACGACGCGGATCCGGACGCAAAACTACAGTACTCCTTGGAGCAGTTGGATGCCAAGGATGAGAATGGGAACCCTATAGCCGACGAAGGTCTTTTCACAATGAAAGAAGGAGAGGACAAAATGGCTCATCTAGTGGTTTCCGGCAGCCTGAAGGATTCGGAGGTCTCCACGATGCGATTGAGAATCACTGCCGAAGACTCCGCCCACCCGAAAGAGCCCAAGATTACTGTAACGAGATTCATAGTGGTGCAGAGGGAGAAGGCCGAGGAATCTCCACTTGGATTGAATTTGATTCCAATGCCAAAAGAGATCCTGGTACCGTTTGATGCCCCGATTGGATCCTTCATCTACCAAGCTACAGTACTCCCCAGGAAAAATGATCTAGAATTTTCTATAGAGCCAGAACACCTGCTCAATATCTCAAAGAGCGGCAAAATTCTCACAACAAAAGAGCTCACAGGAGAAGCGGAGAGCCTCAAAATCCACGTCACCGTCAAAGACTCCCAAGGCTCATCTGAATCCCAAGAGTCCCTTGTAACCCTTCGGAAAGCTACAGTACCCCACTTCGCCGAGTCCCAATACACAGTTCTCTTGCCACGTGGCACGCCAGAAGGCGCCGTTCTCACTGTGGTCGCCGCCACGAATCAGAAGGGGGAACCAGTGAGAAGCTTCTTGCTGAAGGGAGGACACGCCAAGTACTTTTCGGTAGATCAAAATGGAGCTGTGAAGACTTTGGAACCTCTCGATGATCTTGGAAACGAGTTTGATCTACTCGTGGCACTCGCCGATGATCCTACGGTATCTGTGCCGATCCACGTGGCACTTCAGAAGACCAGAGAGCCCAATATTGTGCTCCAAGAGAATCAGGTCTTCGCTACTGTTTTCGACAACCTCCCAATTGGATCTTTCATTGGAAAAGTTGAGGTGAAGAACGATGAGAAGGTGAAGTTCGAGATGAATTCTGATGAGAAGGGAATGATGAACTTGTTCGCGATTGGCGAGGATGGCACGATAAGGAGCAAGGATTGGTTGGCAGGTGAATTTAAGCGGCATTTTTGAATTCTCCATGGTCGATTACCCCATCCTACAAGTTTTCAGCTCGATTGCTCAAAGTGTCGTGAGATGTGGTGTATTGTACGCAAACACTTAATTTTGCAAATTGAGCTTATTATTGGATTCCCCGTGTCATTTTTCTTGGAAACCAACAGTTTTCGAGATTTTTGTGTTTGCGTACAATGCACCACATCTTACGACAATTCGAGTAAAAGGGCTGAAAATTTGGCATCCCATGTAAAATTTTACGAGAAACCCGATGGTTATATTGGTTTTGCATGAAAGTGCACCAAATTATTTTTCTGTCATAATTTTTTTTTCAAAATTGGAGTCAAATTTTGTAAAATTTCCACTAGCTATTTTAAAATTTTATGCTCATTTTTGAACTCCCCATAGTCGATTACCCCAATCTGAAACTTTTCAGCTCGATTGCTCGAAGTGTCGTAAGGTTTGGTGTACTGTACGCAACTCAACAAAAGTGTTTGCGTACAATACACCACATCTTACGACACGTTGAGCTAGATGGCTGAAAATTTCAGGGTAGGCTCAAAAATTTGTGAGAAATTCCATGGTAGTAATGGATTTCAATGAAAAATGATTTCCAACGAATGTTTTCAGGCTCCGAAGGAATGCACAAGTTCTCTGTGCTGGCATCGAATATGGATCAAGCGGGAGTAAGATCCGCAAACGCTACCGTAATCATCGACGTGATAAAGTCGAACGAGTGTGCGCCGACGTTCAAGAAAGACGAGAACTTGATTTTCTATGTTCGAGAGGTTGGCCGGTTTTCTAAAATTTCCCGAATCTTATTTTTTTCATTTCAGAACACCCCAAAGGATACTGTAATCGGAAAAGTGTCGGCAGACGTGCTTCCCGGAAAATGTGACCTGGAGTACTTCATCGTTTCTGGCAACGATGAGCAATCGATTCTGAGCATCAACCCAGCCAACGGAGAACTCAAGACCGCCCGCGAATTCGATTTCGAGAAGGTCAAATCTCATATGCTCACTCTTAAACTAGTGGCTGGCAAGCATAACTCTATCCAAATGGAGGCGGAGCTTCGTATTCTGGACGTCGACGATCACGAGCTCAAATTTGATCTACCAGAGCAAACTGTGGAGGTGGCAGAGGATGCGGCACTGGGTACCGTAGTCGCTACAGTTGTCGCCAAGGAGGAGGATGAGAGTCAGGAGGTGTGGTATCATCTGAAGGCGGGCGCGCCTCCAGAGTTCTCGCTGGACTCGAGGACCGGAAAAGTGATGGTCGAGCAGGCGCTGGATCGCGAGAGGATGGATCGATACGAGATTGAGATTGGAGCGTCGAATAGTGAGAATCCGGAGAACTCGGGACCAGTCACGAAGGTCGTCGTCCAAGTGAGAGATGTCAACGACAACGGTCCCCGCTTCGATCTCCCGCACTACTTTACAGTGACCGCCAAGGATACTGTAGTAGGCTCCGCCCTCCTAGAACTTCACGCTCACGACCCGGATGTGATGGATGAAAAGAAGAAGCTGGAGTATACGGTAACCGGCGCAAACTTTGAGTACCGCGGCATGAGTCGGAATGTGGAGGAGATTTTCGATATTCAAAATCGAAAACTGATTCTGATGAAGACTTTGATGGATTATGTGGGCGGAGTCTTCAATGTGCAGTTGCAAGTGAGGGATACGGTAGATGGGACAATAGGGCAAGCGGGCCTCCGCGTTTATGCCCATGACTCCTCTGACATTTTGAGCTTGGAACTACCGTACTCTCCAAGTACCGTTAGCCAGGGGGTTGTTCAAGAGTTCGCGGAGCAAGTTGGCAACGCCACCGGGCTCCAGGCCATTCCGAAAAGTGTACTCTACAAAGCCCCGCACGGTTTGATGTCGTCGAACTCGGTGGATCTTCAGATGATCTTCTTCAACAAGACCATGTCGGAAATCGTGCCTGCCGAGAGGGTATTGGCGATTCAGGAGATGAAGCAGGCCAAGAATCCGGATGTGTTGAGGAATCAGCCGATCCTTAGAAAACCCGCCTCCCCGTATTTGCTCACCGATACCCAACGAGCGGACACTCTTATTCAACCTGAACTTTTCTTCTTGGTCCTCGGATTTTCGGTACTTTTGGCGATCGTGTTGGCGCTTTGTGGAATGATGGCTTGCTTCGCGAGGAGCAAGTTTTTGAAGGAGAAGAGGATTGTGGAGAACGAGATGGCCATCAAGGATGCTATACAGTTTCCGTCGAATCGGAGTCCCGCGTTGATGTGAGTCCTTGGATTTCGGGATTCTATACAGCTTTGCGTTTTTTTTGGATTTTTATGTTCATTTTCGAAATCTCCATAGTCGATTACACACACCCACCAATTTTCAGCCTTCTAGTTCAAAGTGTCGTAAGATCTGGTGCATTGTACGCAAACACCAATGTTGAGCTAGAGAGCTGAAAACTTCAAAATCTAGGTATAATTAGACGGGAAAACTGATGCAGGCCATCGTTTTTTAGAATTTCGTATTTGCGTACAATGTACCAGATCTTACGACACTTTGAGCTGGAAGGACGAAAACGTTAGTGTAGGTGCAAACAGCTATGAAAAGTTTGAATTTGAAGTCAGATTTATGAAATTCAGGCCCCGTAAGATCTGTCGTAAGATCTAGTGCATTGTACGCAAACACTGAATTTTGAAAAACGAGCCTACTATCAGATTTTCCATGCCATTTCACCTCCTGTTTTGAAATTTCAGCGCTCTAGCTCAATCTTGGTGTTTGCGTACAATGCACCAGATCTTACGACACTTTGAGCTAGAGGGCTAAAAATTTGGCCACCCATTTAAAATTTTAAAACAAATTCAATGGTGATATTGATGTTTGAAAGTTTCCAGAAGCTTCAAACACTTTGCCCCGCCCGTCTCCGCAGAGATGTACCGTAACCACGAGGAGCACATGTACCGGTCGCCGAACCTCAACGAAAAAGTGGGCAGTTATGCGGTGCAACAGGCCACGATTACTGTAGCCGAGCATGAGGAGAAGATTTGATTTTTCTTTTCAAACTTTTTGATCTTTGTACATTCCATTCTGTTTTTTTTCTCTGTTTCAGTTCCCATACAATACTGGTAATTTTTCTAATAATTGTTGTTTCGTTCTTTTTTTTTTTGGTTTCTCGAATTTTGCCATAAATTGTTCATGTTCTCTAGTTTTGTGAAAAACTAATTATATTATTGGATTTGTCGCAAAATTTTGAGTATACCCTGAAATTTTCAGCCCTCTAGCGCAAAGTGTCGTAAGATGTGGTTTATTGTACGCAAACACTGAATTTTCCCAACTAAGCCTATTATCGGATTCCCCGTGCCATTTTATTTCAGAATCCAAGATTTTAGCGCTCTAGCTCAATATCAGTGTTTGCGTACAATGCACCACATCTTACGACAGTTAGAGCTAGAGGGCTAAAATTTCAGAGTAGGCTCAAAATTTTATGAGAAATTTGTTGGTAGTATTGGTTTTTCTTGGAAGCCATCAGTTTTCAAGGTTTTTGTGTTTGCGTACAATACATCACATCTTATGATACTTTGAAATTTTATGCTTATTTTCGAGCTCCTCAAGGTACGGAAAGGTACTGTTTATTATCAGAAATTCATATAAAAACCCATCAAAGATCCTGAATCCTCTTAAAATTGATCCTCATCCCCTTGGATCCATCATCAGTTTCCACCAACTTCTCTCCACCCTCACTAACAATCGTTGCATACGGGAACTCTTTCAGACACTCGAACCCATTCTTGGCCAACAGTGTCTGATTGGCATGGGAGGTCGTGGCGGACACAATTCCATCGATCCCCACAGATTCGGCGGGCTTCATATTTCTGCTCAACATCCGGGACGCGATCCCTTGGCGTTGCCATGGAGCGCCGACGCTCGAGATTTCACGATAGATTACTGTGTTGATATCGGAGGGGACCAGGGTCCAGAACTCGTCGTGGCACTTTTGAAGGACGGTTACTGGAAGAAATCAGTGGTTTTGAGATTCTGAGGTACTAAGATTCTGAGAATCTGAGATTTTGAACTTTTGAAATTTTGAAATTTTGAGATTCTGAGATTCGGAGATCCAAAGATTCAGAGATTCAGAAATTCAGAGATTCAGAGATCCAAAGATTCAGAGATTCAGAGATTCTGAGATTCTGAGATTATGATATTCTGAGATTCTGATTTTCTGAGATTCTGAGAATCTGAGATTCTGATGGATTCTGAAAATCTGATGGATTCTGAGATTCAGAAATCCGTAGACTTTGAGATTCTGAGATTTCGAGACTCTCACGTTTCTCAGGAAAATCAAAACCTTGAAATCTCAGAAGACGTGGAAAGCAAATTCAAAGTTAAAACTTCAGACTTCAAAATTCAAAATTCAGAATCCTGAACTCAGAAAATTTCAAAATTTTTTTTTGATTTTCAATAAGCTGTATTTTGAGAAACAGTGGGTCAATTTTAATGAAAATTATACGAATCCTTAGGATTTTTCTTGGCGGTAATGATCACAGGTTTTAAATTTCTAAAATCCTAATATTCACGACATGTGAACACCGAAAACAGACGTTGACCACGCCAAAATTAGTCAAGACCTGCCTGTATCACAAGACCCAGTAGATCAAATTTTACGAAATTTTCACAGAACAAACGAGAATACTTTGGAGATCAACTTCTTGATCTTAGAATTCAAGAAATCCCCATTTCCTCCAAAAAAAAGACTCACAAAATCTCTGCATGGTATCCGAGAATCCGCTCAAATCATGATCCGCAGTCTTTCCCTTTTCCAACGCCTTCTTCTCATCCTCCTCACGACTCCACACAGAATTCAGAAGAACTCCAACTACAGTATCCTCAGATGTCGTCACAATGGTGGACCACGGGTACTTGAGACTCGACTGAATCATTTCGGCGAATATCGGAAGCCATTCTTCGATTGAAACTTTGGTGGCCTGAAATTCAAATTTCAAAACCGTTCTAGTGAAAAAGTTAGGCCATCAGAAACGTCCAGAAACTTTGCTCACCCTTATACTCGGCTCCTCGTGGAAAAAGTGTTCACATAGAAATTTGAGAACTCTATCGTAATCCGATTGTTGGGCAGTTTCGAAAATATAATCGGGCATTTTGCGAAAACTGAAATTATTGTACCAAAAGAAAAGTTTAAAACAGGGAGAAATTGAAAGTCTGAGTTTAGGAGGGTTGAATGCCCAATAGTTCAGAAAAAAGAAACACCGAAAATCGAGAACCAAACAAACAAGAAAAGTGTTTTCCTCATCGAAAAACGTAAACATCTAACCTTGTCTACCCGTTTTTATAACCCTTTTCCCATCACAATCATCCCCCCTCATCGGACACATTTCGACACATGAATCAAATCATAAGACAGTCGGCGGTCTAATAACTCTGATTCTCTCCTTGAAACAGGAAAGAAAAACTACAACTTTCCCAAATCAGGGAGAGATAATAAAGACGAGAACTTCTTATATAGACATAAGTTGAACTGTACAGGGTGGCTCATAAGTATAGGACGTTTTTTCGGGGGCTTGCTGGAACAGTGCCAAATAATATTTTCCAAAAATTTCGAAGTTTATCGAAAGCGTGAAATGT
>LR546313.1:0-389991 GCA_900536305.3 Caenorhabditis sp. 40 LS-2015
CCATTGCACTTTCGGATGGGCTGACCTGTGTGGCAGTCTCGAGTTGAGATTCGCCAACAGCTCAATTTTTGCGTAACGGGGCTGCGTTCGCGCGGCCCTGAAAAATCTCTATCTTTCCAGACAATGATTCCAAATTCTTGGAAGTTTACTGTAAACAGTGAATCTTGTATCTGAATCTCACTTTCATAAGACACGAACTCTCTCGCTGTGTAGTCGTTGGTTTCGAGAAGAACTTATCTATCTGAAATCGAAATCTCACTTTCATGAGCCGCGAACTCCTTCGCTTTGTAAACCGAAAAACAAAAAAGGAACAAATTCATACTCATACACATTTATTAGGGACCAAATAAAAATACAATACAAAGTCATGATTATCAGTGATTGGCGACACGATTAATCGGAATGGAACGAGAAGTATTCGCTTTCTTCGGAGCCTCGATTAGAAGTTTTCCCTCATTGGAAATCGCCGATTGAACAGCACTCAAATCGACATCTTCTGGGAGAAGAATCATCTTGGAGAATGATCGTTTCGAGTATCCATGTTCCGATTTAGTCTCCTGGGATCCTTCGATTTTCAGCCCTCTTCCATCCAATTGAATTTTAAGGTCTTCTGGTTTGAAGTGAGAGACGTCGACTTGAACTGAGAACTTGGAGTCATTGTTGGTGATCTGAAAATTACAAGTGAGTGAAAAAGGTTGAATTCAATAAAAAACGACTCACCTCTCCTATAGTGTCGGAAAAATTGAACGAGTTGTGGTCAGCGTCTCTCCAGTAGGGCAATTGAACGGATCCAGCCATTTCATCCAAGAAATGATCGAGAGCAGAAGCATCGGAGAATGGAGAGCGAAGAACAAGCATTTTTAAGAGTGCTGAAAGTCTGATGGTTTCATCTGATTTTTCCATTTTCTTATATACCCGACAGAGGATTCATTCGAGAACATTCCAGAAGCTCCTAGAAGAGGAAAGGCGTGATGGTTCCGCAGAGAGACGCAGACGGAAAAAGATCTGCGTCTCTTTCTTTGACACGGTCTCTGCTCACTTTTCTCTCCGAGAGAGGGTCAGTGTTTCGAAAGAAGTTCACTTGAAAGTTGTAGAAGATTCCAGAATAGCAAAGACGTTGGTATAAATACCGACGCGGAGTCTGAAGCATCATTCAATTGAAAGCTCTAAAACTCAAAATGTTTATCTATCCCTATTCTCGTCCAACTCAGCATTCTCTTTTCAACGAATTGATGAGAGATTTCGGGAGAACGGATCGTCATCTGGTTCCTTCGGGAACAACCTCTTCTGAGGTAAGTTTTCAGAATTTGAGTTCCCGATCTGATTCAAAACTCTCCATTTTTCAGATCGTCAATACCGATGAAAAATTCGCCCTCAATCTGAACGTCTCTCAATTCAAACCAGAAGACCTAAAAATCAACTTGGACGGAAGAACTCTGACGATTCAAGGAGATCAAGAAGTGAAGAACGATCACGGCTACTCGAAGAAGTCGTTCTCCCGTGTCATTCTCCTCCCAGAAGACGTCGACGTCTCCGCAGTTGCTTCGAATATCACCGAAGATGGTCGACTTTCGATTGAGGCGCCGAAGAAGGAGGCGATTCAGGGAAGATCGATTCCAATTCAGAAGCAGCAGGCTGTCAAATCATCGGAATAATTTCGGAAATCCTAAACATCACTTGTCTCATTCTGATCTTGTAAACTTCAATTTTTGGTTAATAAAGTTATCACGAATTCTAAAAAGTTGTTTAAATTTCCTTCTAGATATGGGGATCCTCAAAAGTTCAAAGTTAAAATTGTTCTGACAGTAATCCAAACCTTGACTCCGCCCCCTCCGCACACAAACCATAGTGGACGGCGGAACCCGTGAGACGTCCGTACACTCGGCACCACTACCCCCACCGCGCGGCGACTCATAAACTTACCTGGCTGGGGGTATTTCCGCGATCATCAAGGCGGAATCCCCATGGCGAGGCCTGTCCATTGCACTTTCGGATGGGCTGACCTGTGTGGCAGTCTCGAGTTGAGATTCGCCAACAGCTCAATTTTTGCGTAACGGGGCTGCGTTCGCGCGACCCTGAAAAGTCTCTATCTTTCCAGACAATGATTCCAAGTTCTTGGAAGTTTATAGGAACGGAGGATTTTGTCTCTGAATCTCCCTATATGAGCCACGACAGAAAACATTAGGCTCCTCCCTCGTTTCGGAAGGTCCATACTTTCCCGATAGTCCGAGAGAAGGGGGCAAAACTCCCACTTTTTGTAATCGTGGGTTTCGTGAAGGACTTATCTATCTGAAAACGGAGTTTCCATTCTCCTCACTGCAGATCTCAAGTTCAATCGACAAATCCGTGTTATCCGAATCTTTCCTATATCCTCTTCCAATCCTTATAAAAGAAAATCAGGGTAGTCAAAGGAGTACTCCTAGAAGTGTTTCTCATGGCATCTATAATTTCAAGTTTCTTAGAAGCTTTCCCGACGTCCAGATCTTCTGAAACACACATCAACAAGAAATTTTCATTAAAGAATTCTTTATTGGGTTGAAAAATACACATTCATTCACATACATTAATGCTTATCAACGAAGCTTATTGGAATGGCACGAGAGTTTCCAGCCGAACCTTTTGGAGCCTCAATTTGAAGTTTTCCATCATTGGAGATAGCTGACTTGAGAGCAGTCAAATCCACGTCTTCTGGCATTACGAACATTTTTGAGAAGCATCTTTTCGCGTATCCATGTTCGGATTTCGCCTCTTGGCATCCTTCAATTTTCAGCTCTCTTCCGTTCAATTCAATTTTCATGTCTTCCGGTCTGAAGTGAGAGACGTCGAGTTGAACTGCGAATCTTCTATCGTCATTGATGACCTGGAACATGTTAGAAGGAATTTTCGAGGATTCGAAAAAAACCAACCTCTCCAACGTTATCTGAAAAGTTGAAAGAACTGTGATCAGCGTCTCTCCAGTAGGGAAGAATTTGTCTTCTGGAGAAGTCGTCGAAAAAACGATCGGAAGAGTGAGATCTTCCGTAGGGGGAGCGATAAACCATCATTTTGGGAAAAGTTTTGGAAAATTCTTTCTTGTTGTTCTCGTCGATTTCTACGAACTCTTTTATAGTGTTGCTCAGAAAACAACAAATATTCAGAAAACAAGATTCAGAATCTTCTAGAAGACATCACGATGTCCACCAACTCTTTTTGTGCTCTGCAACATGAAAACTCTGCGTCTCTTGCCAAGGGAAACTCTCTCGCCTTTCTTCCTGTTGTTGTTGTATGTGTGCTCAATTTGGTCGACGAGCTCTGAACGTGGAAAGTTCTTGAACACAACAACAACTATATAAATAGAGTGCGCTGATAGTTGGTCGGCTCTTTCTTTTTTCTGCCAACTCAAAAAATGTCTCTCTACCCGTTTTTCTACCAAGACCAATATCCGAATATGGAGGGAATGTTGAGAGATTACATGCCAGTTTCTACGCAATTTGAAAACTCCGCCGCTGCGTCTTCCAACTCCGAGGTGAATTATTTTACTGACTAGGAAGTGTGATGCATACTATTAAAGAGAGTAGGTTTTGGAATGTTTGCTCACATTTTATGAACCTTCCCAGTTGGAAGTCGAGATATGAGCCTAAAAAATTTTGACGTTCGTTGCCAAGAATAGACTGAAATTACTGAAACTTTGCTCATTTCGCTCCAAACCGCATGACACTGCAACCATTAAATTTTACATCACAAACTCTTCAAAATGAGTATAACCATCATAAGGATTTGGGATTTTCAAAATTTTCGTGTCGAGATCCAAGAAGTGAAAGTTTTTTTTTTGGCGTGTTTATACTCATTTTAAAGCTCTCGACAAAGATAATTCGATAATCGTGGCTTTTAGAGGGTTGGAGCAAAATGAACGAAGTTGTAGAAAAAAAAATAGAGAGTTCCATTTCAGAACTTTTCAGATCACAAATACCGATGAAAAGTTCTCGGTGAACCTGAACGTCGGTCAATTCAAACCGGAAGAACTGAAAATCAACCTGGACGGACGGAAACTGTCAATTCAGGGAGAGCAAGACATCGCCACTGATCATGGACACTCCACGAAATCCTTCTCCAGAGTCATTCTACTTCCAGAAGACGTTGATGTTGCTTCTGTGGCTTCTAGTCTCTCGGATGATGGACATCTTTCGATTGAGGCTCCGAAAGTGCTACCGACTCCGGGAAGATCAATTCCGATTCAGCAGAAGGTGATGGAGCGAGAATCGTCGATTTGAATCAGATTCCAAAGAATATATATTCGAGCTGAATACTTATAATTCATTTTGATACTCACTTATCAACCAATTTTTGAAAATAAACGTTTCACTTAAACAGCAAAAATCGTCGAACTGATAATACTTCAACACTCTCCCCTCTTCGCTGTCCTCCCTTGACTCCGCCCCTCCGCACACAAACCATAGTGAACGGCGGAACCCGTGAGACGTCCGTACACTGGGCACCACTACCCCCACCGCACGGCGACTCATAAACTTACCTGGCTGGGGGTAATTCCGCGATCATCAAGGCGGAATCCCCATGGCGAGGCCTGTCCATTGCACTTTCGGATGGGCTGACCTGTGTGGCAGTCTCGAGTTGAGATTCGCCAACAGCTCAATTTTTGCGTAACGGGGCTGCGTTCGCGCGGCCCTGAAAAGACTCAATCTTTCCAGTCAATGGATCCATCTTCTAGGAATTTATTGAATGTTGTATCTGAATTAGAGTGTCGTCTCGCGAGACATTTCTCGCAAACATCACTAATGCTCGAACTTGTCTCGGTTCGTCTCGTCCCGTCTCGTCTCGGCTCGTGCTCGTCTCGTCTCGCGCTCGCAAATGCTCGCAAAATGCTCGTCTCGCAAATGCTCGTCTCGCAAGTGTTCGCAAATTTTCATTTCTCGCAAATTACTCGCATTTTTTACGCGAGTCTTGCGAGTCTTCGAGTCTCGCAAGCTTCATTTCAAAACTTGAATTTCGATAAAATTTTCAATAAACGCGTGGTCTCTGCCTTTTAAAATCTAGTTTTTTCTTTCAGAATTTCCAACTTTTTGAAGAAAAAAAAGTATCACATAAAAAAGGTACAATTTCTGAAAGAAAAAAACTAGATTTTCCACGCCGCAACCACTTGGAACCAGACGCAAACCACGCTTTTATTGAAAATTTTATCGAAATTCAAGTTTTGAAATGAAACTTGCGAGACTCGAAGACTCGCAAGACTCGCGTAAAAAATGCGAGCAATTTGCGAGAAATGAAAATTTGCGAACACTTGCGAGACGAGCATTTGCGAGACGAGCATTTTGCGAGCATTTGCGAGCGCGAGACGAGACGAGCACGAGCCGAGACGAGACGGGACGAGTCTCGCAAATTTCTCGCGAGACTCGCAACATTTCTCGTGCTCGGCGAGCATTGATGCTCGCGAGACGATACTCTAATCTGAATATCACTTTCATGAGCCAAGTTATTTGAAGATATATTTGATATATTTCAGCATCTAAAAAGTTAGATGGTTCTGAGTGTCACGGAACTGCATCCCGAAGGAGGAGCCGATTTCCGGGAAAAGCCAGAATGGAAATGCGAAGGACAGAATTGGAGGGCTCATGGTTTGCTTACCACTGAAATGAAATTTCGTTCATTCCCAAAGTAGGAAACTTCCGAGATTCAGCAGATTTTCAAATTTCGTAATATTCGTGTCCAGGTTACCAAAATGAGTCATGAGTCAACTTTTTCCTAGTGATTTCTTATTTTCGGGCACTCGGTGTACTGTACTTTTTTCATTTCCAGATAAACAAGATTTATTTCATAAAATAACTAATTCATAAATTAAGAACAAAATCCTAAACAACACACATCTCTAGACTACAGTTCCTATTTCCGCTTCGCCTTCTTCGCATCCTCATATCCAAATCCGATGGTATCCACTTCTGGAAACGTCACATTACATCGAGGAAGAGCGATTTTCAGCTGTCGAATGAATCCTTGTCGGTGAGCAACATAGGGCAGGAAGTAGAAATGCGCTCTCCGTAACGCCTTCAACTTCAGCAGCCAATAAACGGCACCGTCGGTCACACATGGATTCAGAACGATTTCCTGAAGAAAATCTGTGAAAATTGATGTTAAAAATTTTTAGTACTTACAAGATCTGTCAGCGTTTGTGCTGGCCTTCCTTGTGCCAAAAATTTCAATCCTTCATCTCCGAAATAATCGCAAAAGTTCAACTTCAGTTTCTCGATTCTCCGTACATCACGGAGATAGGTGAATCCCTCGTTGGCGATTGCAGAATCACTGGCATCCACATCGACGATCCACGTGTACGGTGCATTCGGCCACTGCTTTTCGTAGCTGAGATCTCCTTTTTGGATCGAGGGGAGCTGATCGGGAGTTGGTTTTTGGGAGAGGGCGTGGGGAATGTACTCCCTCATTTCTCGTTGTCGAGTGATCGTCTGTCCATCTGACATTCGGACACTTGTCGATCCGCACTCCATTAGCCATTCGAGACAGGCGAGGTCCGGACCGATTTCGTGAACTCGTTTCTCATTGTACCTGAAAGTAATCGTCATTTTTTTATTGCTATTATGAGCACTTTTTTTTTTGAAAACACTGATATCAATTTGCAGTCTGTTTGTGCACTTTAAAGGCGCATGGTGTATCTCACTAACTTATTCGACAGTTTCTCCGCTATTCTCCGCCTGAAACTATACAAATTGATTGATGGAAGCGTCGCATTGCCACGTGTCGTGCTGCTGCAGCACGGAGTCGTCACGAGCCGAGAGGAAAGACACCGGGAGATCATCTAAGGCTGAAAATCATGGATTGCATCTTTTGTGAGATGATGAGATACATGCGACGGCTAGAACGTCAGAAAGGATAAACAAGACGAGGTGTATTTGGAACTTTAAGACCAACAATAACAATCAGATCAGTAACAAGAATATAACAAAAATATCAATTATCCGTCTTCATCTTTTTACAACTCGGCTCATCGGCTTCCTCGGGTTCCAACGGGGTCTCTGGTTCTTCTGGAAGAGGCTCGGCGAGAAGAAACTCATAGGGGAGTTCCAGTTGGGCACAGAACATCTCTTTACGAGAGGAAACCGTTCGAACATTACGACACTTTACGACGAGCGACTTCTCCCATTTCGTTTTCTCATCACACATTCTGCGGGCTTCCTCTTCGTACCAGGTGTCTGGGACATCTACATGAGACTGTAAAGTGGATGTTGGTTATGGACTTGAAAATAGAAAAGCGATTATCTTCAAAATGGCAAATTCTTCGAAAAAGGTTTCAACAGACAACATGTAGTTCGCTATTAGATCTATAGATTTCTACAATGAGCAGTTGAAAATATCTATGGTGAGCTGAGATTTAGATGGAATAAACATCGTGTCTCAGCTCAACCCATATTTTTAAATGCTCATTGTCCCAATCGATAGATCTCACTGCAGCTTACAATATATCAGTTGAGTTTTTTTGTAGCGGTTTTCGTTCTACCGTCTTTCGTAAAATCAAAAACCCCCTACCTTCGCGAACAGATAACAATAGACATTCCATTTCCATGTCCTCGCTGCCTCGATTTCTGCTTCAAAGCCCCTCAGACATCCTCGGAACGCGGGAAGAAAGTTGACAGCGTAGGCGGGCAGATTCATGACCACATGAATTTGCGACTGTGACTTTTCCTCCGAAGTGCTCTCCTCCTTCATCAATCTCAACACATCCGGAGCGACTTTCTCTTTGATAAACAGCTTTGCGTCCATATTATGGATTTCAATTTGATCCTCTTTGATTTTGTTCAATCCTACGTTCACTTTCAGCCATTTAACACTCTCCGGATTCAAATCGTTCGCCATCACTCTTCGGGGTTTTTTTCTCAGAGTGGCTGGGAGCACGAATGGACCGATTCCACAGCATGCATCATAGACAAGGGATTCGGTGTTGAACAAGCCGGCGACACGTTCGTGCTCATGGCTCAGTCTGGAAAAAGGAATTTGAAGAAGTATCTTTTTACCAAAATTAGTCTACATATAAAACGCAACCTGGGCTTTCGAATCATTCCTTACCTAGAATTCCAATAAACCTTGCTAAAATCCATCTTGAATCTGAGCCCAGTCTCCTTGACTTCCGTTACATAGTCCTCTTCTCCAGCCAGCAACTCGAGGTCCAGGTTTCGATAAACATTGGTGATAATGTTGCCTTTTTGAACCACCGTTTTACAGTTATTCACTTTGTTCAGGAGAACCTCAGCAATTAGATATCGAAACGGGAGAATTTCATCAGCGAAGTTGCAATGAATAATATGACCAGTTTGCGTGTAGCTGCTGTACTCGATTCCCTCCGGAAGCACCGCTTTGAAAATCGATTTAGTGTCCCAGTTGTCAAATGAGAGATCCTTCGCAAGGGTCGCCCAATTCAGCGGCTTTTCTTCTCCCAATTCTTGTTTTATCATCTCCACAATTTTCAGCCTCGTCTCCTCTTCTTGCACCTTATCCGGATGGAACACCAAATACTTCTTTCCCTCTTTCTCACTGTCGATTGTGTTTTTGAGTGATTTCAGTTTATGGCCAATCAGATACGGTTCCAGTCGGACTCTTCTTGTCACTATTCCCGTATCCCTCGCCTCGATTTCAATGACTGGAAAATCCACGGCCACTCGAAAAGCCTCTTTTTCCAGTTTCGTCATTCCACGGACAGATTCTGGTGGTTGAAGTACAGACATTTTTGAGAAAAGTCTTCTCAAAAATAGCATACACGAAGAGATCTGAAAGTAAAGCTGAGGAGGTTTGAAGACTCCAGAGTGTGATAAGATATTTTTGAACGGGGAAAACCGATAGATTTTACATTGAAAATATGGAAATCACTTTATATTTTTGAACATTTATGATAATGAAAAACTCCTTCGTAATAATTATTTTCCGTCATTTTTCTGAGCTTAGAAAACAGGTTACGCAGCATTTGTGGAGCACTAATGACACGGCAGGTGGGTTGGTTGAAGTACTCGTCACGAAGTTCCAGTAAAAGTGGGTCGCTTTGGCTGGATCTGGAAATGAAACATGTTGATCTCTTTGTCTGGTCCTTATTGTAATCAATATATCCCATTGAGTTCTATATTTTGTCTGTTGACATCTGTTTTTTTGTAGAAATTTTCATTCCAGACATAAACTGTCTTCTCTAGTTGATCTCACCTCTCAAACACCCGTCCTCTTGTATCGATTCCCATCTTTCGAAAATCAATCTGCGAGTAGTAGTCGATGAGTTGAATGGCCAGCTCTCCGACACTTTGCTCGTTCGGGTTGTCACTATTACTCGGAACATAAACAGAGCCTTGCCTGCTCAGGACCTTGACCGCATTGTTCCAATCGTTCTGCTCACTGAGCCATGGAGAGAGTTGAATAATGTCGGGGAGTACGGGGTAGGGCATCGCCTGGAATCATATGAATCTTCACAAAATGGAAAAGATCAGAAATACCTGTAAGAAATGAATTACTAGAACATTCACATGATATTTCGAGAACTTCAAAGCAAGACTATTCAAAATATCAGCTTCCAGGAACTTGTTCGTGAGCCAGTGGCAGAGGAGACCAACTCGTTCGTCGAACTCTACGCAAGTTCTAACGAAGAGCGAACTTCGAATAGGTTCGATGTTTCCGAATTGGATGTCAACTTGAATTCGATTTTTTGAGAATAGCCGGATTATTGGGATCTGTAAAATACAGGTACTAGAATTGGAGAATCACTGAAACCTCCGGAAAAAATTCTAACAGAAAAAAAATTGATCAGAAAATATATATTTTCAGTAGTTTTCAACAAAAAACTTTTCATTTTTGATCTAGACCAGTGTGACTATCAATTAATAGCTACAATTAGGCATTTAACATTTTTGTTTTGTAGCATTTCTAGCCATACCCTTGCACTGTAGAAAGGCTCCAACACTTTGCCAACTCTTCCAGCTGAAAGTTGTTTCCTCGTTGTCACCATATATTCTCTACGAAAACTTTCGTTTTCAGAGAATTTCTTCATAAAATCCTTCCACTTTTCCAAATTTGTCGATGGGAGAAGAACCTGGAAAATTGTAACTTATTACCAAAGTCTTTGAAAAGTTTTCTCACTAAATCCAAGTCCGACGAGCTGCTGAGCATCAGATTCGCCGCACTTCCGATAGGGACTAATCGAATGTCTGTGTGCTTGAAGCAATTGTGGAGAGCACGACGAGTAGAATCGATCTTCTTCTTCACCTGATCAACGTTTTGAAGATCTTCGTTCAGGTTTTCACAAAAGTCATGAAATCGATAAGTTATCTGTGGGAGTGAAGATTGAAGGATTTTGTTCGAAAAAGAGTAATCGAAGTGATGAGCCGCTGATGATGTAGACGGCGAGTTTAAAGAGAAACTTCGTTGACAGATTTTGAGGAGTCTCAGGGACATCTGAAGCTAGAACATAGTCTAGTTGTCAAATGACAGTTGTAAACCAAATAATAAATACTTTTTGATCTCGGACAGTATTTTTCGATGCTCAACAAGATAAGGAATATACTTTTTATTGCACAAGATATGTAGATATTGAGGTGACGTTGTTTACAATTCGAAGCAATCCATACACTGTTGACCGCGGAAGCTGAGACAGTCTTTGCATCGGCGGAGGAAGCTCTGAAAGTGATTTTTGGAAATTTCACTATAAATCGCTAGTCTCACCGCTCCTTTTATCGAGTCGCAGTACCAGTGACACTCGGCCATCCATTCTTTGCATGCGGTTTGAAAGCATTGTCTAATCATGGTGTCGACCTGAAAGGTTCGAAGTTTTCCAGATTTAAAAATTATCAATTTTACCTCTGAAACAGCTGGAATTCCGGTGGGTGGCACATTGTAGCAAGACACAGCAATTACAAATGAAACAATCAAAAAGGCAACGACCGGCAGGTTCTTGCGCATGATGATCCAAGAATGTCCACTTATTGACAACAATCATCATATTTTCGTGGAGATCTTCTTCCCCTCCACCCACTTTCATTCAAATTATGCGTAATCACCACCTATCGCGCGACGCGCCACAGACGACGAAATGAAGAGAGAGGGAAAAGAAGAGGTTCGATAATTTTATTCTTACATTGCCAAAACTAATAAACTTTCGGAAAAGGACACTTTGCTTTGGATGCATCGTTACTAATAAAACGAGGATGGAAACAGTTTAGAGACAATCGGCTAGGCGGGAGAAAGGAAAACGAACAATTTAGTGATGTCCAACTTCGACCTCACCCTCCTTCTTAAGTGGGTTGTACTTCTTGAAATACTCCTTATCGGCCAACTTCTGACGAATTCCCCACCAGTGCTCGACCTCGTGGTGGTGGTGGTCCTCCTTTCCTTTGGTGTATTGAACCATGTGACGTGGCTTGACTGAAATAAAGACAACGTTATTTCGAATACTTCGAGATTTCCTTGATCTACAAATTTACTTGTGGAAGCAGAAAGATCGACATTTTGCCTTTTTATATTTCAGCAGGAGCTAATGTCCCTTCAGAAGTCGTGAAGAAAGTCGTGAAGAGAGAGTGAATATTTTATGTTTCATGAAGAACACTCTCGCCTTCGAATTAAAAATACTTACTTGGCAGAACGAACTTGAAGACTCCGTAGATGATGACTCCCGAGTAGATGTAGAAGCGGAAGACTGGAAGGTACTTCCAGCAATGGCGCCAGGACCACATTCTCAACTAAATCAGGTCATAATTTATCGCCAGTTTCTCAAGATGATCACTCACATATTCCTGAGCGGTCCATGGCCGAGCTGGCATGCGTGGGTGGAGGTCAGTGGCCGGGATTGGAGCATTTGGCGATGCAACCACGATGGCGGCTCCCTTGACGGTTTCGGCAGTCCACTTCGCTGCCTCGAATAGTTTTCCGACGACCATAGTTGATTACCTGAAATTTCGAGAGTAAAACTGTGAATATAAGAGAGTTAAACCAGTTTATAGACGGTTTTCAAAAAACAGCAATGAAAACCCACGAAAAAAAGCGAGTTGAGGTGCAGGTAACAACATATTTTTTTAGCGAAAATTATAAACAATAATGTGTCTTACAAACACATCTAAAAATACAGAAAAGAATCAAATTTTTAGCTCGAAAATCGCAGAAATGGGATGCAAAAACTGACGGGCGGTGTTGCTCCGCCTCTTTTTGCAAGGTGCGGCGCGCGCGTTTGCAACCCCCGCATGCTTTCAGACGGTTGCGTTTTTTGGATGCGAGACGTCTCGCTGTCTGCGTTCACCTTTCGTCGTTTTGCTCTCACTCGATATTTTTGAGGCTCTTCTTTTTTACCGAATTTTAGAAAGTATTCTGCTTAAAATAAGACAAAGTCTGTCGCAATGTCCGATTCTATATTTTGACACCGCTGCTCATCCCTTAAAAAGTTGAAAAAATCGAATTCCTCTTCAAATTCTTTCAAATCCCACCAATCGTTTACAGAACTAGATAAAAGTTAACTTTATGAACTGTTTCAGCAGACACTATTCCTTTAATATTTTCGGTACTCGTTTTCGGTTGAACGGTACCCTTCAGTTGTGGATCAATTTTCCAGAAAGTCTGACGTTCATAAACTCTGGGAATGAGCAGATATATAGAACGGAATCTGGGCTTTCGAATGTGGTATATAGCTGTCTGCGCTAAATTCTAGAAGTGGAGATGTTTGTTCCGAAAGATGAGGCAATCTCATCATCTTTCGAAGCGTATATCTCGACTTCTATAAGCTTTCGCAAGTAGCTCACTTATCGCATTCGGTAACCCAAATTTCGTTCTATATACTCCCTAAATAGTGTCTCAGTATTGGACATATCCTTTCCTTTTACTTTCCCCTCAATATGGCCAAAATCACTTCCCTTAGAATTCGCGCTCCATCGCACTCCTCTCACTGTTCGAGGTGACGGTCCCCTCACACTCACACGACGACAGATGATCGTTGGGGGAAAAACGCGCTCGATATTGTTCTCCTACAGAGCGCACTCCTCAGACTCTCCCGCCCAGACCCGAATCGATATTGCTATTTCCTCGCAGCTTTTTTCTTCCGTACGAAGTCATTGGCAACGTAGCCGCTCTCTCTTGAAATCTTTTTTTTTTCAAATATTTCTCTTTTTTCAGTCTCTTGCAAGACAACGATGGAGTCAAACGGTCCACTGAAAGAGCACGGCAAACGTCGTGTCGCGTACTACTATGACTCGAACATCGGAAACTACTACTACGGGCAGGGTCACGTCATGAAGCCACATCGTATTCGCATGACTCATCACCTCGTTCTCAATTACGGACTCTACCGCCATTTGGAAATCTTCGTAAGCTTTTTAGTCGGGTTATTTGTCTTCATATAAACTATTACAGCGTCCATTCCCAGCCACTTTCGATGACATGACTCGTTTCCACAGCGACGAGTACATGACCTTCTTGAAGTCGGCCAACCCGGACAACCTGAAGTCGTTCAACAAGCAAATGTTGAAGTGTGAGTTAGATCAACTGAATAATATTACTTGAATCCATGATTTTTCAGTCAACGTCGGAGAGGATTGTCCATTGTTCGACGGACTCTACGAGTTCTGTCAGCTCAGCTCTGGAGGCTCCTTGGCTGCTGCCACCAAGCTCAACAAGCAGAAGGTGGACATCGCCATCAACTGGATGGGCGGACTTCACCACGCCAAGAAGAGCGAGGCGTCCGGATTCTGCTACACCAACGACATCGTGCTCGGTATTTTGGAGCTTCTCAAGTACCACAAGCGCGTTCTCTACGTTGACATTGATGTCCATCACGGAGATGGTGTTGAGGAAGCGTTCTACACCACCGATCGTGTCATGACTGTTTCGTTCCACAAGTACGGAGATTTCTTCCCTGGAACTGGAGATCTCAAGGACATCGGAGCCGGAAAGGGAAAGCTCTACTCGGTCAATGTTCCACTCCGCGATGGAATTAATGATGAGTCCTACCAGAGCATCTTCAAGCCAGTCATGCAGAAGGTCATGGAACGTTTCGATCCATCCGCCGTGGTTCTTCAGTGCGGAGCTGATTCTTTGAACGGAGACAGACTCGGACCATTCAACCTCACTCTCAAGGGACACGGAGAATGTGCTCGCTTCTTCCGCAGCTACAACATCCCGTTGATGATGGTCGGTGGCGGTGGATACACTCCACGAAACGTCGCTCGTTGCTGGACCTACGAAACGTCGATCGCTGTCGACAAGGAAGTGCCAAACGAGTTGCCTTACAATGACTATTTCGAGTACTTCGGACCAAACTACCGTCTTCATATCGAAGCGTCGAGCGTCCCAAACGAGAACAACTCAGATATGCTGGCCAAGCTTCAAGCCGATGTGATTGCCAACCTCGAGCAGCTTACCTTCGTTCCAAGTGTTCAAATGCATCGTGCGTTTTTTCAGAAAGATATCGTTGTTACGAATGATATTTTCAGATCCCGGAGACGACACTCTGGTCACTGACGATCACGTCATGATCGATGCGGCAGATCCAGACCAGCGGCTGCCAGCAGAGATCACTGATGGAATGATTCAACACGATGGAGATTTCTATGATGGAGAGCATGAAGGAGAGGACCGCCGGAACGACAGCGACGCCAAGAGAGCGGCTAATTTCGACGCCAATGGTGGAGCTGAGAAGCGTCAAAGGATGGAGGAGTGAATTTCGCTTCCAATTATTTCATCGCACATTCCTGACAAATACTGTATTTCGTGAAGTTCTTGTCTCATAATTCCACAAAATTTCCCTAATCCCCCTCCCCCTGTCTTATTTATTACCATACCCCCACCATTATTTTATTCTCGAGATCTCCTATCCCACTTTCTCTTTTCTTTTTCCAGCTTCCCAAACAACACCATCTCTCGCATTCTCCAACATTTTACGCCCCAACCCTTTTCTAAAAGCTAATCTATAATAGTAACCTCCCTTCTTCACTTGTTCCCTATTTCGATATCCCCCAAAAACAATTTCGTATTTTGTAAATGTTCCCACCAACCAACAACCATTTATTTAATAAGATTGCTTGACTTTCGTTCGAAAAATCGAGTTTTTCAGAGACGGCGAAAAAAAAAAGAAGACTAAAGTTTGCAGCGCAGCTCCACATCTGCTCCATCATCACTGTCTGGGTGTAATTATGACGCGAATTATGATGAAGAAAAAGAGGAGAAGAGCTTCTCATATTTCTCTTTTCCAATATTATTCCTCTTCTGAACATGGTGTCCGTCTGAAAAAAAGAAGAAAATTTCCTTCTGCTCCCAAGAATTGCATCATAAAAATCCACTTATCCAAATTTTCACCCCCACCTGGGAATCGAATCGGGAAGAAGAAGAACCCAGACTTTATCCCATTCTGGAGAGAGAGAAAAACGAAAAAATTGGGAGAAAAGGAGGAGAATGAAGTGTTGGAATTTATTCGGCTGGGCTTTTCTCTATTTTTTCTTCGAAAAATTGTTTCTCTTTTTACTTTTTTCTCTGTTCTAGAGCTTTTGCTCATTTGAATCGGAGAAAGTGAGCAAGAAATTAAGAAAGAAAAAGATAGAATATTCAATTTCGAAAAACGAGCCGATTTCCGGTTGGATATCAAGAAGAGAGCTGCTCTTTTGAACACTCTGCTTACGTTGCTGAAAACGAGAGAGCAAGTGGACTTTCTTGGGTCGAAAAGTATTTTTGATCTTCCCGTTGAAGCTCACAGCCAATTTAAAGGTGCATTGAGTTTTTCAAAATGATATCTCATCTTGTCTTAAAATTTATATTATCAGTTCGAGAAACTGCTTTGACTTAGCTTCTTCATTATGAACCGATAATAGACTGGTTCGCGGCTGGGAACTCGAAAATATTTTGTCACCAAAAGTGCTGTATTTAAAATTTCTACTTAATTATTTGCACTTTTCCTCATCTCTTTCTGGAAGATCTTCCTTTTCAGTCGGCTCCAGTAATCAACATCTCTCTCCCGTTGAGTTAAACGAGAGGAAAAACAAAAAAGCATGTGTCCATCTGGGTCAGGGCTCTCCAGTTAATTTTGCAAGCTTGGCCAAGAACTTCGATGTTCTAGGTTTGAATTCTCTAACGAGTCAGTTTCAGTTTTAAATTCGAGATTTAAAACCAGGCCGCCGCGGTATCTCACCACGAAAATCAAATGTACCGTACTTTGAAGGAGCATGCTTCAAATTTCAACACTACTTTCCCCTTTCCGTCCATTTTTGAGTAACCCATACGGTTTTTTCGTGGGAGATTTCACGATGTTCGAATTGTAGAATCTTAGTTGATGAGCGACTTTTATTCATATCATTATTAGAGAGTTAGAGATGTAGTAGACTCCCATTTCATCATTCTCCTCATTACTTCCTTATTTTAGTATCTGTTAAGTTAGAAGAGGAACTAAAAGTGAAAAGTAATTAAGGCTCAAATATACTTTCGATACTATTAGCCATTCAGCAACTTTTCCTGGTACATTTTTCTATTTCATCTCACTGTATTCAGTCCTGACTTCAATCAGAACTTTTGATTTCGTAAATGTTAATCCTATTGCTCAGTGTTCCTGATCAGTCTTCAATGGAATTTGATACACAACTCGTTTTCTTTGAATTCCAGAATTTTACGGACCTATTCCAAAGTTCTTCATATTCCATTACGACTCATCCTGAAAAGATCTAGTTTGTTTTCAAACTACCATAATTCTCCTTCTAAACACAAGAACATCATCTGAAACCTCCCCATCACTATACTCCTTCTCCCTCCCCTCCCTCTGCCTGTCCTCGTTCCGGAAATTCGAATCAAATTGAAAAATGGAAGAGGAGACACATACACCCGAAAAGAAGCACTCGACTGCTCTCCCGTGTGACCCCAATACGCCCCTGTCATTCGGCATATTTTTTGATTTTTTCATTCCGAATGATGTTGCTATGGTTTGTCCGAGAGTGATGTCATGTGAGAACTTATTTTTGCTTTTGCTCTTGGGGAATGTTCCTGCAAAAGTAACGGGGCTTAAGAATATGGTTGCAAAGGAGTCAAAACTGGATTTAGGTGTCGTCTGAAAAAGAGAAACGAAGATATCTTTACATTTGCCTTTGAACTCGTTTAACAAAATCTTCCAAAAAACTTATAATTACCTAAAAACTCATAGTTGAAGAAACCAAAAAATTTAAATCTCTCAATTATCTCCTCAGACTCTTCGTACCGTTGCTTATTTCCGATCGATTTCGATGAATTTTGACTTTAAATAATTGTGATATTCTGAAATTTCAGACTAGATTCTTCGCTTTGATTTCGAAAGCTAGAAAAAGCACAAAAACTTCCGGATGTCCAAGGTGGCCATAATTTTTATCACAGTCTTTCTATCTTGGCTATTGTTGACGCTAATTCGAAATTCAGGGTTCTAATATGGCCAGATTTGTGCTTTGAACAAAAATAAATAAAAAAGTCATATATTAGGTCCGTTGACCTGACATTTTTTCCTCAAAATAGAGCCTTTTCTGAACACTGAAACGCGATTACCTTTTCCAACTAACCCACCACCAATCACTCATTCTGAAAACGAGTAAATACTGGCTTATTTTCCCAGTTTCCCCGGTGTTTTTCGTTCCAACTTTTCGCGTTGACACGAATGAACGAGAAAGTGATATCAGAATCCGTTCCCACCCAATCTTTTCTCTTTTTTACTGACTTTTTCGCTTCTTGCACAAAAACCAACGAGACGTCGTTTACCTAATCCTTCAACCCCTTTCGGCGTTTTTTTTCTGGTTTTGCTTCCACTGTCTTCTCCCAAAATACATCGGTTCCACCTTTTGTCGAGCTGAGCTTTTTAAGACTTTTATTAATGAATTGAACCTTTTTCCATCTCTCTATGATTTTAACACAGAATGTCATGCATTTTCTAGAATGTTCTTTCTCTCTTCCTCACCAGGTACCCCCAAAAATGTACCGCCCTTTTTCCTCCATTTCCGTTTTCCATTATTCTCGAGAGTGTCTCCGGCCCACCACCCAAAAATGCACATTTTTTTTGAGTGCTCTCTGAATCTACTTTTGTTCTTTTTTTCAACAAAAAAAAATTGAACACTTCTTCAGGAAAATGGCGGCGGTTCGTGCAGGTGCCGTTGGCCTCTCAAAACAGGCGAGATTCGTCATGTATTCTTCGACAAGAGGTGAGTTCTAGGGGGGATTGTGGGAGAATGGGAGAGTTTGGGGGAAAACTCGTCTGGCTTCGATGGTTCGAAGTTGAGCGGCTTCAAACGTTCCTGACATAAACTAGTTAATTCTGAAAATCTAGCATAATGATAATCAAAAAGACTCTCACAACAGCCTTTCTTGGGATTCTTCCTATTTTCGAAATCTCGAAATCGTGTGAAAATACAGAAAGAAGTCTGGACAATTGTTTCAATTGTGACGACCGTACCTTGCTCGGTTCCCCAAACCTCGATTTTATGATCTTGGGTGACTTTAGACGCGGCATTCAGAATGGCAAAATTCATAACCAAGGGTTTTTTCGGGACACAATTTAGTAACAAATTATTCTAGACCTCAAAATTTGAGCCACCTTGCCTTCGAGCTCCGATAAAAATCGTCGAATGAAAGTTAGACACTCTATTAGAATTTCAAGATACTCCTGACAATGATCATAGCCTGGAAGATTTTCAGAGCATCAAACTTTTTTCAAGGTAAGTCCTGATTTTCACCAAAAACATTGAACCTCTGATGCCGTAAATCGTGTAATAGAAAATCTGTAATAGAAAACCTCTTACTGTCACTTTGACCAAGTTCATCTCGATTCCTGTATACGCTATCAAAAAGTGATAAACTGTAAAGATGTTGCTCAAGATGTCCTTGACATTTTGTTAGTTGACCACATATTGATATCTGTTACAAAAAACGATATATATATATATAAAGTCGAAGTTCCGACTATATGTGTTTGTCTGTTACAGGTTGATTTGTCGATCATGCACTCTCGTTCTCTGTTCTGAGCTAACTATTCGATAAATTGAAGAAACAAGAACTACATCAGTCCTTCATAAATTATTCTTCCTTTCTTGTTCTTCCACTTTGTGACATTTACAGTCGAAAACAATGCTTATAAGAACTTATTATTTTCCATAACATTTTCACCCGCCTGAATCTACTGGGACTCCACATTCCCCGAGAGCCCCTGATCGACTTTATAATCTAATCATCCATCCGCGTTCCAGTCATTTCCAAAGACCATCTGATCCAGATCAACTGGATGATTTTCAGGATAGATTTTTTTGCGAGACAAATGACGTGTTCACAGAAGACGTCAACTAGACAAAGGAAATCTTGAGAGCAGCGTGTCATCTGTAGATCAGGTGGGGGATCTGGAGGATTTTGGAACTTTTTATTTTAAAAGTTTTCTGAAGGATGAAGTACAGTTTGGAAACCAACTTCCTAAAGTAGGTTCTAAAGAAGTCAGTCTGAAAAACCGCTCTGTATCTCTAGAAGATCTTTACCGGCTAGACTTGAGGAATTCCGCCTTCCGCTAATCAGAAGACGTCCTTCCGTTTATCTTGGATCCTCACCCATAAGTTTTTCAAGCCCTTTGAATTCCCGAATCAACCTGGATTCGATAGAAGATTAAAAATCTCTCATCCCAAAATAACTCCAATCCCTTTTTCAATTTCCTCCATTGTATTGCTTTCACTTCCGCTCTCCACATCATTCAAAAATTCAGCCACCTGATCTGTTTGGATTTCCAGCTCAACCCGAAAGCGCCGTTTTTCTTCCCCCCAGCTGCCAGAATCTCTCTGCGTCTCTTATTCTCCCGTGCTCTCTCACCTCAACTTGATATCAATGATTAGATATATCCACAAAAAAAAAAGGGAAGGGAGGGTAGAGAGACATACACGCTCCTTCTTCTCCCACACACCTTCTCTTTTCTTCTTCGTTTTTCCAGCTCCACGGACTTCATTTTCTTCGTCTTCTCCTTATTCTGAGACAGAGACAGTTTCCGATTTGTTTGTCTAGAGAGGGTGTGTGTCATAGAGCCTGGTGGGAATCCCGAATCTCCCTGGATGAGAAAAAGTCGAGAGTCCGTTTGTCGTCAATGAGAACAAATTCGAAAAAGAAGCGGAAAAGAAAGAAGACGACGTCGACGACGACGAAGAATTCTGTATTCTCGAGAAGAAGATGCGAGAGATTGAAGAAGAAGAAGGTATGTTAATTCAATTTCCTCCGTTTTTTCGTCCCTCCCACCTTTCAACTTTCAAAACTTCAAACCCTTGGTTGCTGCGAACTTCTAGGAGTTTGAACCCTCCGTTTAAGTCCACTGTTCAGGAAGCTCCCCCAGATTGTATAACCATTTGTATCCTCTCCAAGTGTATGTATACCTACCCTAAACTACAATTCTCGGCGCTTCCTTACAGGAACAACCGAATATTATCTGAATCAGCTTAAATCTAGGCGAGGACTATCAAATACTAAAATGCATCAGGAATATACAGTTCGAAGACTTTTGAACTTTAGCAAATATTTATATTGGTCTCCTTTGTGGGAACTTATACTTGTCAAATTTCAATCAGTTTTCAAGGGGGAGCTAAGAAACCATACTAGTCTCAGGTCCTCCAGGGATCTGGCAAGGTGATTAACAAGGTGAATGACCAAACTGTCATGTTGTTCAGAAACTTCCGCCATGACCGTATTGCTAGATAACAGTGATGGACGGATCTTCGAATTCTTGTTTCCGCGTTTCGTGACGACTAAAAAAAGTTCTGCAAGATATATGACACATGTTCTTGTCTGTCATCACGTTTTGCATATGCTCCAGAAAAAGCAATAACTGAGAATATAAGGCTTCCAAAAACTTGATCCCAGAACTAAAAGTTGTCGTGTTTCTTTTTGGACTTTTTCGCAAGGGTTCGAAAGCCATGTAGGTCCTCTTTGACTACTAGCGGTCTTCGAATCCGTCTGAACCTAGATCATGAATGCTCACAGTAACCCTAACCCTAGTTTCCACCCACTCTCACTCACACGTTCACCTGCAACTAAAAAGTATTTTTTTCTTTATAGATTATTCTCCTTCCCTTTTCTCTCCCACCACAACTCGTAATCTCCTTATCCGTTGCCCGAGTCAACACTTTCCTTCTTCCCTTTTTCCATCTGCAAAAAAGATTGTCTCAATTGTTCAATGCATTCAATAGTGGTGGAACTGGTGCTGGGTGTGTAGGAGTGCAAAAAAAGGTGATGCGGATCAGAACAAGTGAATAATGGATTGAATGAAGAAGAGAGGAGGGTAGGAGGAAGTGGAAAAGGTTGATGGATCTTTGATGAAAGCAAGCGACGGCCTAGTATCCGACAACCTGGCCGTTGCGAAAATATAGTGTACAGTATTTTAGAGGAACAAGGTTGAAGCTGGAGCCAGTCTTCGAGCGATACTGGCAGGAAAATGTTCGTTTGAAAATCGGCAAGAAGCGAAAACTAAAACAACAGAACAAATGAAGATTGAACATGGCTTTACAGACTAGTTTCACAGTAAGCTATCGTTTTGATTGAGTTGTCGGATCCTAGTCCAGAACTAACTTGTATTCAGATTCATTGAAAATGTATGGACCTTGCAGGAAGGGTTCGACTTCGAGACAAAAGTTGTCTCATAATCTGTCTCTGATTATGGTCCCAGTTCCATCTGTTAGCCAAGTTTGCTTTAATTTAACTCTCCAACAGCTCCCAGACAATTTGTTACTCGTGTCGGCTCACTAGCGACCCGCTCGGTTTTTGGAAAACTTCTCAAGTGCTTAGAATACCCACGAACTTGCTGAGGTATAGCTCACAATCAGATATCGAAACTGTTTGTGCAACTCAACATTCCTCCAATCACCTGCCTTTGGTTTTTTGCGATTTTGAGCAACTTTCATATACATATAAAAACTTTGAAAGACTCTGGGTGTCACCTGTTGGTTGGAATGTTTTTTCATAAGACTTGGTTTTTACAATTCTACTTGTTATTTTTCAGTTTTCATGGTTTCGGAATGCCCGATTTTTGAAATTCTCAAATTCTCAGAAAGCCTGTCTTGAGACAACCCATTTTGATGTGAAGGCTCCTCAATTGTGGACCAAAGTTAGAAAAAGACGACTGTAAATATTCAACACATGTTCTGATTTTAAACTCAAGCTTCTAGATTCTCATTGTAACCCCGCCTACTCAGAATTCCAAACCATGGAAATGTTAAACCTTCCGAGAGAATGCTCTCGAACCCTTGACATAAAAGTACCACCATTCCAAAATTTTCGAAAAGCCTTCTGCTTTATCTTCGAATCAATCTTCCCACTAACTTCTCAATTTCCCATTTGAATTCTATTCGATTTACTTTTTCTAGAGAGCAAAACTAAAAGTAAAAACTAGAAGCACATCTGGTTTTTAAGTGTCATAAAGTTATCTGCTCATTCTCTCGCCTCGGATTCCTACTATAACTTTCATAACTCATCATCTTGTCATCCAGAAGAATCGAACAAATAGACGGAAAAAAACAAGAATGATGCACTCTTCCCTCCTCCTGAATACATCTAAATAGTCTGGATACTTCTCTGATCCAAAAGTAATTATCTTTTGTCTCCCTTTTCTTTTTCAGCTTAAAAATAATGATGTGACAAAGCAGCTGACTTTTTCATCCTCCACTTTTGAACAATTTCGAACTTTTTGTTTCATTGACAGTTCAAAGTCTCCTTCTTCCTGGAAATCCACATCTATCATCCCCGTGAATGTTTTAATCATGAAGATTCTCGCTAAACGACACGCTTAACCTCGAGAAGAGCCAGAAATTCGAGCAGTTTTCGTGGGAACACGACGATCGACCACGACTTTTTTCACACACCCCGTCTTGGCTATTCTTATTCTAAAAAGAACACAGAGATTAACTGGATTTGAGAGCTTTATTTCGGTTCTATTGATTTTAGTGTTTGTATTAGGGTAAAGGACACTTTTTTTCAGAAAAGATTCAAATCTAGAAATCGATGTGCAAGACATCTGAATTAATTTTAAGTGACTCGAACCATATTTTTATCCGACCTCCGCTCACAACCAGGAAAAAAACCGAATTTAACTTGAATCTGGAAGGCTTTGGACGGTTTTTGGCAACTGCTCAACAGATTTTAAGCCTTTCAACATGATCTGCTGAACTCCAAATTCCCCTATTACCCTGAACTTTAAAAATTTCCACAGTTTTCTTTTCGACCCCCTGTTTCCCCCAACATCTACTTCCTGTTCTTTGAAAATAGCCCAAAAAAAATGCCACCACGAAATTCTGGCACCCTCGAATTTCATCTCAAATTTCAAATCTCCCAAACTCTCTTTCTCTCTCCCTTCTTCCATTTTCTACTCATCGTCATTTCTAGAATTTCAAGTCAACAGGTCAAACATTCCGTTTTTTTTTTGCTCTACTCGAGTGACATTTGTTTTTTTTTCCGATTGTTCCAGATGTTTTTTCTTTGGAGGGAAAATTGAGCAAAAAAAAGGGGGACCGTGTGAAAACGCTTTGATTAGATTTGTCGCCTGCATTCGCCACCTGATTTTCATTTTTCATACGTAGAGAGACATTTATAAGTTGGAAGAAAGGTGATTTGATTTGTGATGTTGGCCTCTAACTTTCAAAGAGTCCAAGGAGGTTTAGACTCTGAAACTTTACGTTTTGATCTTCAGTTATTTTGAGAATCTCTGTATCTTTGCGTTGGCATTTCTGCACTTCTGTCGGACAAGGTGATTCCTCTGAGGGCTGAGTCGCATTTTTTGTCATTAGTCAATATGAAACCGACCATGCAGATCTAGATTCTGAAATGAAAATTATCAAAATGCCCACGTGATTCGAGCTATGGCCTAGCAAATCCAAAACCCGATAATAAAGGCATGAAAGCTTTCTCTGAAATTCACATATTTGTTCTCAACTTTTGGAACGCCATAACTTCTATCATTTCCAACTATTGCCGATTCTTACTTCAGAATCCAAATCTGTAAGGTGCCCTCATTATGAGAAAAAATTCGACCCAGGCATTCGAGAAATCTCCTTGTAAGATCGCTTTGCTCTGCTTCAGAATCTGACATCCCTAGCTTCTGATCTTCACTTATTCTCCAGTTGTCCGCATTTCTATGTCGGGGTGTTAGTGTGCGTCATGGCCGACCTGGCGTCCGATTCAACACTAATTTCAAACCTTTAAGTTCCGCCTGAGAAACTTCTGCATCACTGGACATCATTAATTGAAGCAGAGATGAGCGTGACAGAGTTTGCAACTCGGAATCCCAAAAACTTTTAACACGCTCGGAAACTGGGACAGTCTGAGAATTCATAGACCCACCTTTGGTCCCCCAATCTGTGTATCTATTGACAAACGTCTTCCTAATCCTTCTCCCATCGATCCATATGAAATTACATTGCTCACTGTTAATTTCCTCTCTTATTGCAAATACACAATCGACCTCCGCTAAAGAAAAAAGACCATCAACAAAGAGGAAGAGAGAACAACCCGATTCGATCAAAGATCGGAATAGAAATAAGTTACAAAAGATCATAGGAAAATGAGAGCGGAGAGAAATAAATTACCGATGAGCAGTAAAGATGATAGTAAATAACAACAATTCTGTAGTATCTGTCTTATATAGAATTTGCTAAAATGTTTGTCCATCGGTGAATTGTAAACAGTATTTTCTGTGTTTGTTCCTACAAACATTAGGAAGAAATGGTTGGAAAGTGTAGAAAATAACTGCTAAGCGTTTGAATTTTTCGGTGAGTAAGAAACATGCATGGGAATGATAAGGAACAACTATACTGCACTCAAAAGGTTAGACCCTTTTAGAATATTTCAGATACCGAAAATCCTGCTAATGAAGGCTCGTTAGTTTCACTAAACTTATCTCGGTTCCTACAACAGATATCCAAAAATGGTCAACTAACAAAATGCTCATGACAGCATAAGAAACGTTGTTACCGTTAGTCATTTTTCGATGTCTGTCACAGGAGTCAAGATAAATTCGCCCAAGTTATGGTGTATCCATTACAGGATTTCCGGCAAATTTCTTTGGAAGCGAATCATTTTGACTTCGAATTTGTTAGCCATGAGCTATGCCAATGAAGCACAAACGTTGCAGGTTCCGACTGGGACTCGCGAGACAGTGGAAACGCCGAACGAGCCCGTCAAAACCGCCCGTCAGTCTACGGAAAACGTTACGGAGTGGCGATGAGCAATGCGGAGACCGTCCGTCAGCGATGGAAAATGCGAAGGCGGCTTTCAGATCTCAAAGTGAAACTTTGCGATGCCACTCTGGTTCTGGCAGTCAGTGGGCTGATACTGGCAATGCTAGATGTGGAATTCACCGCCACCCGAATACTGGAGGACTATGTGAATATTGAAGATTTATCGTTCATTTTAAGAACAACATCGATTGTCACCACGATTGCTCTACTCTTTTTTCTTATCTTCTACCATTTCATTGATATCAAAGTGAGTGGGATAATATAGAGTTGATGTATGGAAGACATCGTTTTCAGATACAATTAGTCGAAACGGGTACATCAAACTGGCGAGTAGGTATCACCTCCGAACGAGTGCTCAATACGCTTTTAGAAGTGGCAATATGTGCAGTCTGCCCAATTCCTGGTGAGATTCTGGGGCTCTCAGATCATCTGAACTAAAATTTCAGAAACCGGTTTCGTCGCATGGCCTCAACTATCGAGCATTGCTGAAAAGACGCGTCAATATGTGAACATCCCGATCAGTGTTCTCCTGACTCTCCCGATGTTCCTCCGATTCTTCATCGTCTGTCGATACATGGTCCTTCACAGCTCTCAACATCAAGACACCGCCACGAGAACCATCGCTTCTCTCAATCATATCGCCGTGGATTTCAGATTCGTGCTGAAAAGTGAAATGTACGAACGGCCACTTTTCGTGTTATCCATCGCATCGTTGCTGTTTTGGTGTGTGGTTTCGTGGATGTTGACGCAGTGTGAGAGGTAAGATCATTACTGAATACTGGAAAATGAGAATGAGGATTCAGATACGCCTACCCATCCATCAGTGGCTTTCAACATTTCGCTGACTACTTATGGTTTGAGATTATTGTGAGTTTCAGAAGCCGAGCATTTTTTCGCAATTCTACCTTTACCAATCAAAAGTGTTAAGATCAATTTTGCAAAGTTGAAAATTGGTTCTTAACAAACCGATTTCTCTAAAACTTTGTGGATGTTTCGAGAAACTCTCGATCTTCAGTTTTTTAATTGACAACTTCCTCTGAAAACTTCTTTCGAATTATTTAAAGCGCATTTACTGACGCAAAGCGAGGCATCAGCGGTATCATAACTCTCTCACTCATAACTTGGTTTCTAATATACCGATTTTTGTGAAATTGAAACAGATCAATAGGAAAGTTTTTTCCGTTGCCAACCGCAAAAATGAAAATCTGAAGTTGTTCATTACACCACAACTTTTAGGGAAATCGGGTAGTCGAAAATTACTTTTTCGACAGGAAGCATGAGCCATGCATCGAAATCGTCCAAGACCTTGAGACATCCTCTCTAATCTCAGATATATCAACCCTTCCGTTCCAGACATTCTTCTCCATCGGCTACGGCGACGTTCAAGTGAGCACCTACTGCGGAAGAGGTTTGGCCATGTTGACTGCGATAGTAGTAAGTGTTTCTTCCTGCCACTCTTATCAGTTCTTCCTTCCCTCAATCATTTCTTCCTATTTATCTTTTTGCAGGGCACCCTCTTCTCGTCAACTCTCATTGCTCTTATCAGTCGGAAACTGATACTAACGACGTGCGAGAAGCGAGTAAATCACATTATCGCCGAGAACAATATTACGAATGAGTAAGGATTTTGGTGAAATTGGGAAAGAATCCGCTCTACTGAACTAAAAAGTATCCTGGCACAGTGTGTTTTTCGAGAAAAAAATTTCGAAATGAGCGAAATTCGAAAAAAAATTCGAAAAAAAAAATTTTTTTTTCATTAAATTTTTTTTTTTTTTTTTAATTTTTTTTTTTTTTAAAAGATTTTTAATTAAATTTTTTTTTTTTTTTTTTGAAANTTTTTTTCATTAAATTTTTTTTTTTTTTTTCAATTTTTTTTTGTTCGAAACGATTTCGAACAAAATATTTCGATATGTGTTTCGAACAAAATTTCGAAATTTTTTTCGATTGTCGTCGAAAATCACACACTGGCCTGGCATTGGAAAACTTCTGTCATCTTCTCAAAAGTTGCAAGATTGAGACGTTTTGACTTTGACCATCGTTTTGACCATCGTTTTGACTTTGAAAAAAGGCAGAGTTTCAGACACAAGAACGCTGCTGCGTGCGTGCTTCAGAATACATGGAGGACGGTGTTGAGAACGAGAGATTACGATAAAACAAGCACGAGACGAAATCAACAGAGACTGGCCAGAGCACAGAGAATGCTTCTTTGCTCTGTTTTGACGTAAGTTTCCTTCCAAAAGTTTCCGAAAATAACGTTTCCGAACTTTCCAAAGATTCCAGAATTCCGCTTACGAATCGTAATCACTTTTCAGATTTCGCAAAACGCGATGGAAGCTTCGAATGCAAATGGAAGACGAAGATGACTACTTCACCGCTCGACGCGCCTTCAATGAGACCGAGGATCGTCTTCAGAAAGTCCGTCAACGCCAATCTCAACTCGATGGCAAGATTTCAACGTTGTTCGAGAATGTGGAAGCGTTGACGCAGGCTGTGATGTCGAGGAAATGCTATTTGCGACAGACATGATTCAAACGCGGATAAAACTGTTATAAAACTTGTATTGTTGTTAAAAACAAAGAGAAACAATAATGAAAAAATCCTATAAAAGAGTGTAGTAGTGAAATTGGAAAACCCTAGACGAGATCAGGTATGATGATGTGACATGGAAATAGGAGAAAATGAAAGACATATAATTATTGGAGAGGAATACGTTTCAATTCACAGATATAGATTATGAGCAAAGGCGAGGAATATATAGACAAGGATGCATCTGACAAGTTTCGGGCGATGGGTGGTCGGTTGTGGCCCACAACCGCACACCCATCGCCCGAAACTTGCCATCTCCATCCGAGTGATCCCGTTTTGATGGCTCTGATAAGTACAACACGGAGTCAAGAAACAATAATCGGATGTATTAGGTAACTGCCTGTTCATTAGATACAGATCCTTGCGAGGTGTTTTGGCTGGAAGATCCTCCGGCCGAGCAACTGATGATTTCCCATTTCTGCGTTTCCGGATCGTACTTTTCAACTTCGTTGATCAGACTCCAACTGTCCGCACAGCCACGAATAGCGTAGATGAATTTGGTGGTGGCATGAAGAGTGAAATACTTGCGATCCTTGTTCAACGAGGTCTCGTCCTTCCACGTGTTCACCATCGGATCGTAACTCCGAACTGATCGGAGCGTGTTGCTCGAGTTGCTCCATCCACCGGCCACATAGATTCTTCCACGAAAAGCGCACGCGGCGAAACCGGCGCGGCTTCCTTGCATCTCACCGACCACTTCGAATTTCTGTGTTGCCTCGTTCAACTTTTCAATTTTCTCTTCATACTCTTTTCCGTTGAATCCTCCGAGAACTGAAAGGAAAACAATTGAAATACTGCTGAAGTTGCAAATATACATACTATACAGTTCTCCATTACAAGAAACGACGGCGCCATCTGCGCGTGGCTTCTGCAGTGGTGGTCCGTCCTTCCAGTCTCCATGGTCTGGATCGAAGATCTCCACAGAGTTCATATAAGTGCTATCGTATCCTCCGGCGACGTACATTTTGCTATTATGGAAGCCAGCCGACGTGCGAGTTCTTCCACGCTTCATACGATTACACTGGAAACGCTTTCGAATTCGTGAACGATATCTATTCAAGTGAAATCTAGACTTACATCTCTTCTCAAATTCTTATCCCTATCGTACATTTCGACATTCTGAAGCCACGACCCGTTGTTCATGCCTCCAACGATGAATATTTGTGTTTTATTGCTGGCGACTGCGTAATTGGACTTTGGGTTTGGCATTCTCCCGACTGGTGTCCAGGCGGTGTCTTTTGGATTGAAGACGCCGATGAGAAGTGGCTCACGGGCGCTTTGCTTTCGGTCTGGAAAAAATATCGTTTGCTTTAAAGTACACCATTTACACTCACCAGCAACAAGAACGGGGTCCATAGTTGCAAAAGCGGTGGCCGTTTTTGCCACCGCTTTACTATTCGTCTTCACCAAATCCGCAGCCTCCATGTTCTCATTGTTCAGAATTTCGAGTCTTTTGCAAGCATCCTTAGTCAGAGACATCGTGTCATTGATCTTCTCAATACTAGCTTCGATATTATTAAAATGGATCTTCCGCTCGTGAGCCGACTTGATCAAGTTATATTGATCGAAGTAGTTTTTCAACGAGCCAATCGCTTCTCCAAACTTCTTCTGGAGTTCTTTACACACTTCGTCTGCGGAATCTTGAATCATCTTCACTTTCTCTTCTACCGTCGCCGGTACTCTATCTTCCAAATTATTCTTCAACACTGCCAACTGCATCGTTTTGTGTCCCTCGTGTTGTACTCCATCGAGAGCACAATCTCCGCAAATAGCGATTTTCTTGGCCTTCTGAAGAGCTGCTTCGATGTCGTTATTTTCCACATTCAGCACGAATTCTTTCTTATTTTCGTCATGTTTCAGAACATTGGCTTTCACTGCGCATGTGATACAGAGCCGTAACTTTCGAGATCGTAATGTACATTCACTACAAGTACCTTCATCGAGACCCTGAAAACCGTTTATAATATTTCACAAGTTTTTTGTTTTGAGTCCTCACTTTTGCATCGTCTAGTAGAGATCGTCCAGAAGATGATTCACCCGCTTGCATACTTTTAAAGTGCTTGATAAGCTCTAGAACTTGATAATTGATGGTTGTGATGGCGAATGCTTCTTCTCGATTGCATTGTGGACATTTTGAGGATACCATTTGGTGTTTGCAATTTTCGCAAATCGAATGTCCACATGTTCCGATGCAAGGTTTTCGAGACTCCGTATCTGAAAAAATTAGAAAGTTTTGGGGTGATTTTAGACTCTGATTTTGTAGAAATTTTCATGATTTCTTTCTGGAAAATATGCCGGGGTACGATGCCCATTTTGTTTTTTTTTCGACAGTCTCAAATTTTAAATAGCCAGAAAATCTTAGACAAAAAAGAGAAAAACTCACCATATTCGTTGTAACAAATTATGCATTCTGTGGTGTTCACAATTGACATGATTATTGATGTTTGTGTTGTTTTGAACTACTGATGACCCGTTTTTTTTCTGGAAAAAAAATTGGATTAAATTGAGAAATCAGGGACAGGACACAGAGAAACATCGATTTGCTCGGGTTTTTGGCAGAATGGAGAAATGGCGCACTGAGGGAAAATATAATAATACGAAATCATTTAGCCAAGCTCATTTTCTTTCAGCTAGCCGCAACTAGTGACTGAAATTCAGTCGCGGTTTCGAAAAATGAAATAGAAAATATTTTTCAAAACTTTTTGACGAAATTTCGGGGGAAAAATGAGAGAGCGAGAGAGCTTGCGGCGGATCCGCGAAAAAAAAAGAAAATCCGAATGCATCGAACTTGGCGGAAAAATGCAGACAAAACGATAGATGTGCTGCGCACCGGGTGTTTTGACTCAAATTTTGAGGAAAAATGAATGAAGAAACAGCAAAGTTCAAAATTACAAAAATGAGGAAAAGACTTTTGAAATTTTTGAAATTTTTCGAATATCATCGAAAGAGAGCGATTTCCTAATAGAAAGGCCTAGAAGTTTAATAAGATTCTCCAAAAAATAAAATTGACAAGGTGAAAGTTTCGAAATTTCTTAGCAGTTATTTATATATTCCACTTTTTGATCTGGTTTTGATCTATCCGTCTATGACTCATGATCACAAGCGGCACGTTTGTCAAATTTCACCATAGAGTTTTTTGAATACATCTGTTCGAAAGTTCTAGACTTCTGATCCCTTGTGATAATCTCATGATCTCAATTATTAATTACGATTAGAAAATCAATAACCTGAGTATTAGCTGTACTCCCGAATTATTATAGACGCAGACATGGAAACTCTGCGTGTCTGCGTCTCTGTAACGAGAATAACCGTGAGCAAGGGAAGTCGACAATGTTATTTGAATATAGTTCATGTTTCGAACTTTGGATCTAATATTAGGCAAATAGGAATCGGGAAGCTCTCGCTCCAGCGCACTGTTCAAATGGAAGAGTAAAAAAAACTTGGGCCGAGGTGTTCATTTGACAAAAGGCACTGGAGTTCCAACGAGGGGCCGGCTTCCTGTAAAAAGTTTCCCTAATATCACCATAGACCAGGGATGGCTTCTTTTCAGATCGACAAAGGAACGTAAGACCCAATCATGATTCAGAAAGAAACTTCGGTTTTTGGGTGAACGAAGAAGAAAGCAAACGACTAATTAGTGAATGATAAGAAAACTAGTAGGCACTGCCACACCCGTTAAATGCCTCTTGAAAGATCGAATAAAACTATCCCAGGCAACTCAATATCAATCGAATTTCTAAACGGGATTGTAATTTGGAAAAACTGAAATCGAATTCGATTGATATTGAGTTGCCTGAGTATATTTTTAGAAAAATCGAGCGAACGCACTGTATTGAAAATTGAAAATGAGCAAACTGCTGGAGATTGTGTGCTTCATCATGCTGGCGCTTCTTTAAATTTCATTCTTAGTGTGAGCACTCTGAGAAATATTGATTCGCTGTGAGGAAAATTCCTATAGAAAACTGTTTTCTAATCATATTCTCTTCCTCTTGATATTCCTAGCACCCCGAAAATAATTTCCTCAGAAGTAGAACATTAATAAACACGCTTCATGTCAGTTTCATATAAAAGGTTATACAACAACTCGCGGAACCCAAGCATCGGATGCTCAAAAGATGTCCGAGGAATACTCAACGTCCTGCTGGAATCCCAGCCAACCCTCGATTTCAATCAGTCATATCAAATTATCTCTTTCTTTGTCTATTCCTTTTCCACTGATTTCAAAGCAACAATATCGAGAAAAAAGAGATCCTTTTTTGTGACAAGATGATTTTTCTCTCCCTCCTCGTCTCTTCGCCATCATCTTCTATCACCTCCATCTTCACTTTTCTCATTTCTTTTTCTCTCCTTTTCTTCATAAATGCGATTCCCCATCGCTATTCTAATTTTATTCATCTTCCTTCGAAAATCATGTAAGTTGGAATAAAATGGAGCGTTTCCAAAAATATCCATTAGCTGATTAGCAGGAGAAGAAGAAGATGGAGAAGATGTCGAAGGTGTGGAGGTGATAGAAGTACGGAACGACGCCATCAGAATCCGCTGGAAACATGATTTGGAAGACGGCGAGGTCACCAAACAACGGCTGGTTGTGGCGGTTATGAGGAGTAAGAGAATCAGAAATCACGAACTGTAAATAGGGTCAACAGAACTTTTCAGAAACATGGTTTTCAACTTTCCGATTTCTTTTGAAAATTTCTGAAGTTGTTAAGCAACTCTAGATCTAAATTTTCGCATCTGATCTAACTGATAGAACTAGCCAACAAAGTTATAGCACATGTTAGTTCCAAGTGTCTTTTTCCAGGTTCTCAAGAAACCGAAAAGTCCTCTCAAACAGTGATGGTGGATGCAAATCTCCGGGATTACACATTCGTTGGGTTAGCTGGAAACACGACTTACCGGTTGTCAGCAGAAGCTTTTAAGGTATTCGAAACGAGTCTTTTCTTGAAAATTGATCAACAATTGATGTCCTATATCTCCGAAATCCAATTGACGTTTGAGAAGTACAGCTTATCCACTTGATCTTCCCAAAACGCCAAAATTTAAAGTTTTTAGTTTGATCCTGTTATTCGTCTTCTTCTGGTTTATTGTCTCGACTGTTTTTGTCTTTCCGTACAGCCAATATTCAAAGAAAAATTGCTGAGCTTTTGTGCACGTCGTCTTGGCGGCTCGTGCGGCTCTTCTCCGGAAAAGAAGAACCAAACGATCCTAGTAATTTGAGGTAGTGAACCTGAAAATTGGAAAATGTAGTGGTGTAAAGAGCTCATTAGAGAAGTTCCTGGTGAAGTTTTTCCAGAGATTCAAAATTAAGAGAACAACAGGACGAGTCGGGAGAGGTACAATCATAAAGAGAAGCATAGATTACCTGTCATTATTCAGCCTTGAATTCAAACTGGATTCTGGATCTCAAACGAATATTTCAGCAATAAATTACAGTTTTTTTTCAGAATGAGACCAGCCTTTGGTATTCATCAAATATGGCTACTACAAGTCTAGCAGGTAAATAAGTTTTTTAAAAGTTTCAACTTGTTCTCATAATCTGACCGACATGGTTCTTTTGCCATGAGGGGCAACATTGGCAGATCATATCTCAAAACACATTCATAGTCGGTCAATTTTCATTAAAGAATCTGAACCTGCAGGGTCGATTTTGTGTTGGTTCAGATTATGAGAACAGTTTACCTAATTCTGAAAAGAAACTCACTCCTTAAGTAATCGATAGTAAAAATGTTGCGAGTTGAAAATTTCGAAATAACGTAGCAATTCCATTGTATTGCTGATAAGAATATGGGACGAGTTGATTCTTATCAGAATCACTTTCTCAAAAATTCGTTTTATCTAACAAGTTTTTGGGTTTAACTTTTTCTCATAATCGAGGTCGAAGTAAACTCGATCTCGCAGATTCAGATTCTGAAATAAAAATCAGCAAAATGCTCACGTAATTCGAATTATGAGCTCGTAAAGTTGAATCCTATAGTGATATTGGAGGTAGATATATGAGAAGATGGAATTTCACGTCAAATATCACTATAGAATTCAATGTTGTGAGGTCATAACTTGAATAATGTGAGCATTTTGCTGGTTTTGATTTTAGAATCTGAATCTGTGGGGTCGATTTCACATCGCCCTTGATTATGAGAAAAGTTCAACCCAAGAATTCGTGCGTTCTCCTTGTAAAATTTTAAAATTTTTTTCAAAATTTTGAAGATTCGAAAAAGAAGAGGATGTCTATGATGACAAAAATGTTTGGCTAACTAAGTTTGTTTAAAATTGCGTCATTTCCTGTCTAGTCATTTGACATTTCGAAAGTTTGATGAAACAAGGTCACATGTTCTGCTGTCTCATAAAGTAAAACTCTAATTCAGTTCACTTCTGTGGAAATTATGAAAACAAAAAAGGAACGAGAGTTACAAGGCCGGGAAATTCCTCAGAGAATGAAAAGTTTGCGGGGGTTTTCAACGAAATTAAGGTGAGGAAGAGAAAGAATGCTGGTTTTCTCACTGATAAACCAGCTGAGGAATAAATAGAAAAATAACTAAGTATTAGCAAAACTTACCCAGATTTTGCAAAAATTTCCCAGGTTAATGAAAAAAAAAACACGTCCAAGTTTTCTCTTCAATTCCAAATTACAATCGATTTCAATTTTTAATCTATCCCCTTGCTTCTCTGAGATCATCTATCAATGCCCATTTTTTACTACGATTCTGAAGACCTACACTATAGTAAAACAGGCGGAAAAACATCCTGATGAATCAGTTGGTCTCCACTGCATTTCTTGCTAGTGCTAACTTTGGACCCTCTTCGTTTACCACGGTCTCTCTTTTCTTTCTTTCGACGGGACAAAAACACCATGTGTACTGAGGGGGAGGCAACAGATCAAACAAGATGAATCGAAATAGTGAGAGAATTACAGTTGGGAAAGACGTTAATGAAAAGCACTCTTTGAAATTCTCAGGAATTTTTTAAGCAGATGATTCAAAATTTGCCTCCAATAAAGTTTGTTTGATCACTTCCTTTTTCCTTCCGCGCAGTTCATTCTAATAAGTAGATTCCTCAGATGGTTGGGTCAGACTTTTTCCTCATTATCTGACTCGAGATTAACATCGAATAGTTAAACACCTTCAATAAAGCATCCTTAACCATAGGGGGTTTGAGGTCAAAAAGGCTAACCCAACCATCAGAGGAACCTTCTAGTTAGATTGACCTGGACCGAAGGAAAGAAGAGGTCTCTTGATCAAACAAGCCTCATTGAACGCTTAATCTAACAATGAGCAATATTCATAACGGTTACAAAAGAGGCGGTACCTCGCTGTCGAAATTGCTGAATCGATCAATTCTTGAGTCAATTTCGATTAGCTATCAGAAAATCAAAAGTTCAATAGAAATTTCTAAAAAAATCCCCATGAAATCGTAAAATTTACTTGTTTCTGAACAAAATTGAAAAGTTTCGTTGAAGTTTTTTTTTTCGAAGATTGTGCGCTTTCGTGAATTCTTTGGAATAGTACACCCCTTCCCGCAACTTTGACAGAATTTAATTTGGTCCTTGTAAAAGATATCAAAAACTGCTCAACTAACAAAAGAATCCTGATTTCGCCCAGAAAATTTTGTTAATTGACCAGTTTTTGAAATCTGTCACGGGAACAGATGAGTACAGTAAAACAAGGGGTAAGGGTTGCTTGTCTAGGATTTACGATTGATTTTTTTCATCCGTTTTTGCTATTAGAATTTCTAACATCACTTCTCTAGCTCTACCATGGCTCCATGCTCCAACCGACCTGACTCTCATGGATCGAAAAAACGAGTCTATCGAAGTCTCCTGGATTCCTCCAGTTGTCCTTGAAGCTGGACACCATTTTGTGATCACTCAACATTTGGTTCGTTGATTTCTAACTAATGCTCATACAATTTTGCACTTTAGGTCAAAGTCTACGACTTATCAGGAAATATGTCAACGAACAAGCGATCCATAACAGTGCCAATACCCTTGACACGCCTTCAAATTGACGGACTGAAACCTGCAACAGCTTACAATGTTACAGTACAAGCGGGAACTAGTTACGGATATGGAAACCGTGTTTGGTGTGCTTTCGCCACACTGGAGACAGACGAGCCCAACATCCTGAAGCTGAGAGCAAGGACACCTAACTCTCTAACAGTGTACTGGCCAGCTAACTGGCTCACCAAGGCCACTTCGAAGTTTACGGTGAATCTCTAGAATCGGAGGAGCATAAAAACTAGACACTTTTAGATCAAAGCGAAGACGATACATTCTCCAACTGGAATTTTCAAAGAGATTGAAAACTCGGCGATCGGAGAACCTGGAAAAGCTCACGAGTTCGTGGTGGATAACTTACTCCCCTCAAGTACTTACAACATCACTATTACGACTTCGGATGATCAACAGAAGGAAGGGGGGAAGAAGTGGATTCAGATGAGATGGAAACACGGATGGGCGGTGTTCTCGACACTGTCTCAGGTGAGATACTCAGTTTCTCGCTAGTCAGGTACAGACACTGAAGTTAGTGCGGAGCTATGTTAGTTGAGGAACAAACTCAAGAGTAGATACACTAGAAATGTCGAGAAGTAAAGTATGCGGAGAATTATATGTCATACTGACAACAGAATGCGTCGGGGACCTCTTTTATACATCGTCCGCGCGGGAAGGGGCGGCCGTGAGCGGTTTAGAGTGAGCAAGGCGCACTGTGGCCAATGTCCGCACTACACGTATCCTACCGTATGCCAACTTGAGTTGAAACCTACCCGAGGAAAAGAATCGGCGTGAGCTATTTCTGAGTACGAGTTCAATGTGTTAGCAGGAAAAAGTCGCCTATAAACATCAAAGATTGCTAGGGAATGGAGTGAACTATTGATGAGCACCACTGGAAAGAGGAAGTCCCGAAACTTACACTCACGTTTTCAAAATCTGCGGTCGATTTCAGAAGTCGAGTTATGAGCTTCAAGATTTGCTTCTCTTCCAAACTCAACATATCACTTCAGAAGCTCGACTTCTGAAGTCTATCGGAGACTTCGAAGAAGAGAAAATGTTTTTCAAAACTTCCATTCTTTAATGACATCCATAACAAACCGAAGTGTATTCGTTAGGTTCCCGACACTTCCTACTTAGGTCTCCCTAGCAACAGTAATCCAAAATCGAGTTTCAGGGAGAATACGGAGTGGCGGAAGCTCGAATTGTTGTGGAAACGGACTTCGCCGTGTCGATTGTGTTCCAGCCGTTGAAGCTCCCGGGAAGGATCATCTCATATCAGGTGAATCAGGATATTGGTTTAGCTGCTGAACCTAATGACGTTTTTGGAAATACTTCATGTCGTATATCTACGTCTGTGAATCCAAAGCAGCCATTCCTTCTTTTTCTACAAAGATCTACAAAGACCATCTCGGCTAGGAAAGTTGATCGGAGTAAGAGTTAAAAACCAATTTTTTAGTTCAGCAACTTTCTGTAGCGGATCTGCATATTTTACATTAAAAAATCCACAGAATTTTGTTATAACAGCGACTGATATTCAAACGATAGGATTCCGCATCAATCTTAAATCTCTGTTGTAAGATAAAGTGATACAGAAAGTAGATGGACTTGATGGAGATCTGTAGACATTCCATTTCTACCATGAAACTACCAAGAAAGTCCAGGAATCGCCAAGATTCATCCACCGAGTTCTACCAAGAGGTCCAAATCGACTAGTCAGCAATCCTCGTTAAACAGCTTCACCGTAGTCAGAGATTCCCAACCAAATGATCACGAGGAATCTATTCCTCGCTTTAGAAACTAGATGTGTTCCTCAGCTTGGAAGCAATTCCTGAGAGAACAAACGAAGTTTAATGAACCACATGTTCGCTTTGTACTAGGCCACGGTCATACAATTTGTTCAAAGGTACAGTCATCATGTCTCTTTGACCAACTACTGTCTAGACATTGGGAATAAGACTAGAAGATCAAGGCTACAAAAAACTTGTGATTTGTCAGATGATCTAGACTTTTTGATCCTAATGGTCTTGAGTTGACTCTGAATCTGCCCAGGGATCTATACTAAGGCTTCAGATTCCAGCCCGATACCACCATCTATTACTTCCGATGTTTGTTTATTACCGTACTCCAAAGTCTTCCTCACTTGTCACCTGAGCCAATAGATCTTTGTCACTTTGAAGACAAACATCGTGGGTTCCACAGAACTTCCCAGAATTTCCTCACTCTTAATTGTGAAAGAGATTTCAAGAGGTGTTGATGGAATTTCAAAGTTTCATATGTCACATTCCGATTATTATTGAAATTGAAACGACAGGTGTCAAAAGACATGCAATAGGTTTCAATATCTAGATTTCGATAACACGATAAAAATGTCAAAATTTTCAGTGTCGAAATTGTTCCTATCAAGTACCATAACCTCTATTCCAGATCAAGTACAGTCTGAAGGATCGCAACTCCTCAAAGATCACCGACGAACTAACCGACGCGAATCTCAAATGTCCCAAATTCGAGTGCCAATGGAAGTGTGCTCTCATCTTCAATCTCCCCCACAGACCCCGGGAATACAAGTTTGAAATTCGCGCCAAAGTGGATAACGTCTGGAATCGTTGGTCTCCAGTGACGCTTCGTCAATGGAATCTTCTGGAGAGAGTCTGCTCAATCAACCCGCCCAGCGATTTGGTCAGTCATCTGGGAGATCATTCGAGGCAGAGAGATATCGATGTTCAGAGTGCCAAGGTGGCTCAGATTGCGGATGTTTGGTGAGTAAGGGCAGGGGTGACAGCGTAACTTCAGGCCCGGAGTTGGTCGAATTCCGAACAAGATGGCTGCACAGGTTTTGCAGAATGTGGTCGAATGTATTGCCCATCTGCAAACACCTTATTGTGCCAGATCTTACGTAAAATTGCGTAATATTCAAATTTTTTGATATCGGCTCTCCGAGTGCCATCACCGGCCAAACATGACAAAGAATCAGTCCAAAATGTTCAGATACGATATTTCAGGAGATACATGGTAGTGGTGGATAGCCGTCCTTATGACCTCGCTCCAATTGACATCACTAAACTAGCGGATCGAACAACTTCAGAAGCAGACCATGTTCCCTACTACATCACGGCTGCGTTAACTCCAGAAGAAGTCAAGAATAATGGAGAGTTTAGGTGAGTTTTTTCATTTTGAAACATTACAAGAAAAGTGACAAATTATTAACCTTTGCAGAAATTAAGATAAGAGAACCATGATTATTCTAAACATTTCAAATTATGATCTATTGAGAAATATGTGGCAGCTCTTGAAAAATTTCAGAATTGGCGATGGAAAAGTGTATGGTGGCTACGTAAACTATCCACTGCGATCTGAAAAAGATCCACGATGGACTCTAATCCCAGTGACTCAAAGCGAGAACGAAATGATCGAGCCTCATCTGAAGACGTGTGGATTCAACGAGCAAGGATCGTTCAAATGCGACATGGCACTCTCAGAAGTGTTTGCTCATATTCCGATTGTCATGGTTTCAGCCGGATTTCTGATTCTAATTCTGGTCATATTCCTGATTTGCTTGGCTCTGTTCTGTTTCCTTCGCAATTCTTGTAGTAAGTTCTGGATCAGTCGTTACCTTACTCAAATTTTCGTGCATTCTTACTGTAGCCAGCTTCGTGAAGGGCTACCTATTCTACATAAGGAAATCAAGTGCATGAAAAATACTAATTTCAGAGGAACGCCCCGGAGTCGAGGAATCAGCTCTGATGTACTATCGAAGTGACTCGCCGAATACGATATCCACGTGTCGAGAGTATCGGAAAATCGAGAGGCGAGAGTTCAATGCGGCGGATATGGAGGAACGGATGCGGTTTCGAGAGCATGATTGAAAACATATCAAATTGATGAAATAACATTGGATCAAATTTCTGAAGAACCGAAAATAAAATATATTGATATTGTGACACATTTTTTAATAGTTTGTCTAGAAGAGGCTGAACGTTGAAAGTTAAGAGTCATTTTGGTAAGGTCAAACAAATAATAAAAATGTTGCCTTGAAATTTGAGCTGAAGTAATGTTATGCAATATTCGAAAGTGCAAGCTTTAAGTGTTCTAGCTAGAGACATGCGGAAATGTAATTTCGAAACAACACAATTTCCAAACTCTCGAACCTGGTAGTTGAAAGTCATTTGAAGCCTAAAAGTTTGAGCTCAATTTTTGAACAGTCACCACTTATTCAAATGCGTTCCTAGTAAGATGTGCAATAGCATACAATAATCAGTTCAAAGCTTTTTTATCTCCAGATTTTCAAAGGAAGTTGTTGACTCGCCAAGTATGTCTAGTCCAGTCAAAAATCAAGATGATTTGACAAATATTGCATTATTTCAGCTTCAACCAAACAATTTCTCCAGATACTGTTCCACTTGCCTGCTCTTCCTCACTATTTTCAGTAACTCATCTTACCAGTTATCCAGTTGACTCAATTGTCAAAAATGACCAACTCTTCAAACTTGCAACTGAATTGGAACTAGCAATCTCTGTTTACATTCACCAAATAGTTAGCCGAAAGGAAATAGGAATGAGGAAAAATTGTTTCGTAAATACATTGATAAGAGTCTCTCTTGCTCACTCTTAATTTTTTTTGTCGTTGACAACACGGACTACGGTACTAATCTGAATACTTGAGATAATCTAGTACTCAGAGACAATGTATGTAGGAAGGGGGCGGGTCTTGCTCACTCTTATTCAAATCACCCGGCAACCTATTCGAGGCTGCTACGCGAATGAATGTCAAGAAGTATTACGGTAAGAGGAAGGTCGAATTTTCATATTGATCAATTGCACAATCGATGACTGAAATGAGCTGAAAACTGCTGTTACCTTCGAAATTGGAATTCTGCGTGAAGGTGAAAGGATCCCAGAAACTAATTTAGGCCAAGAAAGCTGTTGAATTTCAATAATATTTGATTGAACTCTTCAAGTAATAGCAGCAATCCCGAATTGTCAAATGAAAATGTTGTAGGATTGAGCGGTTCGATTCGCAAGTTTTTGGTGATTCCGTTGAGTTATTCACATACAGATGAATATCAATTTCAATCGAATACCACTCTTTGGAACATTGACCAAAAGTAATCTACTGTTTTAACATTCATTGGCGATGAATTAGTCGTACATTTTGTGCCTTCTGTCACGGGTAGAAAATAATAACATCATGGTTCCGTTTGATACAAACGAAAACTTTCGACTAAGAGGACGGAAGTTTGGGGTGCAGCAAAACTGTGTGAGAGTTAGACCTTCATTATGGACAGTCATACAACTCCATAAAGTTATGTACTGGAATTTGGCTCACTTTAATTCCCACTTAACCTTTCTTAATATCAAGGCGTTTCCCAAAGACATTTTCGATTTATTTTCAGACCAAATTTATTTCTACCAGTCATTCAGAAGTTAAGTTGCGCCCCAGAACAAACTGGCTGAAAGGAGTTTACATTCTTTGTATCATCATTGGACACAATCAGTTATCTTCTTGCAGAAACCATGAATGTTGAAAGAAACGGACCGAATATAGGCCGTCAAATCGTTCACTGAGAAAGTATGAGACCTTGTGTCCAGTCGACTTCTTAATGCCAGCCCGGTCCACTGCAGACGTCCTGTTTTTTTCCAAAAGTGATTATAACGGAGAGTTTGGTTAGTTCGTCACATTTTTCCAGAAAGTTTGAGAGCAGCTTCAAATTAATCTTCGAGGAAAACCAAATCACCATCAGAAAAACATTTCAAAAACCCATTGTAATCACATTTGTTTACATTCCAATCTGTCACTCCACTAACTGATTTGTTCATTACTTGTCCAATTGACATACACATCGACTCGATCAACTTCATTTAATCAATCGATCAATCAAAAATAACGAATCTTGTGGTTAGAATCAATATATCTACCCGTAATTAAGAGTGAGCAATGGTTCATGGTGGAGAAGAATGTAATCGGATAAGATGAGTAAAAAAGAGGGGGGAGATGAAGACGTCGGTTGGGGGGGGGGAAACGAATGAAAAATGTGATAATGTCGGACCGGTTTTCAGAATCTAGTGTATACTGTTTTCGGGTGGCGGGAGATCTTCTGGAATTTCAGTTGCGTCGAACGTATCCCTGGTTGATGGTGGGTCGTTCGGCTTTGAATTTACAGCGCAGAATTCGCATGTAGGTGTGACGGAATCTAAAAAGGGAATGCTGTGTTTGCTGGTGTCGTGAGTGCTAGAGGCCCAGAGTCAGGGGGTCCCTCGAAATAGAGAGAGGGAGGGGAAGGTACATTCTAGGGCACATTGACTCGAAAAATGCGTACGGTGTTAAAGTTTGCGCGTTTTTTGTAGCGTTTCAGACGCGCGCCATGTCAAGCAGTTTTAACGATAAAAATGCACCATATTTCAGAGAGAATATTCCGACTTTAAAAAGTTTGCACCATTGATCTCAAAGCGCGAAAACCATTCTATGAATGAGTCAATTTAGAGGAATTCTCAGAGGTACTGTAGACCGGGTCTCCTAGTAAGTTCCACTTTCAGAAGATGCTCACCTTGCGTTACAAAGAGCATAACACAACGGGTTGATAGTCGAATTGATGTAGCAAAGTGAGTAGCTGAACGTCCATAACACATTTGGTACAGTGTTTGGGAAGAAGGCTTCCCAGCAAACGATCACTGAAATCTTTGTTGATCTTCTGATCTTCCGACGCATCCAACTTACAATTATACGGTGTCCACGTGGCAATGAAAGCACACAAGATGGCCGAGAGAGTCTTCGCCGCCTTGCTCTCCTGCTTCCTTTCATTCTTCCTCTGCTCCTTCTCACTTTTGCGCTCTTGAGAGCTAAAGTTTTTGAGAATTCGTCCATTCTTGAACGGAGACTGCTTGTTCAGAAGACTCTGTCTCCGCTCGTCCATCTCACTGTTACAGTCGCTTTTTGAGCGATTTCGAGTGGATATGGTGTCACTGCTGGAAATCATATGCACTCATTCAGAGGATTCCAGAGGCTTCGCTTACTCTAGATACGGTTCACAACTGCTCAACCTGACACTCGGACGACTTCCCTCATCATTCAGTTCTATCAAAACCGTATACGTGTCCGAATTGTTGTTCTTGGTATCCGATGGCCGACTTCGAAACCTCGCCGAGCCATTTCGCATAGACTGTCCAGCATCTGTTTGCTCTTCGTCTTCCTGAAACAAAAAGGGGTGACTATATGATGTTAAAGTTTCTGTGTCTTTGATGTCTTTCAGCCCATACATGTTTGCGTTTATTCACAGAGTCAATATTTTATCAGACGTGACGTTGCGGTGGACGAGATAAGAGGTTTTGCGGTTTCAGCTAGGAGGTAGTATAATCACACAATAGTGTAGCATTTTTCGAAAAATTGAAGGGGTTTGGAGAAACACCAACGAGTGTGAAAAAAAAAGTTGTCAATCAACAGAATGTTCAGGACAGGTACAGGACAAGAACCTGCATAAATTTGCAGTGGTGATTGCTGACCTCGTTCCCGCAACCACAAGACCTACGCTCCGCCCACTGAACGAATTTTTTTTGGATGATTTTGATTAGTGGGCGGAGCGTAATTCTTATTCGCTGCTGCATGAGCCTAATATGTCTCACTTTATAAAATCAAATTTCAACTCACAAAATTCGTCGGCATCGGCGTACACGGCGGAGAAACATTCCTCCTTCTGCTGCCACTCAAAGCAAAATGACTCGAACTCAACGAAGTGTCATCAAGATTCATCGCCACTGCTTCTGAACTGTCTTCAGATGATGAGTTGGACTTCCCTGTGCAATTTCGAAGCCAAGACTTCCTCTTCGAGTTTCTCGATGATGTACAAGGTGTTAGACTCTCTTCAATGTACCCCTCGTGGTTCTTCTTCCTCACGGATCCACTGGATTTCACGATTGAGGTGGAGGACACGTCTCGTTTCATAGAACGGCGGGAGAACTGAATGTCACAAATATGAACAGGAAAATAATCCTCGAAGAGGGTCGTGAAGGATAGACATGCTTAGAAGTTTTGGGGATGGGGAATCATAACAGCGAAAATTGTCGGTGGAGTAAAACTATAGAAGGTGTGGGAAACCTTTTTCACTTTTTTCCAAATCTTAGAATTTCTCAACGTTGTCGATGGCCGATCAACCACATCACTCGCCCAAGTCTGTTAGCATATTAGTTAAGGTTCGCTCTGAAACAGGTCCATCAAAAAGCTTACCTGAGTAGCTTGAAGTTTTCCGAACTCCTTCTGCCTCTTTTGAGTCTCCCAATAAACCCGAGTGTATAGAATACACATGATGGTGACGGGAAGGTAAAACGCAGCCACTGCAGTTCCAACTGTTACATACGGATTCGTTTGCAGGAATTGCACCACACAAGTTCCGGGCTCAGCCGTGAATTTTCCCTCGATATAAGGCCATGAAACAATCCATGGTGGCCAGAGGATCAGTGAAATGATATATGTGCAGGCGATCATCGTCAGAGCCTTCTTCGTCGTCCTCCGCGGTCGATAGGACAAAGGTCGAGTGACGGAGAAGTATCGATCGAAAGAGATCAGGAGAAGATTCATAACCGACGCGTTGCACATCAGATAGTCAATACATAGCCAGAATTGGCACATTGTGTAGCCAAGGTCCCAACTTTGGACAGCCGTGTAATAGGTGAACATGGGGATTGAGATGAAGCCTGAAAATGGGTCATGGGAAAGTTTGGACTTTTCGATGGTAGGTTTACCGATAGCGATATCAGCAACAGCTAAACTGAATAGAAAATAATTGCTAATGGTTTGCAGTTGCTTGTCGATTTTGAAGCTCACCATCACCTGAAATTTGTGTTCCTTGTTTTGTTTGGTGGATTCAAGGATTTTTTCACAAAAAACAACTATTACTCACCATTAAATTTCCCACAGATGTGATGAAGGCAAAGATGGCGCCGACGACGACTATCAGAATCATTCGACCCTCTTCGCCGAGCAACGACGTCGCCGAGTAGGTGTCGACGAACGACGGTGTGGATGTGGATGAGGTGGCAAGAAGGGCTGTCTTTGTCGCATTCTCGGCCGACGTATTTATCACCTGAAGATTAGAACGAGTTGAGGTAAGGTAAAGAAATTCGAGAATCGTCTAATACAATCTCGGGATTTATCCAAAGTATGTATTTTCTAAAATTATCTAACTAGTCTATCGACTTTCTACAGCAGTTTTAGCATTTTTTCTGCTGCATAAAGTTGCTTCGAAACCCCGATATACTTCGAAGTTTGATGTCTTGAAAATTTTACGACGTTCGATCAAATTTCTAAACATGAATCATTTTTAAACCATCAAAACCATAAACTTTGGGAGAAATAGAACTCTTAGAAAAAAAACTGATGAGTTAAAGGAGAGATCTATATGTTCTGATCCATTTACCGTCCCTTTGATCAAGTTTGTCTTGGTTCTTGTGACAGCTATCAAAAACTTATCAACGAACAGAATATTAAGGACAAAAAGGAGCAGCAATTTTCAGTTGGTTACTTTTCATATCTGTTACAAAATCAAGACGGTACAAAAGCCGTTCCCTACCAGGTTTTCCATTCTATCAATATTTCCCCACTCTGCAAAACTTCTCTCCCTCCGAATTATCTCCAATCAATCTCGTTCTCCCATCTATTCCCCTATTCCCTAATCTTTTCCTAACTCATTTATTCTCACATTTTTTGCAAGAGGGGTGGGATGCCTCTCGTTTCCCACACCGAACCACCCTCATTTAATCTCACTAATTGATCATCAAAAAAAGAGCTCCTCTTTCCGAAGGGAAGTTTTATCGGAGTGCCGTATTCTCTCTTTTGTTTTATTATCTGACGAGAAGTGGTGGGGAGAATGGGAAGAAGTTTTATGCCCGTGTTTTGTCAGATCATTAAAAAATTAGGACGGGGGAGTTAAAAATCTGATGATGAGAGCGTAGAATGGAATGCGAAGAATCAAAGTTGAAATGGAATTCTCGAATATTGGATTCCTAAATTGTCGAATTCTTGAACCTTCGAGATTTCGGATTCTCAGACTCTCCCTGTTCCGTACCGATTTCAACATCAATTTCAGTTTAAAACGTACAGATTTGAACACTATTGAAAATCCAAAAAAAGGAAAACTAACCTTCACCAACATTTGGAATAAATGTGTCTGTCTGAAGCGAGGATCATCAGCACTCCCCAACGAAGAGGACTGCATCCTCCCGTCTGTGTGGATCCTGAAAATGACGGTTGATTTTTGAAAGTCGTCTTGAAAGAGTTACGAAACAACTCTTCTCGTTCTTATTTTCAGTTCCATCGAGAGGAGGAAAGGAACATCATAAAATGGGGGAAAAATGGAAGAAGGGGAGTGTTAACAACAAAAAGAGTATATGGGGAGAGGGGACCTCACGAATTTATATGAATTTTTGAGAAGACCTTCTCTCAAGAGGTTTTAGGTTTTCAAACGGTTCTTTTTGGGAGACCTCATTTCGATGGGAACCAATTTTGGTGGAGCATTGAATTTAGGTATTCCGAGTATCTATAGTCTTGGGAGTATGTTGTCCATATTATTCCGGGCCCAAAAAAAATGAGAGGGTGGATGGAAAAGGAAAGGGAAAGGAGCATTATAAACGAGTTTATTGGTCCTCGCCATGGACCACTAATATCAGGTTTCAATCTCGGTGGTGGCGCCAATGGCGCCCCATCATTCATCTCTTTTTCTCTTTCCTTCTCTTCGCCAGAAACTTTTTTCATTGTGAGTGAGCTCATAAGTCTTTGACGACGATGATGATGATGATGATGTGGTTTTCTTGAGGAGCTTTTGCACTTTGGACCAATGAAGAACAAAGTATGAGAATGAAATTAGAGGGTCATTTCAATTTGGGCAGAACGATTCAGTGGTGAAAAGTTGGCCAAATTCAACCAAACTGAACTTCAAAATCGTAAACGGTTTTGGAATTGACAAATTGACAGAAATTTGTTTTTGTTAATCGGTCAGCAATTATATTATATTAACAACCAACTTGAGATAATAAAAAAAGAGTTTTGAAGTCGTTTTCGAAAGGAAGAAATAATTGCTCAGATGGTTTTACGGTAGATCATAAAACCCCCAAGAAGGATTCACAACGACAAAATCTGAAGTTTAAAAAACTGGAAGTTCGAATAGCGATTCTAGGATTTCACTTGGTCATATTGAAAATCTTTGTACTTCGGTAATGAACGATTAACGTATTAAAAGATGTTGCTCAGATGTAATGAGCAGTAGAAATTTAATGAGAAGTTCACATACGATTGAAAATTCTTCCGGAATACCGCACATTTCCGACCAGTCTACATGCTTGGACTTTGTTGTCAATTTTTGCTGCACTTTGAGAAATTCGGGTCAAATAGTCTCATGTTCAGTAATACAGTATCTTAAAGGAGCTTTGCCAGTTTTCAACAAGAAAGTATTCAAATCCAAAGCCTGTACCTTTCAATCTGAAAGTCAACCCTCATAGTTTTCTACACAGTGATTCATTCCTTTCAGTAAAAAACAATTATCTTCTCTGACATCACTAATTCAAAGATTCCAAGAACAGATTTCAAGAGAGATTCACTTCTGACAAGATTCAGATTCAGGTTCAGATTCCTAGAACAAGATAACTCAAATCTCCAAGTAAGTATAATGAAAGTCCACACACTTTGCCTACATGGTCGATGAAAAAAGCGCTTCAAAAATTACATGTAATATAAAAAAGTGGACCTTTTTTTCCATCCCCGCCCTCCTCCTTCTCCTTCAGAAGGGGCGGAGAGAAAGAACGAAGAAGTGATGGAGAAGGAAAGAAGAAGGAGGGAGGACAGGACTCAAAAAGGCACACAAGCGACCTATTAGATGACGGTTCATCGCATTTGACTTTCTTTCCTTCTTCGGAAGGACTCTCCAGGAAAAAACCCCCAAGAGGAAAGAGCAGAATCGAGTAATACCTGTGAGAAGGAGAAGAGGGTCATTCGAGAAATATAAAAACGATGATGAATAGAAGAAAAAAGAAAAAAGGAGCAAGAATAAAGGGAAGAGCAAGAAATAAAAATCTCAATGATTATTGTTCTCGCCGCCCAAAAGTGGCAGAAGAAGCCTCCTTTCGAAGGAGTTTTGTTTATAAAAGCGCAATACATGTCCTTCTTCCACTCGCTACTTCACTATTCTGGGACGGGACGAGATGTACTCGCAGAATCAGGGGCAGAAACAGTCGGGAGTGGAAGGATTAGGATGGAAAGGGCATTCCGGGGAGACTGGGTGGTCCGAGAAGACTCGAGAGTCAGGCAGGAGGCAATGTTCTCAAAATTCTGATAATTCTCAAGTGATCCTGAGTTTGATAGTAATGCCAAACGTTGAATCTTAACATTAAGATTTTGAATAAGTTTTGATCAGTGAAAATATATCGAATAGATCCTAACCATCTTCAGAAGTTTTCAGAAAAAAAGACGACATCATTTTTACGAGCTAGACAAACTCTAGGCAAGTAGTTTGCTGGCTTACAGTGTGATTTTAAGAGTTCTTGAATTCAAAGTCTTCTCAGAATCTTGTAAAATTGTTCCTACGGATTTTCGCCTTTACGAGATCATAGGTAACCAATTCACCACGGATCCCAATCAAGGACTAGAACAAAGAAAAAGTGTAAAAAAAGTTGAGAGCTCTATCATCAAAAAGAAAAGAGTGGCTTTCCGCGGAGGTTATATTAAATATCGTTTACCCTCCAACCTCGTCCTCCGAAAATCATATCTCACATATCATTGGATATCTCCCCTTTCTCTCTTCTATGCCCTCACTCAGATCATCATCAGTTTCTAAAATAAATAGAGAGGACGAGGGAGAACGAGTCGCAGACGAGCAGAACAAAACTCGCGGGAGCCCCACATCGGTTTTTATCAAGTGATGCGATCTGATCTGATCTTTCTAGTGTCACAGAGAAAAGAATAACACATACGGAAAGCAGAATTTTTGTGTTCTTCGCGGAATGTGGGAAATTGGAGTTGGCTCAAAGAGCACAGATTTTTCTCATAGGGAGTAATATTCCGGTTGAAATTCTCGGATGGTCGTCAAGGTTCACAAAGCTTAAAACGTTTTCTGATCAAAGATCCCAACCTGCCGTTAATCCTGCAACACATTTATTTCCAAAAAACAACAAGATGCTTTGAATTAGTCATCACAATCAGTGTATCTTAAAACCTCTTCAGGAGCACTGGCAAAATCGTTTTTGGGCTCTAATTTTGTTTCGGAAAGATTTCCAAAACTCCTATACCGTACTTTTAAAGTATCGCACTCATAAAAGGATCAACCTACGAGATCATAACACTTCACTGTGCCTCTCCCGTTCCTGTTGACATACCCTTAGTTGATCTTAGAAAGTTAGTGTCTGGCGGATTTTCGAGAAGTCACAAAAAGGGGTCAACTTATATAATAAATAGCGACCATCATTCAAAGAATAGAAAATGCTCGAATTTCGAAAGGCTCTCCAAAGATACAGTAACTCGGAGCGATGCGCAGATATTTGGGAGTTCGATTCAACGGCGAAACCGATTCGATATCCGATTATTGGGAGAGTTGAAAAGGGGTCGAATGGTAAGCGCAAGCACTTGAGATCGCGTCAACTCTTCTCACTTGAGAGCCGTCTCTTCTACTTCTGGTGGTGCCAAACATCAGAAAATAGAGAGAAGAGGAGACAAAGGTATACAGTTCGATGAAATTGATATGGATGAGCGGAGGGGAGGTAATTAATGGAAATGGGCTGATGGTTTGATTGGAGTTGGAGTGTGCTATGATCTTGAGATATAGGTTTGTGAGTTTGAGTTCGGGGTGGGGGGGGGGGGGGGGGGGGGGGGTTGGGGTTTAACATGGTTTGAAATCAAACTTGAAAGGAATAATATAGTACACTAGGCGGCTTTGAAACTTCGGCTGTCGGAACAAAAAAAAAGAGGTCTAAAGAGGATCAGAATCATCCTAAACGTCTGAGCAATGAATTAAAAAACTGGTTGGATAAGTTCTGACACAGTGATCCTTTATGCGTTATTAAAGTCGCCTAGAAACCCAACAATTGGAGTTTGAGGTCATCACCTGGTAACTTCTATAACTTGGTTCATAAGTTCAGATTTCGGGGCACGTAGTTCTTTAAAGAGACAAACCGAAAACGGTTCTGAAAGGAGCCTTATCACACTCTATTTTTGCTACATTCCCTGAATACAAAAGGTTCCCAATCTGACAGCTGAAAACCTAAATTCTTGATATCTAGCCGACTTTTTAAAAAAGAAGCAGGACAGATACCGGAAAAATTGGCAGTTCGGTTCTAGAAAAACCGAACTACTGGTCTTCTTCTGAAAACAATTATTTTCAGTTTCCAGTTTGTTAAAAAGTTCTTCAAAAGAACCTCCACCGAAATTAACTCATGGCTCGGCTGGAAGTGTGAAGATCAAAAGATGATCAAAAGAGAAAATCGAAAATCCGGCATATACTTTTTTGAGAATCTCACACACTGTGGCGATTCCTTCCAGCATCCTATTGAAAAGTTAGGTTTCTGAAGGTCATGACTAGTATTCTCTGAAATTGATGACTACGTCTCGATATACCCATTTCTACGAAATACAGTCAAAATCGAATCATCCCCCGAATCGAATCTCACCAAAACAACCCCTGCCAATTCTTCGACTAGCTCCATATTTCCAACTCAATCTAAAATCAATCTACACAAAAACATAAAAAGTGACCTACACAAATACAACTCCCCGCAGATTGAGAAAGTCCCCCTACCAAAAAGTAAGTCACTCTCACTTTTTCATTTCCAATTACTCAACCAAAAAGTCGTAAACTGAGTGGCGGTGGTGGTGGTGGGGCCTTCAGAGGGGGGAATGAAAAAAAACTTTTAGCTCAAAGCCATTTGCACTGATTTATTGGCTTTTGCCCCCCTCTCCTCTTGCCTTCTGAAGCTTCTTCTGAAGACCCAAGGATTCTAGCGGAAGAAGGAAAAAGAATTAGAAGGAATTACCGTAATTGGTACTGAAGGGATTTTCGATTTTCAACGAGGAAAAAGTCAGCGAAAAACTACCAAAGGAAAACTCTTGGGGGTGGTGGTGGGGGGTTATCAAAAAAGAATTCATCTCCTACCAAAAGACTTCGAAAGAAAGAGGCGTCTGTTTGGGGAGGGGAGAGACTCTCGATTTCACCTCTGTCATGAAGTGTCAGTTGTCTTCTTCGGGAGGACCGAGCCTGTGTGACAACAACTTCTCTCACTCAGAAAGAGAGAGATGCTCGATATGTGTCTCTTGTCTATAGTGTCTGATGATTTAGAGACAGAAGAGTTCATAGGTTCAAAAAGGTTTTTTTGGGGTGGAAACCCAAGTACAGAACAGCCCAAAAGTATCTAGAATTCAGTGATTTTTAGTGCACAATGGTCTAATTTGAGCAGATGAAAAAGTATACTCTAGTTACCCGATAGTTCTGAAATTTTGTGAGTGTACAGAGCGAAACTAGAGCTCCATTTTTGTAGTTTCCAACTTTTTTTGAGAATCGTGGAAAAGTCAGATAGGTCGCCATAAAGGGAAGAGGTACGACAATGTTTGAAACGAGGTCAGAAAACGCGCCTTATCGGGTTTTTTTTGTAGATTTTCAACTAGAGTTGTCCACTACAAAAATGAAGGTTTCAAGTTGCTCAACAACCCACAAATTTCGAAAAAATCGGGTAAGTGGAACATACTCTTTCAACTACTCAAAGTTGATCAGTTTTCATTGAAAATCCCCAAAATGGATACCTTCTTGTACTGTATCCCCTCCAGTTTCCCTCCACTGTCAAAATCCAAAAATCAGTCATTTCTCTCATTGAGATCCTTGCCTCGTCAATCAAAAAACTCTCTCTTTCTCTCGCTGATTGCCCCTCGACTTTTATCTCATCAGATTTCTGATCGATGGTCATCTCTCATCTCGAGCCCTCCCCGATGAACTATGTCCTATGTCGCTGACTGATTTTTTCGTGCTGTCCCTTTGACTTCCGGTGAGATGGGCGGCGGGTTCAGAAATAAGGTGCTGCTCATCAATCAACGAGAAATGAGACACACAAAAGAAAAGTGTGCATTTGAATACTCGGAGGAGAGGGTGGAATGACATAGACACACACACCAAACGATTTGGGTGGCGGCGCTTCTTTTTTAGTTGGGTGGTTGAAGAAAAATGGCTAGCAAACAAAGTGATTTTTCGGTGATGGAGAAGCTCAAAAAAGTCTTGTTGGTTCTTTGTAACAGAAAACCAAAAAGCTACAGTTCTGAACAACGTTGTCAAGGGAAGAACTATGTCGTCAATTCGAGATCCAGAAATTATGGAGATCTAAAAAAAAGAAAATAGCCAATTCAGATAATGAGAAAATTTCAAGTTTTGAAAAGAACCGCGAAACGGATTAGAAATCTTCTACAACCCTAGGCCTTAGGCTTACCGACCAGTAACTTACTATAAACCCCTGGTCCCGACCAAACTTAGATCTACAAGGCTTCAAGTACATCGATTTGGTCAGAAATCATTAGATCCACACGGACCTTCCTCTATACTGTTTCGTCAAAAATCGGATCTTCTGAAGGTCGTTCAAAAACCTGGAAAATGGGTTTTGAACCGTTCAAAATCATTCACGAATTTGCTTTCGATTGATTGTAAGATCATCAAAATTGGAGAAATTTGTGTTGAAAAATGGTTTGAAATCCAAAAAGTAAGAAAACGTGGTAAGACTTTTACTAAAGGTAAAGGTAGAGAACCTCAAAAATCTGTAACTGGGACAGCTTCCAGTTGCCTTACTACAAGAAAACTAGAAAGTACAGTAATTTTCAGACTAAAAAACCAGCTCCTGCATCATCTTTCCAAAAAAAGTGCAAAACTAAGAATTCGGAATTCTTCCAGAATGCAAATCCGACAAGAGCCAAAGAGAAAAGACAACGAGAAAAGAATACATCGTTTTTGGAAATTTCCAAAAGGGGTATTCCCCAGATGGCAATATCAGGCCGGGGCGACGAAGAGAGCATTGCAGCCAAAAGACAAGAGAAGAGGGGGGATCCCTCTCTTTTTCTTGTTATCGCAACTTATGGTACCTCCTTCTCTCTTCTCAGACGATGTGCCCCCCGTTTTGTGTGTCTACTCCATCAATTTGTATATTTCGTGTTTGCTTCTTTGTCTCCTCCTACACTTTCCTCCACCCTCACCAACACCAGAATGGATACAAGCAAAGTTTAGAAATAAGCACTACTCGTTCGGGTTTTAAAAAAGGGGGAGTGAGGACAACAAGATACTCACCATATCGCGGTTGAAGTTTTGATGATGAGTAAAGATGAGTAGATTACGGTCTGAAAATTAGAAGTGGTTCAGGGAAAGAAACGGAGAATCACACGTTTAAGTTGGACCGAATCCTTTTCGGTTCCTGTGACTGGTATCGAAAAAATGATCAGTTATCAGGCATCATGATCATCATTTTTACAGTTGACAACTTTTCGATAACTTTCACAGTAACAGAGGTAATGGCGGTCAACGTGACGGTTGAAGAGGAGCTTTTCTAACAAGGTTTACGGTATTTTGAGGTGAGGCTTGAAAGGAAATTCATCTCAATTTTGGTATTCTCCGATTTGGGATTCTATGATGTATTAGAAGATGCAATTATCGATTTGACAACGGAGTTTTAGAGTCCAACAATTCTGGATTAAAAAAGCTATTCAGGCTACTGACAGTTTTCGAAGTTTTGGCTAGGAATATATCGTCCTCGGGAGAGCCGAAACTGAAGGTTCAAAAAAGAAGGAACTGAGTTTAACATTTTTCAATGATCTCATTTATTTTCACTCTCAACCCTATAGCTTACTCTTGAATAAAGCAGGTGACCGAACCACTAAAATAATGCCAGTCTACTGAAAAACTGAGATTTCGGTCATCTGTCATTTTGATTAAACCAAGATTAGTTTCTGCTAAGGTTTGGAGATTGAAGCCAAACTTTGATCGGACACTGACTCGATTAATTGAACTTCAACGAAAAATCACAATTGATTGATTAACTTTTCAACTCAAACGGGACCGTCTGAGAAAAACAAAGAACGAAACAAGTACATTCTAGACCAAAGTTAAAGTTCGAGCAGCTCAAAGTTCAAAAGATCAAAAACTGCTCTGGGAAGAAAAGGAGAGACCCAACGAATAGACAAAAGAGACGTTGAGCAAGATGAGAGTAGTCACCTCAACAGTTACCCTAGACGTCTCCAAACTGTCATCAAAAAAACTATTCGTTAGGATCCATTAAAATGATTTGAAGTTTCCTCTCGAAAAATGTCTCACCGTGATAAGTGTAGAAACTAATAACGAAAGCGCAGAGTAGACAAGGATCTTCCTACAGTCACTTCCGCTTCTCTTCTTTTTGGTCTTCTGAAAGAAACGAAAAAGTTGAAAGTTAAAACAAGTCAAGTGTTCCTTTTTTTGTCTCAACTTTGCTACACAGAGATTTAGAAACGGAGAGCGAGAAAAGAATAGGAAAAGAGAAGAAAAATGGTAGTGGGCAACGATGGCAAGTGAATCCAGACGACGGATTAGAAGCATCAACGTCTTCTCTGGGAAGAGAAAAATGGGACCAAGAGTGAGAGTTTTTTCGGAGGGAAAGATGGGGTGTGATGGTAGTTGTGATGGCGTGTTTGTTGTCTTATCCCTTCTTCTCCTTCTTTTCTAGAGAAGAAATCAAAAAGTTTTTTGCCTTTCCTTTTCTTTTTGAAAACTAAGAGCACACAAGATTTTTGAGTTTTTTTTTTGTTTTTGTTGCATATTCAAATGTTGTCCTTGCCTCCGGGGCACGTAGTTCTTTAAAGAGACAAAACATTTGGGGGGACACTACGGAGGCAAACTTAATCGTTTTAGAAGACGGGAGGATTCTGTCTGGTGGTGTGGGAAAGTTTGGATAAAATTCGAGGAGAATCGAATAAGTGTTGCAGATTCTTCTCTCTCTCTTCTTTTTCTTTTCTTTGCCTTTTGACTCTCTTTATGAACGAGGATGATGATGATTTGAAATTGGAAACTTTTGAGAAGGGTCTCTTTTCGTTTTTGAAACAAAGTTACAATGTACGAACTATACAAAGTACTAGAGGAGAGAGATCAGAAGAACAACTAGACTGTTGTTAGACAAATCGGAATGATTGGGAGTTCAGGAGGAGAAATTCGGAAGTCATCACAAGTATTTGATCTAGAACACTTTCTGGACTTCAAAAATTGTCAAAAATCTGTTCTCGTCGCCGCCCATTCTCATTCAATTGTATCTCCTTTAGATGATCTCAGAAACAGGATTCTCAAAAACTTCAAAGCACATGCAAACATCGAAACATTTCCAATTCATCGGTGTAGCTTTCATAAAAATTGGTTGCCTATAAGCCAAGATATGAGAGGGAACACCGAAAGTCCTATAATACTTCACATTGACCAAACCTATCTAGGTTCCTGTAACAGATATCAAAAGTTTTTCAACGAAGAAGAAGTTTCATCAATCTGTCATAGACATCTTGATCTTGTTAGTGGACCACTTGTTGATATCTGTTACAGGAACCGAGATAAATTTGGGCAATATTACGGTAGGAATCCGTCACAGGATTTGCATAAGATACTAATCGATTTCCAAGTTGTCTCGAAACTTATTTCGAAATTATGAAGGAGAGCAAATTTCGGACAAGACTTGGAAATTCTAGAAGTACTTCTTGAACTCATATCAATTCATCATGGAGAAAATAAAAAACCTTGACGCGATACTGATGACGGCATAGTCATTCTCGAAAAAAGAGTGAGATTTCAGTTGGCCGAAAACGAGAAAAAATGGAAGCGAAAAACTTGAGAAAGAAGGTGCGAATGACGGGTCCAGAAGCTTTCCCGTCTCCATCCAAAAAATAAATTCGGGGGTTCTTTCCTGACGCCGACGTCTTCTTTTTCTTTCTCGAATTATTTGCCTCCTCTTCCTTTTTTAGAAAAAAGAATTGACCATCACAGGAAGAAGAAAGAGCTCTCAATCCAGGAGATAGAAGTGGTGGTGCTGGTGGTGGTGGCGACCCCAGAAGACGTATGTATCCGGAAGCGTGTCATATATTCCGAAACCCGAGGGCTCATGGAGCCATCTACACGGTCGACTGAGCACCACCAGCTCTCCAGCACCACACCGGTCGGTGAGTTTTGGGAAGAGGAGGGCAAAAAAACGGAGGAGAGAGAGAGAGGGGAAAGAGCACCAGATGATCGGGGGTTGAAAAGGGAATGGATATGAGAAAATGAGAAGAGATTGGGAATAGGACGACTATGGGAAGGAGTCGAGAAGAAAGGAGAAGAAGAAGAAGACATGAAGATAAATCGGAATAGTCGATGAGCATATATTGAGAAAGAGCAACAAACCCCGTTTCTAAAGGCATTGAAAGGAGGAAGAATCGGAAGAATTTGGTACTTTGATCATTAGAACGAGACTCTCATTTTTCATGATTATGCTAGGTTTCTGACGGTATCTCTCGTACAGTACCGATCTTCACTATTTTTCTTGATTTTCAATTCAAAACTGTCCACTTTGAGGACTCGAATAAGTGATTCCCAACTACCCGATTTTTCTAAGAATTGGTAGATCTTCAATTTTGAAATTGACAACTTTACTGTGTTACCCAAGTCCAAATAGTCAGAATTCTTCAAAAAATAGCTGCCAAAATGATAAAAAGTTGCACTTACGTTTGTTGCATCACTATATGCACCACAACTAGCTTGATAGCGGTTTTCAGGAAATGTTGTCAACTACAAAGCTGAAGCTCGAAAGTTGATTCATTCACCCCGTTATCGGAAAAATGCCTACTTTGAGAATCAATGTTTCATTTGCACTGAAAACCACAGAAAATAACACACGGTCGGTAATGTATGCCAGATGATGTTAATCAACTTTCAGAAGTGGCAAAGTAGTTCCCAATCGTCTAAGTTTTCTTAAGCTTGACAACTACAACAATGAAGAGATGTTCAATACACTGGAAATCCTTTTTTCATGCTACAAAGTCAAAAAAAAAATCAAGTACAGTAATCTATGCTTCTAGTTTACTGTTCTTTTAGACAATAACTACTTTTAGACAAGTACAAGTTCAAACTTCCGGGTAGCTAAGATCTTTGAAAACCTGCATATCTCACCTTACTCTCCCTCCCTCCTGTACTACTCCCACCAACATCCTTCCAGGCACTAAACCTATTTTCAGCTAGTCCTCCTCAAGTCCACCAACCATCAAACATGTATTTTTTGACCGCGCAAGCGATTTCAAAAGAAACATCAAACCGCTTTCAAAGTTTAACCGCAGGAGAGGGCCCATCGACTTCTGATGATGTCGTCAGTGATGTGGAACCCGATTATTTTATTCTTTGAAAGGAGGAGAGAGATGTCTCATGAGAAGGATATGATGATGATGATGATGATGACGATAAATGAATGGAATGAGAAGCCTCTCCTTAGGAGCAAAAAAAAAGCTCAGGGGGAGCCGCCCCGTGGTTGAATATGCTAATGAGGTTTGACATTGAATTGGGGCCCCATGAAAATTACTTTGGCAGGCAGGGAAAGAAAGAAGAAGAAGTGATGTTGAGAAATGCAAAGAGAGACATCGATTAATGAATTTTCATTAGCGCCTACTCTAATGTTTTTTTTTTCATGGGCCAAATTGTTTAATAGTCGTTTTGGAAGAAACAACAAGGTAACCACTAAGAATGACACATCAAACAACTAGAAAGAATTTATTCAAAATTCAATGTTTACGAGCTTTTTTCACCGGACGAAGCAGACAGAATTGCACAGTTTTCTGAAAGAATTCATGAGATTTACAGACAAGAGATCAAAAGTAAAACCTGCTCATCGATACGAAGAACACACGAATCGTTTCCCATGCTCAGATAGTTGGCGGCGGAGAAGATCGTCACCATTCGTCCGTTTCCGTGCCATTTGTGACCTCCTTTGATCATCTGGAAGAAGGGATTTGGGGTTTTGGAAGGTGTCACTTGACCGCATTCTCTGATACAGTATCAAGAGGAAGAGATGAACGGAAACACTACATCATTTTCAGTTGGAAACTGCCTTTTTTTGGTCCATATTTTCAAGTCCTCAAGTTGATAGATTGCAACAGAAATTTCTAAAGTTCCTCAAATCGAAGTACTCCTTACATCACTGGAAATCTGATGTGCTCTGACGATCAAATCGATGCCATTCTCCTCACAAAACTTTTCGATCGTCACGTCATCGAAGGAGAATGAGATTCCACGAGCTGACAGTGACCAGCCAACGTTCTAAAATCTTCAAAATTTTTCCTAACATAATCGTCAAATCATACCGTAGTCGTTTCCGGATCCGACCAAACCAGATCACACGCCAAACCGAATGATGGAATGAATGTTGGGCGTTGGATCTGAATTGAACATTGCTAAATTCTATAAGCTTCAAATTCTCCTACGCTATCAATATCCTCCAGCGTATTAATATGAGGTGAAATGCCTCCGTGCATGCACAAAACCTTCCCGAAAATCAGCGCTGCCAGTGGCAAATGATTGAAAGCGTTGATGACGTGGAGCCAAGCCAACGGACCGCGACTACCGTACTTCATCCGACACTCATCGTAGAATCCATAGGTGAGCGTTGTGTTGTAGTCCTCATGGTTGCCCCGACACAAGAATAAATGCTCCGGGTATAGACAATGATAGGCCATCAAAAGCATGACAGTCTCGATTCCTTGACGTCCACGATCCACATAGTCACCCAGGAAGACATAGTGAGTGATACCAGGGGCGCCGTGTCTGGAAATGAGATGGTGCATATCGTTACTTTGACCCAATTTATCTCGTTGTTTATAATAGGTATCAAAAAGTGATCCACTAACAAAATGTTTAACATGCTGTATTCAGCTTTTTGTCTGTTGACACCTTTTTCATAACTGTTACAAGAACCGATACATTTGTTCAAAGTGACGGGAAGATGGACCCTTCAGGTTCACTCACTTCCCGAAAATCCGTCTCAAATCGCCAAAATGTCCATGCAAATCTCCCACAATCTGAATCGGAAGACACTCCTCGTCCACTCTCATCAAAGTATTCAACGACGCGAAGGATGCTGCCGCGTAGTTGGAAATAATCCGAATCTCCTCTTTCGTAACCGTTACATCCACTTCTGCTTTCGACTTCTCCTTCATCGGAGCACTCATCATTCGAGCAATGAAGGATTTGAGGTAGCTGATTCGTTCCTCATCCTCCTCGAACTCTTCTTCGTTTTCGACTTGCTCAGCTTCCTGGATCATTATGCAATTCGATGACTAGAGAAGACAAAAGTGTAAAATAATTTATTGAATCACAATCAATGAAACACGTTGAAAAGGTTCATAAAGAATACGGTACATAAACGTGCTAACTTATGCACTTCCCAACTCCATAATGTATGCCAGCAGAGTCTTGACTCCCTCCACATAGTTCCACTTGTTGTTCTTCTCGTTCTGAGAGTGAGCCATATCATCAGCGGCTCCAAGTGGCAGAAGAAGGACACTCTTTCCAGTAAGCTCTTGGAAAGTCAACGTGATCGGAATAGAGCATCCCTCGCGGATTCTATCCGGCTCCACACCATGCACTCTCTTCATAGCGCGAGCTCCGGCGAGGAAGTTCGAATCATTGACGTCGACGACCCATGGCTTGGCACTGTGTCCTGGGCGTGGTTTGAAAGTGTTCGGGGATCCACGCTCCGCCCACTTCTTGTTCAGATATTCCACTGTGAGACGGTTGACCACCTCTGGATCCATATCTGGCACAATTCGAATCGAGAACTTTCCAATGACTTTGGATGGAATAACCGTCTTCTCTCCGGGTCCATAGAATGCTCCCTCGATTCCATGGAAAGCGAGAGAGGGCTCACGCCATCTGCGGAGCAGAAGGGTCTTCTTGTCTTCGGTGGGAAGTTTCGAGGCGCCGACGCTGTCACGGAACTCGGCCACATCGAACTCGATGTCATCGTAGGTCTTCTCCTCGGCAGCCGACAATGGAGCAACTTGATCGTAGAGTCCTGAAAGTTTACATGATTGTTTGATCTACTGCTTATCACATATTGGTCTCTGATTCCCCGCTGTTCTTATCAATGAAACTAATTTACCTGGAATTCTAATGCGATTGTCCACGGTCGTCAACTGGGACATGACCCACATCAAATCCTGAAGAGGCTCATGAATGACTCCTCCGAAAACTCCCGAATGAAGATCCTGCTTAATTCCAGTGACCTCCACGAAGAAAGAGCAAATACCACGGAGTCCATAGGTAAGACATGGCTTCTTGGTTCCGAGCCAGTAGCTGTCGGATATGCACACAAAGTCGACACCAGCCAAGAAGCGGTCCTTCTCTCTCTCCAAAAGTTCTGGCAGTCCGACGGATCCGGACTCTTCCATTCCTTCGAAACAGAACTTGACATTCACTGGGAGCTCAATGTTGTTCTTCTGAGCGGCACGGATGGCGTGAAGCCAGCAGAGGACGGGTCCCTTATCGTCGGATGATCCACGTCCGAACAGTTTTCCGTCCTTCTCGACAAGCTCAAATGGATCCGTGTCCCAGCCGTCGGATTTGGCGGCTGGTTGGACGTCTAAAAGTTTTGATTTTTGAGAGTTCGACTGATTAAGAAACTAACCCAAATGCCCATAAACCAGCAGCGTCTTCTTGGACTTGTCGGTTCCCAGTGTTCCCAATAGAACCGGTGGAAGTTTCACAGTCTTTCCCTCCAACTCCTGGGTCCCCAAGTCAGCTAACTCGCAAGTCGTTCCAATCTCCTCCAACTTCTCCTTCATCCAATGAATCATATGAATCGTCTCATCTCGTTTCGACGGATCCCCGGAGACACTTTGAATCGCGACAGCCTCCCGAAGCAACTCCTTCAGATTCTCATAGTCGCCGTCGATTTGTTCGAACACGTTGGTCAGATCGACAGTCATACCTCTGAAGGAATAAAGCTTTGTGAGAGTTCTGAAAATTCGAAACTTCAGCAAAAATGAGCCACGTGGGGAGCAGAACGAAGAAGGAGCGAAAACCGTGGAAATGACAAGAGTTTGGCAAAATGTGTACTACTGATAAGGGAGAAAAAATCACGCTATATGTCTCTCGGTTTCTAGTGCCACCCACCAGCAGCTGTAGTACACAGAATAAATGCTGATAAAAACTGAAGATTATTTACTGGCAAATGTGAAGAAGAAAAAGAAGAACAAAGTATTTTTGAAAAATTGTCATAAGATGAAATTATAGGTCAATCTTGGCCTAGAATACAACAACTCGGCCACCGCGTTAGCTCACCGCAAGAATAGAGTATGCACATCTACCATGAAAATATTCTCGATTTAGGTTATTTTTTGAAATCTGATTCTAGGTCAGATATCACTTCCATCCAGATCACAATAAAAAATTTCAAAAAATTTGGGCCATCTCTGAACATGAAGGCCCACCAAACCAAATGGATTTTCAAAAAAAAAAAAACAAAATCAAAATTTTTTTTAGGGTAAATTAATAAAAGTATCATAGTTTTTGAACTGGTAAGGCTAAGAAAGTGAAAGTCAATAAGTCTCAAAAAACGGGGTCATCCGAAAATTTCCATTTGATTTTTTACACAGAGAGAACAAACAGAAACAGGTTTCTAATTTATCAAAAACTACCTTGTTCTTCTCTGTTCTCATCAAGTATAAATGTTACAAATAACGGTTCCGAATACATAAATCGATTAGTCATCCCCGTCCCTGTTGTTCTCCTCACTATTATCGGTTCAGAACACCGGTGTACACCCGCGTACCCCCATAAACAAACAGCAAACGCGCTCCCCCGAACACTCACTTGTTTTTTTCCTCTCTCTCTACCCGTTCAGACACCCCATTTCCCCTCCCTCACTCGACCCTACAGGCTCTCTGGAGCTCTAACGACAATCGATTTGCGATGGGTGCTCTTCTGGCAGCACCGTTTTGTGCGGCTTCGGTAAGTTTTGAACGCTTTTCAGTTATCTAATAACCAATTTCAGACTGCCTGTTGTTTCGGAAGCGCCGCGTGCTCATTGTGCTGTTCGGCATGTCCGGGAGCGAAAAACTCAACCACCACAAGGATCATGTACGCGTTGATGCTCATCTCGGCCACCTTCATCGCCATGATGATGCTTCTTCCGGGTGTTCAACAGAAACTAGTTGATGTATGTAAACAGTATGAGCAATGAGAAAATCAATACTTTTTCAGAACCAATGGATATGCGACTATGCGGGGGTGAACTGTCAGCACGCCATCGGATACCAGGCGGTCTATCGAGTTTGTGCTGGAGCCGCGAGCTTCTTCTTCTTTATGATGATTCTGATGCTTGGAGTTTCTTCGTCTCGAGATGGACGCTCTTCTATCCAGAATGGATTCTGGTTCTTCAAGTATCTTCTCATGTTTGGAATCATCGCTGGATACTTCTTCATCGGGAGTGAGAGTCTTGCAACTCGTAAGTGCAAAGTTAAAATAATCAGACATGATTATCTCGGTTCTCTTAACAGATACCAATTAGCAGTCAACTGTAGAAACGTTCCTCAGACTGTCATGAGTATTTTGTTAGTTGAAAACTTTTTGGTATCTATTACAAGAACCGAGATAAGTATGCAGAAGTGACTGCAAGAGATGTGCATTCCATCCACAAAAACTTCTTCCAGCTCTCATGTACATCGGAATGCTCGGCGCCTTCTTGTTCATCCTCATGCAACTGATCCTCATCGTTGACTTTGCTCATGGACTCGCCGAATCCTGGGTTGCTCAATACGAAGATAACGACTCCCGCGCTTGCTACGCAGGACTTCTTGTCACCACGTTCGGAGGGTTCCTCCTCTGCCTGATTGCCGCCGGATATGTCTTCTTCAACTACGCAATTGGAGATGGTTGTGGTCTTCCAAAATTCTTCGTCATCATGAATGTGCTCATCTGCATTGCTATCAGCATTCTCTCGGTCTCCCCAGTGGTTCAAGAGGTCATGCCACGTTCCGGACTCCTTCAGGCAGCCGTTATCAGTGGATACATTATTTATTTAACATGGTCGGCACTGCTGAGCAATCCAAGTGAGTTAAAAAAAAAAGATAACTTGGGTCGAAAATTCCAAGACCAATTTTTTCAACCCTAAACTTTTCAGACGAATCCTGCAACCCATCCATCGCCAACATGACCCAATCCTCAATCTCAACCTCCAACAACAAGGATGACACCTTTGCGACCCCGATGCCAATGCACTCCCTCATCTCAATGCTCATTTGGCTCATCTGTCTTGTCTACGCTTCCATTCGCAACTCCTCCAACACGGCACTTGGAAAGATAACGGGCGGGAACGAGGAGAGTGCTCAACTCAGTGAGTCTTCAGAAGAATCTTACTTATATTGGATAACGGCGACAATGTTCCATCTCGTTTTATCGCGAAACGAAATTGAAAAAACCGTCGTTGCCAAAACCGAACTCGCGACCTGCGCGCGCCACCAACTGATAGTGAGCCACCCGTGCGAGAGAAAGTTGGTGACATCCCTAGCGTAAAAGATAATAAAAGAGAACTCGTTCTTTTGAGCAACTCGATGATTTCAGATGACGTGGAAGGCGGTAAGGCATGGGACAACGAGGAAGAAGGCGTCGCCTATTCCTACAGTTTCTTCCACTTCATGTTCTGCCTGGCATCTCTCTATGTGATGATGACCCTGACCTCCTGGTACCACCCGGATTCCGATTTGGCTCATCTCAACTCAAATATGGCTTCTGTATGGGTCAAGATTGTTTCGTCCTGGCTGTGTGCTGGACTCTACTCCTGGACCCTAATCGCTCCGATTGTCTTCCCAGACAGGGAGTTCTAAAAAACCATGTCATGTATATTTCCGAACCCCAAAACTTTGTGCACGCTTTCTCTTTTATCCTGATCCTCAACTTCCTTCCTACTTTTCATAATTGCCCGTCTGTATAATTCTTGATGTCCTGAATAAAGAACACTGCTCGACGGAGAAGTGAAGAGAAAAAAGATGAGCTCATCGACCAAGATTGGGTACGAAATTCAATTTGTGTGTCGGGTGAGAAAAAAACGATGGGGGCAAGGAGGTCCATGAGTTGACACTTTCGGATTTTCATTTCGGCACAAGCAGTAGTTCGTCACTTCGAATTCGAGCATTCGACTACAATATGCATACTTCTCGTGAGTTTCACAATCGTTCCATCTAAATATAATCCACGGGGGAAGCTAGCCCATACTCAAGATCTCCACTATCGTTTTCGAAAAAAACAGAAGATAATCGTACCCGCGAACAGCATGTCGAGAGCAGGCGCGCAACCAACTGAGCCACGCAAGCAAAACTTTGGAGCCCGGCACTTGGCGTTTAAGAAATTGAGGAGCGTAGTGACTCTAACCGAAATACGTTAACACTGTAAACCGGGCTCTACTTTGTAGTGAGGCAAATTGATCAAAGTCATGAAATTAAATCATTTTTGAGTAAGGCTTTCAGAATATCGTTGTTCGCTGTTTCAGATTTTTGACTACCTCCCGTTTTTTTTCAAAATTCGTCGGACCAGTTGCTGTTCCTATTTTTAAACTCCATTCCATCATTTTTTCCATGGCTTTCCAAGTAAGATTTGTTCGAGTAGGCGGTGTTCTCTCCATCTGAAATGATTGACAACATCTGTTCTGCTTCTTCAGTTTTTTTCATCATCAGAATCCCCGAAAGAAAAACAACGTCTCATGTTGACATCTTCAAAAGTCCTCCTGGAGAGCTTCTCCACTCCATTTTTTGATACTTTTTTGAGGACACGTCGCGTCTTCAGATGAATAAGAATCCCTCCGACCAAACATCTTTGCTCACAGAATCGAGTCAACTTAACACCCCGGAATACTCAGCCTTCTCTCTCTCTCCCTCAATAGTCACACTTTCCCGGCGCATTTCCCACGAGACGCGTGGGAGAAAAAAGAAAAGAAATAAATGTGGGGAGGAGCCTGTATGGAAGAAGAAGAAGGACACACTTTTTTTTTATCTTTGTGGGATCTTTTCTCAAGTTTTTTTTGTTTGTTGATGTGCCAACGGAGGGGAGGACCACCTTCTTCAGACACTTGTGACTACTGCTTTCGGAAATTCAGTTTCCCAGTTTCGTGGAGAGTGTTCAAACATTTTCAATCATTTCTCAAGTTTGTTTTTGTTTTTTGGTTTGTGTCCCATGCATTTTCAATACTGAAAATCTGGAGACTGGGAATCATAATGTGTTTTGAAGCCTTCTCGGGTTTCAATCGTCTCTGTTACTTTTAAACTAGACCATTCCCAAATTTTCAGGGCGAAATTGTTCTCCAATCTCGAGTTTTGGAAACTTTTATACTCCAGCGAGTTACGTTTGGTCGCACATATTTGGGCGGGGCTGAGCCCAATTTTTTTATCACCTTCATTACTGTCGTCATGCAAGTGCACCAAATTTGAACCGCTGGCGCAACTGGTAACAGTGCTGACCAACAAAATTAAAACTCGGGTTCGATTTTTTTCATGGCGTATTCTCTTTTGATTTCTTTTTAGAGGGATTCAGTGGTATTATCAATACCCAGAGCGCTCAATAACACCTGCAATACTATTTTCGTAGAAATAGTTTCTAAACGGAAAAGTAGCTTTTGAAACTCGAATCTTGTCCCATCAACCATCCGTTTCGATTCCAAAGTTCAAGTTCAGACACCATCCGACTTCTCTACCATTAATTCCAAATTGAAAAATTTCCCCATTTCGCACTCTCCTTCCTTCGAACGACACTTGAACTTTGAGCATTTCACTTCTTTTTTAGGTTCGCATGCCTACCCTTTTCCATTAAAAGGGGGAGAAAGGGGATTCCCTAATCTATTTCTGTCCAGATTTTTCGAGAAGATTTTTTTTTTGGTTGAGAGGAGATGTCTGATTCTCCGAATCTTCACTAGGACTGTTCTATTGTTTAGAACTCCAAAACAACTCGCCCATTTCCAGTATAGCCTTCCAAAACATCATCGTTCATCACAGTCAGTTCATCTTCCAAAGACCATTTCTCTCCGCCCACGGGACTAAACTCTTTCTGTTGAAGAGGAGGTCCTGAAGGGAGTTTCCGTTTTTTCAATTATCGCCTGGTTCCATAAGTGTTTTCTCACTCATAATTCCCATTTTTATAGCGCTGCATCATTCTTCATTTTTCATTTTCAGTCTCTCTAGAGTAATAGTTGCTCTCTGGTCCTTGTGTATAGCTTATTGTTTTCTAGAGAGTTGGTTTTCTGGTTTTTCAGTGTTCAAGACTGGAAATGATAAATCGAAAACCTCGAAGTTTGAACCTCGAGGATAGAGGAACCCCAGACAAGATTTCTGATTTCTGATTCAAGAGTTTTTTTCCCTATGACTCCTTCAGATGTAACCTAATTAAGTTTATCCAAGGATGTCTAGATTTTTCAGCGTCATTCTCGCCGCCTAGTTTCTTCAGTTTCCTTTGGAAAGTTGGATCTAGTTTCTGAAAAATTTTCTGTAACTGTTTAGATCCATAACTTCCTCATGCCAAGGGTACCCATTACGTACGGATTCTAGCAAAGGAAGTCCTGGTGCGAAGAAATTCAAACCTGAGAAAAGTTCTCTCTCTCTCGATTTCCGTTTGAATTCGAATTCTCTAAATTTAGTCCTGAGTCCATTCAACCATAATTCAGTTCGTTTCGCTATACCCGGAATCCCTTCTCCTCCTACTCCATGGAACTCAAAAGGCTCCGCACATTTCCTTTTCCTGTTTTCAGAATTTCTCCTCCCTTTGAGCCCTTTCTTATTTCATTTCTCATCATATTTTCTTATGATGATGATGATCTGGTTTTTGTGTTTTTCTCTCAGCTCATATTTGATGAGCACAAAGATCAGTAAAACATGGAGAATAAGAAAATTTGTTAGCCTGAGCTAGGATAGAGAGACAGGATTATCCAGAAAAATAGCTTTCAGTGAGGCGATTGTTTCTAATATGGAGAAACTGTAACGTTGATAACTTTTTCGCATCCTCGTTATCAAGCTGGTTACGTCGAATATAATAGGGCGAGCTCGAAATTAGCGCATTATCAGACCTCTTTCACTTCAATCGTGACCTAACTGTTTTGAATGCGTTCATCAAAATAAGTTGTCTTGAACAATAGTGAAGATCTAGAGTGTTTTCAGATCAAAAACATGGATAGAAAAATCTGATTTTTTTCACTGACAAGGGGTTGGCTAGAAAACCTATTTTCATGTTTTTCTCGAGATTTACAAAATTGACTATCCCTTTTTTTTTCGCTCAACTCATTCCGAATTAGCTCATTTTCATTCACACGGTGGGATTTTCTTGCATGTTCTCATTTTTTTGATCTCCCATTTTTCGGAACTTGTAAAAATCTCAACGAGGTACCTTGAACCACGGTGATTTTTAGAGTTGATCGATACACTCACAAAATTTCGGAAAAATCGGAAGATTGAAACATACTTATTCAACAACTCAAAGTTAACATTTTTTCAGTCGAAGTTACTAAACTTTATAAACTTTTGGTCGACTTTTGGTTCCATGTTTTTCCCAGAAAATATGCAGCATTATTATGCACATGATAAGTGTACGTGTTTGTCCCGAAAGTAAGACGCAATCTTCTTGAAATTTCTGTGAGAACAAAGAAAGATGATTTATTCCCTGTGCTTTCACAAACTGCTCCCCAGGGAGATATGGGTTGAAAAGAGGAAGGGGAAGATTCTCGTTATCCTTCCTCTCCTCCTCTTCTTCCACTTTTCACTTTCTTCGCGGACCAAAAAACGTCTTTCGTGTCGTACTTTATGAGAAAGTTTGAATTCCAGTCTTCGAGATGATGGGCGCAGCGAGAGCCGGCTTCTACAAAAAGCGTTCGTCGACTCCGACGTTGACGAGTTTGCAGAAGAAGGTGAGTTAGTTAACAAGAAATGGTGTGGATCTCTGTTCATCTAGATTCTATGGCTACAACTTCATCTTCTATTTCCAGAAACGAAACTCCAAATCCTCCGCATCCGTCACCTCTTCCCCAGCTCGCTCCTCCGCCAACCGCCTCGCCGTTCCAAATCCGCCGCTTCGAAAACGAAGTGGCAGTGCTCCAGCCATCAAACTCATCACTCTGGCATCCATCTGGAACTTGAAGCACGAGCATATTCGAGCACTGAAAACCACTTGGGCTCGACTATGTGAGCCCCCGCGGGCCAACTGCAAGGGGATTGTCAGCCTCGTGGAGAGAGTTTGGGAGAAGTTGGATACGGTAGGTGGGGAGTAAGATTCAGGGAAGAAAAAGAGTGGTTTCAGAAAGACAAAGATGTTCGAAATATATTCTACAACGCGGCGTTCGTCGACTCGATGCATGAAAGGTGTGAACGGAGGTAGATTTTAGATCACGTTTTTTTTCTAATTGCTTGCTTTAGTTAATTTTTTTGGTTTTTTGTTGGTTCCGCATGTTTATCCAGCATTACACATACAACTGATAGGCGGAGTTTCCTCTTTCCAGATTCAGGAAAAGTTCCATCTATTATTGATACGTACCTCTCTCTTCGACCAAATTTATCTCGGTTTCTGTAACAGATATCAAAATGTAGTTCACTAACAAAATATTACAAACAACACGAGCTAAATTTTGTTATTTGACAATTGTTTGATAGCTGTTACAGAAACCGAGACAAGTTCACTCAAAGTAACGAGAGAGGGGCGGTTTCACTGCAGAAACCCCGGTGTTTATGCCCTCTCACAACTTGGTTCATAGTGAGCCAATCTCGATGAAAACTATACAGATCGAGGGAAAATTATATTTGCAATTCACAGTATACGGTTGCTTTATTTAGATCGAAAGAAACAATAATCATGGTTTACGGTATGCTCACAAAAAACTTTCCAGGCGCTCCGGTTCCATCGCCACTCTCCGCGATCACACTCACTTTTTCGTGTCCCTCGTCTCTCAAGTCGTCTCTAGTCTGGAACAAGAGCCCACGAAAATTCTGGACCACTTGGATCACATTGGGCAGAGTCATGCCTATCTGAAGAGATATGGATTCAAATCGTCGCATTGGGAGAAGGTCGGAGAGTACTTTGTGGACCATGTTGTTATACAGGTTGGTTGTCTTCTAGGGTTCAACTTTTTCGTCTGGTCTTTGAACATTTCGAAAAATGTTGACCCTCTGACATAATTCGATTTAAACATATGGGTATGTGAATGTACTCCGAAAAACTTCGTTACCTTTTTTGAAAGGTTATTTTGGATATTCTTACAAAAATGTTCAGGACATTGTAAAATCGGTGTAAGATACTCAGATTCCAAAAGAAACATAGGAAAAATGTTCATTTGGTTCGAGTTACGACCTCGCAAAGTTGAAGATCGGAAAATATTGAAGACGTTAGATCTGACAGTTCAATAGCCAGCCAAAAAATCCGAAAATCTTCTTCCTCCATAAAAACATTCTCAACTTCCAGGACTGCGTCCGTGGATTCCCCGATGCCTGTCGAGCATGGACTGTCCTCGTCTCATCCATCGTCGATCGACTCCGTGCTGCTCCACGACGTGGAAGTTTTCTGAACTCCCCATGCTCATCAAGGTAACTTTTTCTGTTTTCCTACCAATAATCTTCCAATTTCTTCAGACGGGGAAGTATGTGCACGTCTTCTCAGCTCAGCATTAATGACGACGGATCGAAGTGCCCATTCCAGTCAAAGTCAGCGAAGTAAGAAGAGTTGAACAATAAGTGAAATCTACGTTATGCTTTCAGCACATCTACCAATCGACTGTGCTCCACTGAATCATCGATTTCCCGACGGGGATCCATCGTTCTTCCGGCCACCACAATTGACATGTCTAGTTTGAAGGATGCTCTCCCAACGCCTCCACACAATGTACCTAACAATAATAATCATGTGATCGCTTGAATTATTTTTCATTGAAGAAGGGATATAATAAAGTTTGAGATTTTTTTTGTGAAAGAGGAAAACTACGGCATGCCTTTGAGCTAGAATAGACAGTAAGAGGAAGTGAAGTACCCATCGTTAACGACAACCAACCTGCCATTTTCTGACCAAGTTTAGTCATAAAGAGCATATCATCAGCGCCATTTGAAGGCTTCCCAGAGCCTACAGTACTCTTTGATCTCCACGGTTGCCATCTGTCACGAGACCATCCCAATATTTGTTTCCCAGAAAAACGGGGCGGGTCTTTACTCTTTCTCCTCCGTTTTTTCTCTCTCTCTCTCACCGTCCGTTTCAGTGTTCTACAATATTTTTATTTTGGTGCAATCGTCGTTTCTCTTTTCGTTTTCTTGCCTGGTTTCGGGTGACTCATCCAACACACCGCTTTTCTCGTTTTCCCCTCTATCATCATCATCATCATCATCGTTGTCACCTTCTAGTTTTCTTCATTTTGTGCTTGCCCCTCAAAACAACTCTATCAAAATTTTTCAGATTTCTTCAAAGTTTTTTTTCCCCCAAGAACCTGCGATGGCGTCCAAGTTGAAAAGTGAGTGTTGTATAGCTAACCGGTACGAAAAAAACCTGATGAATCATCAATGACAGAAATAGTATCAGGTAAAACTACAATATACTTTTCAGATCGCCAGAGAGTGGTCCAACTCGAGCAATCCCAATCCACTGACAAACCCTCAGATCCTTCGCTTCAAACCGACCGTCGTTCTTCAACCGGAAAAGAGGACGGAGATGAGTTTCCACCTGCTCCAAATGTAAGCCAAATTCAATAACTCTTCATCCAATTTTCCATCCCAGATCGCCGCGAAAATCGCCCAACGTCGACTTCCTCGTCGAACTCCGACATCTCATGTGAAAGGAGTCGGTGGCGATCTGATAAGACGGCGATTGAGTAAGACGAATGATTCGGAACAGGGGAGCAGTGTGAGTTGGAATCAGGGCTAGCTTATTATCGAAGTAAAATTCCTCGGCCCCCGAATTCGAAATAAGCTCCGCCCCCTATTGTTTGTTCGCTAATTTTGAGATTTCGCCCAACGACACTCCGATGTTTTCCCAGTACGAAAAGAGAAAAAAAAACAATGTTTTGTAGCGAAAAATTTTGAGACTCTTAATTGAGTGGGCGGAGCAAATTTTTAATTCGCAGGTGTGGGTCCGCAAACTTTGGTGATGGGGAGTTTCACTTTGATAATAAAGAATTCAAAGGTTTCCAGAGACCCAGCCGATTCACATACGGAAGCAGCTTCGAGAACTCGTTTGACGAATCCGAAGAGAAGGCGGTTTCAGAGGAGCCATCGAAGACAACGGAAGCCAAGCTTCCAGAGACTACTGTACAGTCAAATCAAACTCAAATGGAGACAAAGCTTCAGCTATAATCCACTTCCATTCCATTTTCCCACAACAATAAAATTGGTTTTTTTCTGATAAAAAAAAGATTGACATACACAGAGATCTTATAAATTGATACAATTTAATGGATATGTGAGAACTGGGAGATCAAACAACGGGAATTTTATCGCCATTCACTGGTGGTGGCACTGGATCCAGACATCCTGGCTTGAAGGCGTCCAAACCGGGTCGAACCTCGATTCCTCGCCACGTGGAGACAGTTTGAGTGAGATCGGCAGCCGTTCCTTGGGTTCCAAGAATCGCTCGATATCCGTCGATTCCAGTGGCGAAGATACGGACGAGGGTCTGGGCTCCCTGACAAATCGAGTCCTTCTGTTGAGGCGTCAAATCAAAGCCAATCGGGTATCTGGGTTCGGTGGGATCCATTAGGGAAGGCGCTTTTGGGAGAAGGATTCCAGCGGCGAGGAGTTCGAAGAAGCGACGGAAGGCGGTTCCCACGCTGACCTTTTGCCGGTTTGGTCCGTTGAGGAGACAGTAATAGGCGAGATATTGGAGGGACCAGATTGAGAGAGGTTGAAAAGCAGCGTATCGAGAACGGATGTCTTTCAGGACTCGAATCAAGGCTTGATACTCTTTCATGAATTCTGGTGGCATGTTTTTTTGTTGGGCGACGAACCAGAAGACGTGTTTGCTAGCGAAGAAGTTGATCATCAGTTTCGTGAGGTCCACTGAAACATGACTAATTTCGAAATGCCTTTTTGTCATTTTTGAACTTACAATGCAAATCTGGCTCCAACTTTTCCGAATCGTTAGCGTCGATCGTCACGAGAACTCGAACTTTACAGTTGTGAGAGCATATTTCAAATCCGGTATCCGTCGCCAGTGGCAATCCAGTCTCTCTGGGATCCACTAGCTTCATATTCTCTACGACTTTCTTTCCGATTTCGGAGAGGTTTTCGTCTGAAAAAAACAGGAAAATGCATGTTATTGTTCGTACAAAATCACAGAAAAACAAACAAAATTTGAAATCAGTAGACTCCGCCCATTTTCTCGGTCCCTGAGGGCAGTTGGATTTCGGTTGGAGCTGAAAAAGTGGGCGGAGTCACCGAATTTCAAACTTGTTTTGTGTGCTATTTTGAATCGACAATGAAAAATCCGATACTAACGTGATGGTAAGCCGGCCAGCTTGACTAAAATGTCGCTTTTATCACTGGAATGAGTGGTTGTATCAGTGACGAACGATCCACACTGCATCACATTGGCAACACTGATTTCTGACTGTGTCTTTTCCTCTCTCTCCTTTTCAATTGCAGCCATCACTTTTTTCGCATATTCATTGATTCTCGTTCGTATTTCGAGAGGTGGCGTCAGGTTGGCAGCGCGATCCATTATTTCCTAGAAAGTTCATGAGCTCAGATATCTGATCAGATTGCTAGAAAGACCGCAAACCTTGTCAAAATTCGCATCCAGTGTATTTTTCGGTCCTTCAAACTTTGGTTTGTCAAGAGTGTAGTCGTAAACCGCTCTGACAGGCGGAGGTGGCATTCCGTACATTTGGAAATCCATATTTCCATTCATATACCCTCCATGATGACCTCCTCGGCGTTTGTTGTAGGCCATGAATGCTCTGAAACGATGTTTTTTTTGTATTTTGATTTTTTCGGGCTTTTGAATCTCGTAAACTTGAGATAACTCCCGAAAATAGAAGAAAAAAGCCCGAAAAAAGAAAGAAAGAATTATTTTTGCCTGGACTACGGTAAGCAATTGCGGACTTTTGCGCACCGTAACCAGACGAAAAATACTTTTGCTTTTCTCTCCGATATTTTTGCCTTCTGCATTCAGGTGAAAAAAGTGATTTTTCTCCAAAAATGACCGAGTCAAAAATGTCAGAATGGATTTGGCAATTAGATGCCTTAAAGGTAACCCTAAAATTTCGTAATATCCCCGCAAATTTGGATTTCCAGATGACTCCATCAATTCAAAACGGTTTGACCAAGGAGCAAGAGCTTCTGTACCGGAGAGAAGGTATCAAGTTGATCTCCGAGATTGGAAACGCAATGAATTGGTGAATTTATTAATTTTTTACTCATAAAATAAAAAAGTAGCTTTCAGCAAGCCCCGCCCGACGATAGGTGTCGCAGCCGTCTACTTTCACCGATTCTACATGATTCACAGCTTCCAGAAGTTTCATAGAGAGGTAAAAATACTTAATGAAAAGTGAAACATATTATTTCTTTAGGTAACCGCAATTAGCTGCCTGTTTTTGGCCGGAAAAGTCGAGGATTTCCCAAAAAAATGCAAGGATATATGCCAAGCGTCGGGCTCTCTGTATCCGGATATTTATGGCAAATATCAGAATCTTGTGGTTAGTTTTATTGCTGTCGCAGAAAATGTTGGTGTTTTCTCATGAAACACTGACTGATTTTCTATCTAAAAATTGCACTTTCCGCGGCTTCCTCGATTGAAAATAGACCAAAACCGAAAAAAAAATGACGTAAATATTCTAGTGTTTAGTGAGGGAAAAGTTTAAATCTCCTGCAGTTTTCAGAGATTCAAATAGTTTTCAAATATATAAACCACAAAAATTGGCCTGAGATTGCACTCTCTCTCTCTCTCCCTCAAGCGCCTACTAGATCTTCCATTACGACTTTTAAGACTGAAATTTACCACATATTTATTCTTATCTCTAAGAAATAGAAAAAAAAAGTTTTATCGGCTCCAGAAGCGTCCCAAGTCATAAATGTTATTGTTCATCTTCAGAAAGGGATCAAAGTTTTTAGTTCAGAAACGTTTTATACATCAAAAGGCAGATTTGTTTTCGAGTCGATACTCTGTCAGTTTTCTCTTGGAATCCGAAGAAATGAGGTAATTGAATCTTTGTTTTCAGGACGACGTCATGGGAACCGAGCGAGTCCTGCTACACAGTTTGAAGTTCGACTTGCAAGTCGGCCTTCCCTACGACGCACTGCTCGAGTACAAGACAATGTTCCCGGATATGAGTCGAGACCAGGTAATCATCGTCAAATCGAATAATTCTTACCGAAAAAATTCAACTTATTCGCTCACTTTTAAACTCATTCTACAGTGCAGCAAAAGTTCGATGTTTCCCGATTTCGTGCTTTCGCGGGTTTTTAAATCAAGTATTCAACGTTTTCGAAACTGCTCGAAATCGTTGAGATTCACAAAAATGAACGGAAGCCCGGGTTTCTCCGGAATCAGAAGTTCTGCGAAAAAGGGCCAACTGGAAAAATGTAGATGAAAATGAGATCTATCGACTGTAGCAATTAACAGTTGAAACCATTTATTGTGATCCAAATTATGATGTTACGTACGGCATCCTTCTTTTGTCAGCCGTATGAATAACTGAAAAGAACACCATATCTAAGCTCATTTACGATATTATCAACTGCTAATTGATGCAATCGATAGACCTCATTTTTATCTACATTTCATCATTTAGAACCTTTTTATAGCATTTTTCATCCTGCAGATGAAGCGTCTTCTCGTGAAGCTCTTTCCAGCGAACTAAGCCAATTCAACCCTTCGTTCATTTCCAGATCACCGACGCAGTCCAAATCGCGTGGACGTTCATCAACGACAGCATCTACACAACGCTCTGCATCACAACGGAACCCCAAATGATCGCCATCGCTCTCCTCCACCTCGCATTCACTGTGAAGGGTTATCAACCAGTACAACAGAACATGGATCCATGCTGGTGGTCTGCGGATGTCAGCAACTGGCCACAAGACTCCGTGGACAAGGCGTGTCATCTGGTGCTCGATTTCTACGCTGCCACCAAAGAGCATCCAGTTCTGGCGGATAAGAAGTTGACAGTGTTCAACTAATTCCTCGTGTTGTCACATTCTGTATTTCTCACTATCTGTCTCATTATCATTCCTGGGAAACTCTGCCCAGAGGAAATTAATTCCGATCTCTTTTATTAATATAATAAACCTCACTTTTCTTTGTTTTCTCCACCCAACCAATTCAAAATCAATTCGTCGCGTTCCGTCTCGTAACGTCGTCGAAACCAATCCGTCTCGAATTTCGTCGTGTTCCCACGGCGAGGATGGATTACTGACGACGGCGTCGCCGGCAGCGGCTGTAATAACACAAGAATCAGTCTCTCTCCTTCTCTTTTTTGTTCTCTTTTTGCTTACTACTTTTACTCTTTATTCTGTAGTTTTTCTACACACACATTGCGCACGTCACCGCCCGTTTCTCTGAATAATTCCGATACTCGAGCATTCAGAAGCCGTCGTGTCGTTTAACTAGAAGAATAAGAAAACAGACATGTTTGCGCATCAGATAATGGTTTTCCCGTCGGAAAACAGGGGAAAAAAGTGCAGAAGCACATGGCGGATGGGCAGGGGGGAAGACGTTAATCGGGCTTCTCGCCGCGGAAAGTATGTATGTGTACACTGACTTTCAGACTAGTTACTATGTGCTTGTTTCCGAAAGTGAGATACTTTCGAACACTTTCGATTTTTCTGGTTTCTTTCGGTATCTCGGAACGAGTGTGTTGCGCTACCGTACTTTAAAGGAGCATTCATAGAGCAAAGTTTCAAGAAACTTTCGTTATACGTATATAATTATAATTATACGGAAAACCTTGAACAATTCGCTAAAAACTGCTTGAAAATCGGAAGAAAAGTAGTTTTCAAAAATCTCGGAAATGTCTTCTCAGGGTACGATAGCACTTGCTCTTTTTGTGGTGTGATATCTTTATGCCAATTGTCCAGAAATGAGAGAATAATCTGAAAACCGACATTCATGATTGAGTCGAATCAATCTAGTTCACTTCAAAAAGTTTCGAACCTATCCGAACTTCAGCTCCAAGCACTACTAACCCGCACGACCCAAAGTCTCTTTTTCCGCTCCACTCTTATTTTCAGACAGAGTTCACAAAAAGTTGCACCACCCATCCTCTTCTCTTCTCCCCCTATTCTTATTCCCCCTTCGCCCAATTCTTCAATTTCCGTTCCTTCTGTTCCTCTCATTTTCCATATAAACTCCTTCATCATCATTTCAAATTTTTGCCTTTCGGGAGAGCGTCGTCAGATTTCGTTTTCCTCCTCTCGATTTTTCGCTTCCCGCTTCCAATTACCCTTTTTAGTCGGGGGCACACCACTAGTGCACACATTCTACCGGAAACCGCCGACAACTTTTCACTTTTCCCCACCAGAAATCTCTCGACTTCCTTAAATCTGGACGTCTTCTGTTGTCGTCAACGTCTTCGGATAATCCAAAGGAAGGGGTTCTTTGGATTAAAAACTAATAATAATAATGGGTCTAAGGAGAACACTGACTGCTCCTCTCCTAAGCCTCTTCTCGCAAAAATTATAAATCTGGAAGAGGAGGAGGCTACTAAATGTGTCATGAACACATTTGTTTATTTATTTCGTCGTCTTCCCATAGGCTCCGCCCACGAATTCTCCATTTCGGCAAACCATATACAAATCAAGTGGAGCTCTCGCTTCTATACCTTGGTCCTCACACCTGATTTAACTATTCACTTTTTTCGCATTTCCGTTTTTCACACGCAGTTTTTTTTGCCAATTTTGGGTGATCAGAAAGTTGAGATCTTTTTTATTTGATGTTTCCGTTTTCCACGTGGTTTTGCAAGTTTTTTTTTCGCATTCTGGGTCAACCAGGTTATTCGATAGTGAGGTGTGAAAGATCGAGTGTCCTAGTGGCTGAAGTTAGAAGTGCAGGTGGAATGTGTACTTGCTCATGGAGCTCAAGGAGCACCAGTTTGCTTGACTAGGTTTCGAGCAAGATTTTAGAATTATCAAATATATGTTTTTGTATAGCTGATATCAAATTTTAACATCATATGCTTCAGAAGTCATTCCTAACTGAAAGTTCAACTCTTGTTCTCTAATCCTCTCCATCTCAAATCTCTCTCTATATCTCGTTGCCCCGAATGATTGTTGTCATTTGTCGAGAGTCCATCTTCCTCTTATCATTAATTATTGTCCTCCTCCGGAGAGAGCCCTGATGACAACCATGTCTTTCCACAAAACATTCTTTCATTCTCTTTTCTTTCCCCACTCTGTCTCACTCTCTCTAATCTCCCCTCTTTCATCGAAAACGACCCATCAGCGTTTTTGATTCGTTGTTTTATGAGAGGCTAGTACCAAGCCCATCAAATGGAAATCAGATTGTAATCGGATCTGAAGATGTTTTTTCGAGTTTCAAGGCTTAGTTTTTCAGATGAGTTTGTAGAGGTTCGTTTTTTAGGGAACCACTTGGAAGAGTAAATAGATTGGGTGTAGGTTTTTCGAAAAGTTCAAACATTCGAAATTCTCCAAAGTTTATGAGCATTGAAATTGCCAAGTTTTGAGTTTATGATTTTCCGTGTTTTAGTACCCAATTACCTCTTTGACTGGGTCATTTTCTGCCTCATTTATTTTCCCGAAATCGGGAAACAAAATATTCAAAAAAAATTTTTTTGTTTTCTTAGGATTTCTTCTTTACGGCTCTGTTATGACTATCAGGCCGTTTATAGGTAATGTTTAGAAAATAACAGACGAAAAAGTCTTCAACTTTCAAATGTTCTTATCTGGGACAACAAGGTATAAGATGACCGTTTTCAGGAAAAATTTGGAAAAAAAGGTTCGTAACTACTCGATCTTTCTGATAATTCGTGGATGTATCAACCACCTCTAGATCCTCATTCAGTTGAAAACATTTTAGGGAAACTGTCATCAATTCGGTTATTTCAGAGTTTAAATACTCTATTGATCCATATGATTTACAAAACATTTGGTCCACTGAGAGTCAAGTTATGGCTGGAAACTAAACGGTAACACTGTCGTCGACCGAAATCTGAAGTCACGTCACCATACGTTCACTAACTCACTTGATTTTCAGAGAAAGTTTCCAACTCCAAAAATGAAGATCTTGAGGTGGCGGGTCCGCTTATAAAATTTCAAAAAGTTTGGGTCAATGGGAATAACTTTCCCAAGTCCTTAAAGTTGATCTTTTTACAGAAAAGTACCTCGACCGGAGTACTTTTGCACAGTCCTACATGACTTCCCTTATGAAAGTGAGGTCCCCTGAATCTAGTTTTCTCATTTTTCGATTAGATCCCTTTTAATTCCTTTCCTACCGTATACCCTAAGCCTTCTAGAACGATTAAGTCTACCACTCCTCCGACTTTTAATAATCTCCGTGTGATCGTTGTCCATCACAATCCTTATTCCCCAGCTCTCTCTCTCTCTTTTTTCTCCTGAATCTTTCTGACAACCCGAAAACTTGTACAAACCCTTTTTGACATCTTCCATTTGGCCCCTCTCATCCATCTCTCCTCCCCAAAATGAATTGTTTCTGGTACCTATTCGAGTTCACCAGGGATTTCCTAACACATTCTTGTGTTTCATTTTTCCCCCCTCTGTTTACACCGCCCTTCCAAAATATGCAAATCTTTTTCACTCATCCCTCAAAACCCGACCCCCCTTTTCTCGCACCACCAGGGGTCTTTGCGCCTTTTTAACTAATTTCGTCCCTTGGAGCTGCCGTCCGTTTCATCCCCCCACGGATTTATCGTTGTCTTGCTCCATTTTTAAACTTTTTCGGAGCACTGGCATAGGAGGAATGTTGTATCTCTGTGCGTCAATTGAATTAGTTTCATTTCTCCCCTTCTTTCGAAATTTCGGGTGAAGGTCCTTTTGTTTACTTTACTCCTCTCTTCTGAATCCATCTTGGGGAGGCGAAAAACTTCATTAGAGAGTTAGAGATGTTACCAGTTTTCAGACCAAGTCCATTAGGCCAAAGTGACTCTCCATGGTACGGTAGTCTTGGGATCCAATTAAAATGAGTGTGTGGATAATCTCCAGGGGGTCTTGGAATGGGGAATCTTACAAAGAGTGAAGCCGGACGAAACTTGATTAAAAGCTTTCTCCCTTCTCTCCACCCCCTTTCATTAACTTTTTAGAGGAGGCAGAAGAAGCAAAATAAGACGCCTTCTTGTTCATTTTCAGCTTCTAGTGTAATAGGTTAACTTGCCTCTTCTATCTTGTCATTTCAATCGAGACAACACCACATCAAATTTGTTAGGCTCGTTGCTTCTCTTTTTCTCTCTCTCTCTCATGGATCAACACCGGCGGAGCATCAGAGCAGGATAAAGAGAGAGAGAGAGAGAGAATAGAACCGCCTTCTCGATTGATGATGAGGCAAATGAGTGGCTTGTCAGCTCGTTTTGTGATGTGGTTTCACCGCGTTTTTTTTTGTTATGTGCCTCATCACATTGATGCACTGCGATGACAACACCGTTTCTTTGTGTGTCTTTTGTGGGATCTCAGGTGATTTGTATTGTTGTAAAGGTGCAGACATTTCCAAGATCTTTTTTTTCTTTCGAGTTTCGGAGGACCGTAGGTTCGGTTTTGGGCGAGATCAAAACTTGTTATTCTCCTTTCTAACAGCGAATAGGACATCCGGACAAACCTCTAGCGGATTATAAGTAGGGTTGTTGCCTTTGTTCGAATTCTGAGTTTTTCTCAACTGTTCTGAAGTACCCTTTCTTTTGGTTTTTTTCTAATACCTTTGCCCATCCATTTATCATCGTAAGCCCCGTTTGAAAACCCATTTGTTCACTCTTTTGTCTTCATTCTTCGTCTTCTTCCCAGTGACAAAAAAAAGAACGTCACACTTCACATTCTGGCCCTCGGGCTCATCATCATCGCGCCAGTGGGGCGATAGAGGATAAATCAAGTGGCACGGATCGTCATCTAGTGTCAGTCAGTAGTCCTCGAAGGGAAAAAAAACGAGTAGGCGATAAAAATGTTAAGTGGAAGATGAGTATTGGGTGTTCTGAGAGAGAGAAGAGATAGGTTGTCAAAGAGAGCATCTTTATTTCGTGTTTAGTAGGTGCTTTCGGCTCTGTTTTTTACGAGCCGCCACTGATACTGATAGAGATGGACCATTTCCCCTCACTTTGACAAATTTCAAGATGTGGGCTTGGGAGGTTTGGATTTGAGATTCAAAGTCTTGCTAGGTTGTGATTTGATTCCCTAAACCAGCTCAATCAATCTTCAGAACACCAGAAATTCTGTAATAGAGGCACAACTGGTACCGTAGCTTTAAGGAAATTTCTTTCCTATAACATATATCAAAAGTTACAGCCTTAAATTTAATGTACTCACCAGAATTTAAAAGAATTCACCCTTTCGCCAATCAAAAATCGTCTGTCCTTGAAATCTCTGAACTTTTCCTTTTCTGCAGACTCCTCGTTCTGAGGTAACCGAATTTCGTCTTCCATTTCCGGTCCCCCCAAACTCTCGAAAATAGCGTGGCTTCTTGATGAGACTTTTTTCGAAACACCTGACCCTTCCAGGTTTTAAAATCACAATTCTACCTCAAAAGCTCCCAACGGTTCATGATAAGCTCTACCTAGATACCGTAAGTCCTCATATAACAGCGCACTCTTATCGACACCTTGACCAAACTTATCTCGGTTCCTGCAAAATATGTCAAAAAGTGGTCAACAAGGAAAATGTTGAACACAACGTTGGGGAAATTTTGCTAGTTGATCACTTCTTGATAACTGTTACAGGGACCAAAAACCAAGATAAGTTTGGTCAAAGCGACTGTAAGTGGTGTGCTTCTACTACATGCTTTATGGTGTTCTGAAACTTCGCTCCTTTCCAATCGGTCACTTTTTTTCAAGAAAAGTGCACTTGTGTATTGAGCCTTGACTCCTTCTCTTCTCCCCTCTTCTCTCGGTTTTTCGGACATATACATGTACATCTGACGATTGTCTTCAATGAGCTGAAATCAAATTTCGAACAAAACCATTGGGAAAGAGAAGGGGGGACACACAGCCCACACATGCTCTTTCTTTCCTCACTTCTTCGCACTTTGAGACATTTCTTTCCTTTTTGCTCTCTCTCTCTCTCTCTGGCCGAAAACGGAGCTGCTCCTTCTGACTCGAAAAACCGAAACACTTACGCACACCGACCTTCTACCCCCTCTTTTTTTCACGGCCCCCTTCACCCCTTGATGGATGTCTCCGCTCACCTTTTGCTCCATTGCAATTTATACCCTCTTTGCCTCTTTTGATTACTTTTTCAATTATGCGATTTCATTCTTCCCCCCTAACCTCCTACCGTAACCTCCTTCTTGCAGAAGTGGCAGTCTCCTGATGAGTAGATGTTATTGGTTGACGACCACATCATCAGAAAACGAAGAAAGATTTGGGAACGAGAGAAGAGCAAGAAGAACGTATTCTGGATACAGTACGCTAAGCGGCAGATCTTCCTCAAGCTGTTGATCGTGGTGGCGTTGGCTCCTCCTGGTGGTGTTCATGGAGCAGGAGGTGGTGGAGAGAGGATTTATGATGAGAGCAACTATCAAGGAAACTTACCCTACAAACGTGAGTGATTTTTTTTTGTTTGGGTGGTTTCGAGACAAGGGCGGATTGTGAGAAATGCCGTAAAGAGAAAAATGACCGAGATTTGAAAAATACTGATAAGGAATATGCCTCGTATCGTTCAGAAACCGGTACTGAAAATCCTGAAATTGGGAAAATAGGATGGATAAAAATTCTTGAAATTCTGGATCACTCTACTTTGGAATTGAAACTTTTGGCAATGAGACGGGTCAAATAAAAGAGAAAAACTTGGCCGAATTTTCCTCATCTTTCATTTGCCTGGAAATGAAATGAAACTTCCACCGAAAATTATGAAAATTTCATTGAACAGCTATTGTCAAAGAGAAATGTTACTGGACTTGACAGCGTTTCGCGAGTAAGACTGACCCGCTCAATTTCAACCTGTGGTGCAACAGTTTGCCCGCATTTCTTCAACTGTAAGATCGAAAATCCGAATCTTTAACTCAAAGTTCTATTTGATCTAACAGTGCTAGAAAACGAGCACCGAATTGGAAAACGAAGATTGAGATGGAGCACACGGTCAATACTTGCGGAACGCTATTTATTTCACCTCAAATACAATGTTAAAAATATTTGAAAAACCGAAACTCTCGCTGAGAAAATACCAAAGTTCAAGGCCTTGAATTTGGAACTTCTAATTCTGCTAACTAATGAAATGTTGCTCGTGATAATAGCTACACACGGCATCCTCGACTGGAAATAGAGAAAATAGAGAAAAATTGACGTTAAAAGTTGTATTTTTGTACGTAAGAGGAAATGAGAATTGCAGTGGAAAGCAAGAGGGACAAAGTTTATATGTCCTATTGTTAAATGAGCCTAGTGAATCACGAAATTGATCTGAGATTACAATTAAACGCCCAAGATTCTTGAAATGTGTCTGGAATAATATAGATAACTCAAGGTTTTTTCCTTATTATTAAGTTGCCTAAAATTCGCTTTTCTACTGCTTCAAAAACTTTGAGGCGGAATAACGCTGTTGGCGCTGACCATACAGGTACAACATTTATATCACCAGATAGCCAATGAAATTTGCCACGTCCCACCAAGAGTCGAATTTTGAATTAGGTCGTTATAATTTTTTTAGGTCCAGAAAACCGTGATCTTCAGTACATTTTCTGTGCGAACTTTGAGTCAGGATTCCTTCATCGATGGAAAAAGTTCAGAGACGTTTTTCATGTCATAAGGTAGCTAGCAACGTTATGGACAACGCACTTTGAGCCGATTTTTGAATTTAATTTTTGTGATTTAATTATGACCCGAAAACTTGTTTCTTCAGTGCTAATTTAGCTAAAAGTTACTGTCCCAGATACGTGGCAGACGTGAAACCTATTTCCAATCGAGGATGCAGTGCTACATTTCATTGACAAACATATTATTCAGTAATTAATGTCATCCGAGAGAAATGAATTTAAAGTGAGGCGAGGGAGGTTCAAAACTTTTATAGGCAGTTTGAAAAGTTCTATTTCCGTTTTAGTAAAGCTCTCATCCTCACCTTCTGTTCCAATTCAAAATGAGATTTCACAAGCTTTCCAAATTTAAACGCCTTACAACTCCCAGTCTGCTCCGTTCGAAAATAACGTATCAAATCTCTAAAAATGTGCAAAAACCAAAGAAGACTCATCTTCTTCCTGATATCAGCAATCCACCTCTAGATAAATAATGCAATGTTGTTTTCGTTTTCTAAGATTTAGAGCTTAAAGCGAAAACCATCCTCCCTTCTCGTTTCCAATGGAATTCTCCACTATAGTCCACTTTTTTCTGAATTCTGAAAAAGACCCGGACTCATTAAGCAAACCTCAATCAGAAAAGTTCCTCTTCCCATTTCTCTTTGAAACTCTTTTCGTTGCTTCTTCTTCTCCTTATTCTCCTCCTTTTAAGTACTTCTTCCACTTGAGCCCAGCACAGTCTTTTGTGTTGTAGGTGCTTCTCCTTTTCGCTTCTTCTGGTGTTATTCTTCATCATCCACTTTGTGGTGTGTGCACTTTTTCATCTTTCCTCAAATGTTACATCATGAAAATGGAGTGTGAGCATTTTATCATATGCAGTGAGGAAATTATCAACGATTTCATGTCACGATATAGATGTGCCCCCTACGCAAAAAAGTCTAGCCATCTCTTTTTTGGTTCCTTAGAGTCGTCCCATGAAACTTAGAAACCTTCAGAATTCAGAATCTTCTCTTCCAAAACCCAAATCTTTCCAAATCCAATTTCTTCTTTCCACACCCCTGTTGTGTTCATTACGGCTACTGGAGGCTCAACTCATATTTTTCATATTGTTTCCCTTTTCGAAAACCCACAACTTCTCTTCTCCGTTTTCTCCTTTGGCCTTCTATAACTGCCTGAAAAAATGCAGGAACTGGGTTCAAAAAACTGAGAGAGTACATGAACGGAATGAGATTTCGCTAATGTAGTCAGATACTTGACTTGATTATGAATCAAGCCAGTCTGTCGCGGTTTTTCTGGTTGTGAAGGAATTCTGAGTTTAGAGGTTGACTTTTGAAGTTTTGATTAGGCTAGGCAAGTTTTTCAAGTTGTTGTTTTCAGTTGAAAATAGCCAGCTTGAAAATTTGGTTCTCTATTACCCTAACTCTCTGAAAATTTGCGAGTGTATCAAGCGATTTTAGGTTTTTGCATTAGGGTCGAACAGTACGAAGTACTTCAACTATTTTCAGTACAAAAATTCATTTTCGAGAAGTTGAAAATTTGACCTCATTTTTCTGGAACTTCGCGAGTGTATTAAACTGACTTGACAACATCTTCAAAGACAAGTTTTCAATCACAAAAGAAAGACTTTCTTTCTTAAACACAAAGTTTCTTAAACACTCACAAAATTTCAGAAAAATCGGGCTATCGGGATCCATTTTTTCAGTCCTGGAAGTTGACCGTTTTTAACTGAAAACGGACAAACAGTACTTCGTTCTGTGGAATTTTTTTAATGTTCAGAAATCGATCTTCGTATCCGATAGATCTTGGATTCTAAAAAGGTCACCTGGACTCTTTCTACCTGCTTGATTAATATGGTTAGCCTCTAGCCACACCCTTCCCAATCCAAAATTCAGCCACATTTGTCTTCTCCTTCTCCACTTGCCCCCATCTCACCACACACCTCAATTACCTGACTCCTCCAGAACTCTTATCTGATTTCAATATCAGCTCCTCATAAATTAAGTGCTCACCCACTTTCTCTCTTCATTTCGGCCGCAGAATAAGAAGAAAGTAGAAAGAGAAGGGAGCACACACCGGAGCAAGACCCAGAGCAATCAAAAACAATCAATTTGATCATCGAATCTATCTATATATCTGCTCCTTTCTTCTTCTTCTTCTTCTTTGTGCTCTGCCATCATCAAGACTCAACCAGAGAGAGCAGGGCTACCACCAGCTGTCTTTTTCCTTCCTCATCATCATCATCATCATCGTCACCTTCGAGAGACAGACCTCCTTTCTTCTTGCTCTCCTGTCTCCCTGCTCCTCACGTCAACTGGGTGTCACTTTTATCACCTTCGTGGCTTTTTGGCTTTTGATGCGAAATCAGTTTTCTTGTTGGTTTTTTTCTTCGCTGTTAAAGCAGGTTTGGGAATTTGGATCGACTTCAGATACTGGAAGATTCTCTAGAAATTGCTTAGTTGTTGCAAGGAGTTCTAGGAATGTAGGCGGAACAAATTTTTCGAAGTTCTTTGTTGTTTCGAAGGTTAGGAGCATAAATTATTCAGAAGAAACTGTACAACATCTCATGCTGAAAATTTTGGCCAGATTATAAATTTTACTGGAGAAAAACGACAGTAGTTCAATGCAAATTTCTCTAAGCTAGCAATTTCGATATCAAATTTCTCGTCCACATAATGGATTTCAAGATCATCAATCTCAGTTTTGGACTTCTAGTCAACCAACTTCGAACTAATTTGTATTTCCAGTCCTAGACCAACAAAATTAGGTTCATTTTGATCAGTGAAAAGTGTCAAACATTTTTTAACTTATTTTTCAACCAGTCTCAGTAGGTTAACGATCAAAACTTCAGATCTGTAAAACAGAAAAATTCAAATCGCTGAAATTTCACGATCTTCTGAACCTGGAGAAACGTACGGAACTTGACTAGTTCCTTTTTAGAGGATGTCCATATTTGTCAAAGATGGTTTTGACTTCAAGCTACCCTGGTTAGCTCGCCTATGGTCATTTTTAAAACTGATCATAGTAACCGAAATTCGACTTTCACCCGTGTCACCTTTCCTTCAGTCCCTCTCAACTCTCTCTCTCTATGCGGGAATATTTAGTAGAGAGTTTAATAATAAGACATCTGTGTGTGCAGGTTCTTCCAACTCTCTCTACTCTCCCCGAACCCTCTTCCAATTTGTAGTCTCTATTTGATTCATCATCATTCGACGAAAAACGATTAAATATCTCCCCCAGAAGTCACCATGCTCTCTCTCTCTCTGCAAGAAGCGCACAAAAAGTATAAGCCCGAGGGGATGCTCTGATCCGGTGTGGGAACTTCTTTGTACGCCCGGTTGGCCGGACGATAGAGCCCATTAAATCCGTACTTCCCATCTTATTCTTTCCTCCCACTAAATCCATTAAAAGTTGCCTTCTTTGCTCCTCTTCGCTCAATTATTATTCAATCTCCTCATTTTTATTTCCCCCATTTTGATTCACTCCTCTTGTCGCCTCGCAACGCAAAAACGACGAATCTCGGCTCTTCAGCATCCCAAATGCAATATCGTGTATTTCGATGATCGATGCCTTCGATCTCATCCACTGTTCTACTGCTTCTCATGCTCTCGCTTCTCACACAAAGAAGTTGGGCTCAAAATACTGTCGTTGGACCTTTTCTAACAAGTGGTAATGCTTAAAGTAGATCAAATCTAAAATTCCCAGTTTTATAAGGAAGGTTGAAAGTTCATGTAGATGTTTAGAGAAAAGTAGATCAATTTTGAAAATCCCATAGGGGCAACCAGAAAAAAAAACTCATTTCCATTCTTCAGACACCGCTCGATGCTACTCGTGCATGTCGAAGCTCTACGAAGCAGTCTGGCCATCCCTCTCGCACATCTACAAGAAACCCAGAAATTTCACAGGTATCCCCTTCTTTCTTTTCTCGATGATTTCACGCCTAACCTTCAGATGACTGCAACGACGATCGCATCGCCGAGGGACGTGTCCCCATCGTTCATTGTCCGACTATCTGCGTCTCCCTCTTCGAGCAGCCGAACATTGCAGGTAAAACTGAAAAACGAGAATTCCTCTCACACTTACGATCAAAAAATTCCAGGAGTCCGAATCAAGGGGTACATACGTGGTTGCATGAGTGATGTGCTGATCAGCGGCTTCAATCAGACTATCGTGACGTGGTATCGGTGGATGCATCGGGATTCGTGTAGGCCGTATAGGTAAGAGGGGCTTATAAAGGGCGGCTGGCACCCCTGGTGTTTCGGGCCGTGTTTCCAGAACGACGTCGGGTATGATCTCAAGATCTGGAAACACCGAGATGCACTGTAACGTTGCATATTCCTCTAATTCTCGAGCATCGGGCTTCACAGGGTGTCACTAGTGTTGTTAAGTCGGACCTGAGAATCGGAAATCGGTTCAGAAGTGGAAATTCTGTTGCATTTTGGTTGGATTGGTGCGGTTTCCGATCTTAGTCGGTTCTAGCAGCGCTTTTGACCGAAAATTGACGAAACTTCTGAAGTTTCCGGGGACAACCGCGCAGCCCTGGTATCGCCACAATTAGTCTTTTGAAAAACAGCAATCCATCCGTTCGCCAACTTTCGATCCTTCGGCCCATTAGAACTCCGGAACAGGTGCCCCTACAACACTATCAAACTCCAAATTTCCAGGAAAAAAGAATTATTCAAACTCGGAGGCGAGTCCGCCGACGACTCCACCATCGACGTCTGCACCTGCTACGCGGATCACTGTAACGGAAACTCTGCGTCTCTCACTTCTCCATTGTCCCTTGTGTCTTTCCTGGTTCTAAGTTGGTTGTTACTTGTCTAGGTCGTTTTTCATGAATCCCGCCACCTTCTGCTCATTCTCACCACTTCTGAATCCCCGTCCCTCTCCCACTTCTTCTCCTTTCCCTCGACACCGGTTTCTAGCGTTTCTCCTTCTCTTCGTCTTATTCTATTTCTCCGTTTTTTTCCTCTCGGGTCATTTGTTTTTGATAGTCCTTTTTTGCGTATTTTCGAATCTTTGAACGCTTCATCCTTTTGTCGTTTTGCTCAATCCAAACAGATTTTCTATGTCTTCCACATGAAACGTTTCGAACGCTTTATTGCTGAAATTATTAAGAACCAGAATTCTATACAGTAGTGTTTTTTTGGGGAGGGATTCGATTGCACCGTGAAAGCTTTTGAAAAGAGAAAAAAACAGAAGACAGAGAAAAGAAGAAAAGGAATGAACAGAAAAGGGAAGATGATATGAAATTTCTAGTTCTTCTCTAGTTTAGTCTCGATAGTACTGTTGCTGGGGATGCTGTTGTTGGCCTCCTTCATGTCCATTCTTCAGGACGCCTCGTGGTGTTCCGTCTGGGTTGAAACGGACGCTGAAAAAATGAAGGGAAATCAAATGGTCGATAGTTGTAATCGTAGAGGAACAGGAATAGGAGTCAACATGACTATAAGGAAATGAACAATTTGGTTCCTGTTACTTGATAAAACACATAGAGAGCTTTGAATTAGGGACTCCAATAACAATTTAAAACTTCTACAAAATACTGTGAAGGAACCTTTAAAATTTAACAGTTCCCACTTTTCGAACGTAATTGAAAAAAATCTTTGGGTTTCTGATGACAATGTGGCTCTATGAGAAAATGGTGGCTGGCTGCTCAAATTGTTTTAAAAGTTGTCAACCTGTGAGAAAAAGACGACTCAAAGTATAAACATGTACAGTTGTTAGCTACAAAGCTAAGCTCCAGTCCAGAAAAGAAAATTTGACTTTTTCTCTTCAAGATTAGAGTTTAACCTAGTTCATCGGTTGAGACCACAAATTTTTCGAAATTTAAATTACGTCAACTTGAAATATGAAGTTTGAGCATAGATCCAACTTGCAAAGTTTCCGACTTTATCAACGAGATACAGTTTTTTTTAGTCAGCAGCTCTTGAAACCGCTAGTAGTACTCTTCAAGTAATGGAGGTTGGTCAACTGTTCGAAATTCCTTTTTTGTTGCCTCGTCTTCCCAATTCATTACACTCTATTTTTCGTCCTACTAACCGTTGCTTGGAACTTGGCAGACTAGACATGGACGATCCTCCGTACATCTCGCTGTCCTCTCTGTACTGTGGTGGATGTGTCGAGAACACGACAGTTCCCATTGGGATACCGAAGCCGCCTGCAAAAACAGTCAATAGGTAATTGATACAATCTCCCTAATCATTTTCGTTCCCTTTTTCTCTTCTCAAATGACCATCACATGTGTCTTTGACGTCGACGACGACGGCGAAAACCATCAAAAACACGTCTTCAGAGGAAACGCCCAAGAACTTTCGATTTCGTCTTTTGGTGATTAGTCAACTGTTCTCTTTTCCTATATTTCTCCCCTCTTCTTTTTTTTTACAATTCCGTCGTCTTGCCAAGCATCACTAAAAGCCTGCGACGAAACGAAACGAGAGAAAAAAAAAGAAAAGAGCAAACAGTACAAAAAGAAAACTCACTTGACAATATGAGATATAATAAAAGAAGCGGGGGGCACAGTGTGTGCCAAAGTACTACTAGCTTAGAAAACTCACAACAAATCGGGTACCATCCATTGTCGCGATGCACACTTTCATACTGTTGTGGATTCCGGCGACGGTGCAGCCAACATCCGTTGCAGAGAAGGCAGCAGAAGAAGGAGAGGAGGATGGAGACGAGGATCGAAACGATGAGCCCGATTATCAGCATGGTGTAATCGACTCTGGAAATGAAAAGAAAGAGGGTTGGAAGGTTTTGTGATTGGAGTAACTGGAACCATCGGGATTTTTAATGAGTGCCGTATTTCCGACAGAGCAGCACCCCTTCCCGTCATTTTCACCAAAGTTATCTCGGTTCCTGTGACAGTTATGAAAAAGCAGTCAACTAACAAAATGTTTCTCAAGTTGTTTTCCATATTTTGTCAGTTGATGACTTTTTCAAAACTGTTACAGAAGCAGAGATAAATTGAGACAACGTGCCGGTCTCTCAGAGGAAGCAAACTTTTCTGGATGGAAAACTCACTGGAAAGTGTTCCCGTAGGCAACAAATCTGTCGGATCGTGGAACTCCCTCAACCGCCAGATGATGGTTTCTTTCCAGAATTTGCTTCTCTTCAACTGCACAACAATAGTATCCTTGATCACGTCCCTCGAAAGATGTACAACATTCGAAGGCACACTCCAACTCGACTCCAAATGTGCTCCTCGGACATTTTACCTGGAAAATTTGAACTCGTTTGACTGTTTTCAAAGCTCAAAAACCCTCAATGTTTTGGCGCATTTGCCTCATACCGAACCTTACTAGATATTGGTTCTTTGTACATTTCAAGTGAAGAATGTTCAATTTTGAGAGCTTGAAAAATGGTTTCTAATGATTCGAATTTTTCGAAACTTCATAGATGTACTAAGCGCTTCTTGATTTTTGGCTTTGTAGTGGTCAACTGTTCATGAAAATCACACACAAAATTTGAGAGTGTTCGTTCGAAATTACTTTCTTAAATCTTCAAAGCTAGACTAAAATCATCGAATGGATATCACTTACCTTGGATTCAACTACACCAATGAATCCCAGAAGAAGAATCGTTATCCCCAAATACTTCATCGCTTCTGAAGTTCTGAAACAAATCGGAGTTGAAGTTGGAAGAATCGAAAGGAATGGGTGCGCACTCTCGGGTGGAGCGTCAGGAAAGAAACACGCCCCCACCATCAGGCATAGGGACAGTACATGGGGCGGAGGGTAAATAGTGTGGATTGGGATGGAGACAGAGACGTGGGATGAAATGTCAAGTTAACCTGCTGATCATCATAGGGGGCTTTTAGTGTGTCTGATGTCTCCTGTGTCTTTGTATTTTTCGTTCTTCTCTTCGAGAATAAAAAAGAAATGGAGATGGAGGAAGGAGACAGAAGGTGGCTGGAGGAAAGAAGAAACAAAAATGGACAAACAAAATGGTTGTGTTGTTTTTTTTTTTGGATGGTATTGTGAAATGTGAAACAGGAGGAGGTGGTTTCGTAACACACACTCATAAAAAATATTTTGCTCGCGCCTCCCAGAGATATGGGCTAACTTTGAGACGTGGTTCCCAACTACTCGATCTTTCTGAAGTTTCGTAGGTGTATAAGCAATTGTAGATCTTCATTTTTAGAATCGGAAAATTGCTATATAAACAGAGCCAAGTCAGTATGTCGCGTTCAGGAAAGACGGACCTGATACTTTCATCGAGGTTGATTCATAATTTTGATCAAATTTGAAGAAATTCTTCGAAAGTCTGAAAAACACTACTTCAGGCTCACAAAACTCAGAATACTTTAACACTTTTCAAATCGACATCTTTTCGCCGCAGTGACAGACACTTCGGATAAGTAGTAGTAGCGGTCGATTTGGGCGCATGCCTTCTGGAGGGTGGCCATCTCGGTCAAAGATCCCGAGACTTAATAATGCACCGAAGGTCTCATGATTAATCGAGCCCTCAGCGAGTCCGTTCAACTGCAAAAAATTGTTTTTTTTGTTTTGCGATGTTCAATGTCTTTTATTCGGTGTTAGAAATGGGAGTACCTGTTAAGTATTTCTATTTTCCGTAGTAGCTGTCACGATTAAAATCAATTCGCACTTCCTGATAGTGGCAATTGAATCCCAGAAACCAGAATTATCCATCTTCTCACTAACTACCGATCAAAGACTCCTCCCCTATTCTGCTCCAGGGCTATCGTGCTGAGACCAATACTAATCCTCGGCGAGCTGTTCCTGGCCACTGTCTTTGCCTCAACCACAATATGTGAACATAATTTTCCCCTTTTTATCGGTTTTCTCTTCCAATAGCTGTTCTCCTCTTTCAAAATCAGATAATTTATGTCTATTTCATTCGGTCTTCTTCGCAAAATTTCAGCAGTTTTCCTTCGGTCTTTTTTCTATCTCTTCTAGTTTTGTTTTGAGCTAAATTTCTTTTCAGAGTAACCCTATTACAGAAAACAGCCATGCTTGAACGTCGTTTAGAGTACCAAAGTCTGAAGGCAGTTCTACTTCACATGGATGCAAACGTCAGGTGGATTTTCACAATGGAAAATTAATATTTTCAAATCGGATTTTCAGATTCCAAATCAGTCTCTGCATGCCTTCGATTAGAAGTGTTGAAAAAGTGGTTCCACTCAAAATGAATACATTTTTCATTACCGATCGCAGCACAGTAGTCAACCACACTTACTATGAAGTTTTGGTCGATCGAAAATATCCGAATGGAAATTCTCCTGAGGGAATATCAATTGACTGGTTTCGTTTTGATTCCGATGAATTTGGATTCCCGCTCGATTTTGGTGCGGACGTTCTATTACCTGGAGACGTTTCATTCCAACAGGGAAACCAGCAGCAAGAGCGATTCGATACGGAAGAATACGAGAGGATGTATAGACACGATTTGAGACACTACGAAAAGGCTCTGGAGAAACTCCAAGAGTTGAACTCAAGAGGAGTCACTATCGAAGAACATCTCAAGAGTCTAGAGAATGTTCCCTTGGAGTCTGATGAAGATCGAGAAGTCAGGCAAATTCTTCATCGTGACTCCCGCGACCTAGTCAGTTCCATCGAAGGGTGTAAGTTTACATTACTGTCATTTGACTGTCGAAGAAACAATACGAAGCCTTCATTCGATTGCTATATTCAACTGGCTATCACAGAGGGAGAAAGCTCGCGAAGTAAACTATTCGAGGCAAATAGGAGATTATTCGAAGCATCCAAATATCTTAATGATGTTCTCTTCGGCGGTAGAACAATGCCAATTCGAGTTGGAGAGTTTACATTGTCTGACGACTTCATAATTCGACTTCCTGTTGGTTTTCGGTTGCAAGTACAAAAGGCCCTTCCTTGTGGCAACAGTATATGTCACAAAAGTTTTCCATTGATTGTGGAGAACTCGGAACAATTGAATATTCTAGAGATAAGTAGCTGGCAACTATTACCAGCTGCATACGAAGGCCGGATTGTTCGTAACGCTAGAAGACTCATCCTTGATGATATAGAAGAAGAGGATGAATTCGAAACACTGGTCCAAGTTATCAGAGATCTGCCCAATCCAGAAATTTGCATCCGGCCAAATCCCCCGACGCACTCGATAGAGATCTACTTCTTGATAATTCAAGCCTGGTTGAGAAGAGACAGACAAGTCGGAGCATCTTTGTGGATGCGAACATGGGGCGAGAAATTGGCAAACGACGTTATGGAATCGATAAGGACACATTGCGAGGAGAGCAATAAAGCTGAGATGTATGGTTTTGTTAATGTTTTGAAGTCTGACTGAGTCCTGTTTTCAGATCCACATCAGTCGACATGAGCGAATCCGCTAATTGGGAATTCTTGGACTTTCCAGAGAAGTCATGGATGATCAAAATTAATATTGTGAACGTTTGAATTTTCTTCATTGCTTTTATCTATTTTTTTCTCTTTCTCCTCCCCATTCTCTTTTTTTGTGTTCGCTTTCAATAAAGTATGTTTCATCAGAAAACATGATGTGACGTTGTTTAGAATCCCAAAGTCTAAAGACAGTTCTGCTTCAAATGAATGCAAACTTCAGGCAGGTTTTTAGGATGAAGAATCATTATGTATTTCATTTTCAAATACCAACTCAGTTTTGGATTCTAGGAGGCAACCACTTTGAGCCCTCTTCAAACATCCTCGATTCTCCCTCATGATCTTTCAATATAGTTTCTGTTAAATCACACGATCGGCTATAATCTTCATCTCTGTGAGGATCTCATTGAGGCTTGCAAAAATCAAGTCTTTGAGACCCCTGTTCTCTGAATTCGGAACGTAAAAGAGGCTGGAGACATTGCTCTGGATGTCTGGCTTGACGAGGAGATCGGAACCCCGTTGCAAAGCGATGCTTGTTCTCGACACGGAATGCTTGAAGTAGTTGAAAGTGGCTGGGAGGCAATCGACAAGAAAATTCCGGAGAACAAGAATTGAAAGGACTTTGAGTTGTGTCCAATGGATTAACCCTTTATAGTTTCCCATAAACTTCGTTCATCAAGTTGCGAAAGTTCCAGTACTCAATAGAAAGTTGTCCATTTTCAGCCGGTGCAAGTTCAAATGTCCATGGTGTTGTTCTGAATTCCGACTCCCAAGTTTCTATTTCTGGCATTGCTATTCAGCCATAACAAACTCCGCCCATAATACACAGTTCAAGCACGTCAGAGCGAATCCCCATTTGGGAATTCACCCCTTCAAAACAAACTATACACTCCTACCCATACCGAGAATCCTTTTCCACAGAGTTTTTTTTTAATTTTCGTTATAAATTTTCTATTGCTCACTCAAGATAATGTACATCAACTGGGTGCACCACGTTGTTCCTAAAGTTTTTGGAAGTTTAGCTTTTGCCATCAATCCGATTTTCGTGTACTTGGTGTTCACTGGAAAATCGGTTTGTCTCGGGAACTATCGGTTCTTGTTACTGTACTTTGCGATGTTCAATGTGGTTTACTCGGCGTTAGAAATGACAGTACCGATTGTAAGTTAATGTGAATCCATTAATAGAAGCATGACCTTCATTTGATCAAAATTATCTGAGTTACTGTAACAGCTATAAACTAACAAAATGTGTAGCATTTTGTTTGGTGAACTTCTTGATATCTGTTACAGAAATCCAGATAAATTTGAGATAGTAAGCTTCTGTTAAAGGTTCACAGTTTATATTCAAGAAGCTTCAGGGAATTTCTGGCTATCGTTACTGTTTCTACCTCATGCTTACCGATGGACTTTTCGAGAAAGCTTCGAATTTCCATCACCTCGTTCTAACCACTCGATGCTCTATGTTAGCCTGCAGCTACGCAATTCTCATCAGCCATTTCGTTTTTCGATATCTTGTGATCCTCCGTTCGAAGTTCACCACCACCAGATTCTCCCATTTTATGGCCGGCTCTTTTGGTCTGTGTGTTGTGTATTTTGGATTTTTTCAATACGTCTGTGAGAGTTGGTTGTATGCTCCGGACACTGTCAAAAAATATATCAGAAACTCTTTTCGAGAGGAATATGGAGTAGATCCGGCGGATTACAACATGCTCTCCGCAATCTATAATGTAGGAAAAAAAGGTCGTAGAATTAGTAGAACTGGCTCTAGTTTCAGGAAGCAAGTGCAGAAGATGTGGTCAGAAGTTGGGGAGGGATCGTCATGTTGTCCGTGATGTCGGCTGGTTCCATCTCGATTTACTTCTTCCTCGGATATCAGATTATGAAGAAACTGAACGACGCTCAAGCTCATGTAACAATGAGCCCAGACACTGCAACGCTACAAAGAAAGCTTCTAATGGCCCTCACTGTGCAAACTATCATTCCAATTTGTATCAGTTTCATGCCTTCTCTTGTGGCCTGGTTTTCTCCTGTTTTCAACTTCAGCATGGGAAGGTATGAACCAGTTTTTTTTTTCTTTAAAAACAATGGAAAGTTCAGAGTTTTCAACTACACCGGGACAATCGCTCTATCCGCATTCCCCTTCCTCGATCCAGTCGCTATTATCTTTTTCCTTCCAGTGCTCAGACATCGATTGTACAAAGCGAAGCAGAGTGAGAATCAGACAAGAACAGTTTCGGTTGTCTTGAATAGTGTATGAATAGTTGCTTGGTATTATCCATAACCACTGTGTTGGTATACTTTAAAGGCGCACGGAGTCAAACTGAAAACTTTAAATATCGTTCACTTGGTAAACTGGCCATGGTTCAACATCAGCAAGATTTTTTACAATAACTCTATAAACCTTTGAAGTGTTCGTTGTATGGTTACGGACTTTGACCTAACAAATTTTAATGATGAAATAATCTTGATAAGTTTTAACCGAATAAAGACAATAGTTTGAACTTATTTCACAACAAGAAGAAAATCGTCATCAATGCTTTTCCTCATATTTCTTATCAGGGTTCTCTCATTTTTCTCGCATATTTAAAAGCTATTGTACGTTTCCATATCATTCTCATTCAACCAGACAGTCAGACGTTTCAAAAATGACCTGTGTCTTCCAAATTCACTTCATAGTTGACCCTCGCTTCTCAGTTATTCAAATCAGAATGCAACATGCTAGAATCCAGAAGGATCCTTCATCTGACCGATTTCACCTCAAGATCTTCGCATGGATATGTACTCTGATTCCGGAAGACGTTTTTCACGACTTCTCCGTTTCTGAAATGTTGTATTCGGAGGCTTTTGCTCGCTATGTGATGGAACAAAGTTTTACAAGTTTCAAAGAGACAACTTTTCGTCTTTTGAATTCTGATCATCACTGTTGGATCTTCATCAGCGCTTCCTGGTGAAAAGTCAACTCTTTTCTATTTTTCAAACCGGACGTCCGTCCAGGGCCCAAGATCTCACAAACCCATGGTATCTCACCACGAAAACAGCTTGTGCAGTGCTACAGTACTTCAAAGGAGCATGTTCAAATCTGAAGTCAATGTTGTGTTTCCTCGGTTTTCTAGCTGTTTTCATTGATTTTTCCGCAAATAAAGAAGTTATTCGTGATTTTTTGTGGAACTCTTCTTCAGAAAAATATTTCAACAAAAGAACGCTTTGTTCCAAAAGAAGACTCTCAAAGATTCGCTGGAAATAACAATATAAAGAGCATGCTCCTTTAAATCACAGTAATTTTCAATTCGGAACACAACGAGTTATCGTTTCTGAGTTACAATATGCAAGTATGATTCACTCTGATCGTACCTCCTTAAAACGTTCAAAAAGTGAAGACGACAAAACAAATAAACAGAGCAATAATCAGTTTGTTTCTTTGTCGATCAACATATACACACAGTTTACAATATTCAACGGACAGCATGTTCCCCCTGGCACTAGGCCATGCGGGAGCGTGAATGACGAAAAGTCGAAAACTCCTCAGGCACCGTCTTCTACCAAAGGCACTGTGTTTTCTCTAGTCATCTCTCGCACGGGCACCCGGCGCCTCGCTCCCCGCGCATTTCAGCCGTTCTGTGCCTCTTCTTCGCGAAGCTTCCCCCCATCCCTATCGATTACTTCTAATTTTCGAAATGCCGGGTATTCTGATTTTCACTCTTGTATTCAATACTAATCCTGCCTCTGTGAATATTCGCCTTTTCTTTTCTACCATTGCAAAGAGCAATTCATCGAGTCGCTTCCAGTTGAAGATCAATAAGTGGAATTTCACTTTTGCTCACGGTGAAATCTTGCGTCACTCGGAGCCAAGTGAGATGTTGTATTCTCAAGAACACGCCACGTACTTGATGGAGCTGGCCGCGAGCAGCTTCATGGAGCAGACCGCGGAGATCATCCGCGATGAGCACGCCTCGTGGGTGAAGGTCAATATCAACTGGTAATTCGATTTTTAATCTTGTTCGATTTCTCATTTCATATTGATATCAATTTTTATGTACTATTCATATATACCATTACTTATATGTGCTATTTGATGCGGATCTGTACTTTCCCCCCAGTTTTTCGAACATTGACGGTTACTAAAACACACCTTGATCACATAATTCTGTTAAATAAAAAATTCAAGTATCTGAAACCGAGTTAAAATAAACCATTCAACAGTGCAATTCGAGTTATCGGAGATGTTGTACAGGTATCAATCACTTCTTCGCGCCTCTTCCTCCTCTGGCTCCTCCGCGAGATCCACCGCGACCTCCACGAGTTGGTTTCGATGTTCCACCGACCCTCTCTTTGACAATGACTTCAGAAGACGTTGGCTTCTCGTCACTATCCGACTCTCCGTCCTCCTCTTCAAACTGTTCCACCAGATTTCCCTCCTCGTCCATCTCGATTCCAATCGCATTCACTCCGCGTTTCTTCCCTTTCGCCACGTTATCAATCGAATACGGGAGCATACGATGGGTCTTGTTGAGAGTCCGAGTCAATGCCGCCTTGACTTTGCTCAAAATCTTACTAGCCGGATCGATTTTTCCGGGCCATGTCACGATCTCGGTGAGTGCTTCGGTGTCGTCCTTGATCAGATCGTACTCGGTCATTGTGTCGATGACGGCGGGGATGCCGTCGGCTTCGTGTTGTAGCAATGGTTTCGTAATCTTCTGGCGAAGCATGGGAGCATAATCGGTGGCGAACGAGTGAGTACCAGCGGAGACTCTGAAAAGGAGGGTGGTTGAACTCGGACAAGTTTGAAAAACAGACTGGCAGATAGACCGGAACGGGCCAACTACGGGCCCGAAGATATCTCTGTGCTCCGAAATGAGTTATTCGATAAGTTTTAGTATCGTCTCGTCAAGAATTATCTCACCATAACGGTTTGCTTTTTTTCTATCACAAAGGCCGGGCTTGAATTACTTGGGTAAAATCGTCTGTAAAATAAACTTTACGATACTAAAAATGACTTAAAATCTCATTTTGGAGCCAAGGTTTAGACTGAAAATCAAAGCATACTTGAGGTGAGTATGCTGCACGAGCTGCTGTACCAGTCGTTTCTTCTTTCCAGCGGACGAATTCTTTCCAAGCCACGACGGGAACTGAATCATTCCCTTCATATGGCCACCAGTCGCCAGTGCTGGCAGAGCAGCAGACAGCATACTCTGCTCGTTGAGCAACTTCCACGAACCACCACCACGAATCTGACGATCGACGAGATCGCCGAGAGAAATGAGATCAGAAGCCTTCCGCATTCCACGAATAGCTTGCAATGGGGAATGTTTATCGTTCTTCATGTTCAGATAGTTCTCTTGGACGAAGAGAGGCATGATTCCGTAGTCAACGAAGAACATCTCTTGTTTTTCAATCAGAGTGGTTCGGGAGTCGAGTAGACGTCGAGCTGCTTCGAATGGACCCTGCAAATAGTTTTTGTAAATGTATTTTTGATACAGAGGTTTACGGAAGACGGCTTAACTCTGGGGAAAGCTACGAAAAGTGTCAACAGAGCAAATGTAGATCACAACGATATCTATCCATTCAAATAAGAAGCGTGTGAAAAACTTTACAATGAGCTGTGATATGAGTTTCACCAATCGATAGACCTCATTGAGAGCATCATTTCGACTGTTGAACTTTTTTGTAGGCGTTATAATTTCAGAGATTTCGACTCTTACCCAAGCCAAATCCTTTTTGTTCACAGTTGCATTCGACGATTTTGATCTCATCTGGAGGTTGTATATGGTTTGACGAACGTCATGCCCAGACAACTCGATGATTTCATCCAAATCCTCCACTTTAATCTTCAACTTCTCCTTCGAACAAATCGTCATCATTCGGGAGCGAATCGTCTCCACACGGGGCTTCGAGAATCTCAAATCGTAGCAGTAGTTGGCCAACGAGCGAATCTTCGTATGTTGGCGATCGTTGCAGATGCAGATGATGGGAATTTTGGAGTCTTTGATGATTTGAATGAGCTCAGAGATCTGGAAATAGTTTCGTTACTCTCCACCAAAAAGACTGAACTAACTCCAGCTCTATCCTCATTTCCAGACATTCCATCAACCTCATCCATAATCAAGACATGGTGCACTTTGGAATTGTCCTGGGGAACGCATTTCTTGACACCGAAGAACTCTTCAATTTGATGGGATCCCGACAATTCCCCAATCTTCGCCTCCAGATGTTTCTTGTTACGAACATCAGACGCGTTCATCTCGACCAGCTTGAGCCCAAGTTCCTGGCACGCCATATAGGCACATGTGGTTTTTCCCACTCCTGGAGATCCAGAAAGAAGAGCCGCTTTGAAAGGAGTACCGTCTTGTGATGCCATCCAGGGCGCTGGCTTTGGTTTTTTGATTTTCGCGCCTTCCCCGAGATTGTGTTTGGCCCAATCGGTGAGCCAGTCCATCAGCTTTCTCATCGGACTCTTTTCTCCGTTTTGTCCGACAAGTTCGCTCATTCTGGTTGGCTTGTATTTATCGACCCAGGAGAGACTAGGAGGAGGGCCTTGGGGTTTCGAAGGGAACTGAACGGATGATGTGGAGACTTGACTGGAGGAGGAGACATCGGAGGAAAGTTTTGGAAGGGATGGTTTTCGGACTTGTTCTACTTTTTTGACCTCCTTTTTGGGAGCTTCTTGTTTTTTCGGTGAATTCTTGGGAACCTCTTTCTTTGGGCCGGACGCTTTTTCCGGTGACTTCTTCTTCGCGGTGATCGGTTTAAAATTATCAAAGCTATCGTCAGAATCGACGAATTCATTGTCAGACACCTTCTTCGCCTTTTTTGCAGTGTTCTCCTTGCTCGAAGGGCTGATTTTCACTGGAGATTTCGGCTTGGATCCTGCTTTCACAGTTGTTACTGTTTTATTGATAACTTTTGGTGCCACTTTAGGCAGTTTCGAAGCAGACGGAGCTGGTGAGTTTTTGAAGAAATCCGCTGGATTCACTAGTGTCTTCTCGACACTCTTCTTCGCTGGTTCTTTTGTCGATGATGAAGAGGGCATCCTGGTGAAACTCAGGGTCTGCTGACCCGGAGGCAATGCCTTCTTCCCGTCCTTCTTCCGCTTCATGATCTTCTCATCACTTCCGCGAACCAGCTCATCTTCTTCAGAGGTCTGAAAGCTAATTATTGAGATATGCCTATGGATATTAGTGCTTTTCTCACATCGCTCTCTTTTTTTTCTGGTCGCTTGTGCATTTTCGCCGATCTCTTCTTTTGACGAGTATGAGAATTCTTCTCTTCATCGCTTGATGATACTGGCTTTCTCTGAAATTAGGCACTTTCCGATTCAAATTTTTATTTTCTCTTCTAACCCGTTTCTTCTGCTGTTGCTGCTCTGTCTTCGCCGGCATATCGTCGTCGGAATCTGAGAAGATTTTTCGATTTCGTAACGCTCAGAATACAAATTGTTTTTACCCGAAGAGACCACAAGTCTCCGCTTCGTGCTCATTTTCGTCGTCGTCGCCTTGTTCTTCTTCTCCTCCCGCAAATGACGAGGGATCGGATTCTCGCCGTCGGCTAAAAAAGAGAGGGCTATTATTCTGGGGGATTATATACGCTTACAAAAATCACCGAAGTCTAAACGGTGGTTCGGAATTTCGAGGTGTTTGAGCGGTTTTTCTGTGAAAATGTGTGGAAAAATCGCTGAACTTTTTTCGAACCCGGAAAAAGTGCGCGAAATTCAAATTTCAATGGAGCGCGTTAGCCCTTGCCACAGCAAGACCTTACAGAAGAAGTTTGATGATGCGCCTTTGATTCTACAGTATTCATAGACAAGTTTTTAGAATTTTTAGAATTTAAAATAAATTTTTCTTTTTTTTTATGAAGCGATTCAACGGAAGTTTTTTCTCTCCGAATTTCCAATAACTCCTCAGAACCTAACTCAGATTGCTAATCAGAATATTCTCAGCGAAATCTTATCAATTTCCATCACATTTTCCTTCAGAAAAAAGCTTTCCATTCTCTTTGCACCCAAATTTAACAAAAAAAAAGGAAAATTCTCCCAGTCCTCCTGCTTCCCGCCCGCCCCATCATCATTTTCCCTTCAACTCCTGCGTATCGTCTCCTCTCCGCGTCGGGTGGTTTCTGCCTCACTTTCTCTTGCCCCACACTCTCCTCTCGTTACACTGTGTGCGGACACAAGTGTATTTGAGTGTACAGCTGACCGAACTTTTCTTATAAAATATTGAAGCTTTTTCAACAGTTAATCGTGTAGAAATTTATAAATTTACATGTAGCCACGCCCACCCAGAAGCATGTCAAACTAATGAATAAAACTGCGCAATTATGTTTTTCCACATCGCTTTTTGTTCTCGTTCGTATCGTTTTTTAATCGTTCTGCATGCAAGTATACTCACTATTATCACACTCGTTCACTTTGCTTTCCAGTTTGCACCCCCCGGATGGAGTCCGACAAAGAAATTCCACTCGAGGAGTTACGGATAGACAAAGGTGATAGTTCGTGGTATTTTGTTTTGTTTTTCATTAATAAATCTAACCTTTATTATTAGCATGACATGCATGATGTTCTTAATCTATAATAACCCCTAACAAAAGTAGATCTACATTTTTGTCTGTTGACAATTGTTCTGTAGCGTTTTTGGTTCCGTTATAGCCCAATTCACCAAATCTACCATCTATTCCAATATGTGTTTTTTTCTACCGGGAATATCTCTAATTCTCCTTCAATCCCAGCTCTCCTCAACTTTCCTATTTTCAGGCCGCGCTGCCCGCAAGAATCCGGTCAAAATGGCCAGATTGGCGCTCGACTTCCTCTTCTTTCGGAGGTTCTGGCGCCTCCTGAAAATGATCTTCCCCTGTCATCGACGATCGATCACCGCGTGGCTCGCCGGAGCGCTTCTCGTCGCCACTGCGATCGATCAAGTGATGACCTATTTGGTTGGCATCCAACCGAGTCTATTTTATGTGGCGTTGGGAAATCGAGATCTCGATGGGTTCAAGACGCTGTGTGCTCGAGGAGCCGCAATCATTATTGGCAAAGCATTTGTGAGAATTTAACAATGAAGTATAGGGAAAGAAACGGATTGATTTTCAGACATTAGCAGTTTTCAAGTATCTCACCAACATGTTAGCCATTAGAAGTCGTCAAGTTTGTAATCTCACGATGCATAGACTGTATTTCAAAAGACAAGCTTTCTACAAGCTCTCCTCTTCTGGAGACATTCTAGACAATCCGTAAGTGAAACGACAAAAACATACAAACCTCTTCTGATTTTTTTCAGAGATCAACGTCTCACTCAAGACATCGAAAAAGCTACCCGAATCCTCTCCAACGATCTGTTGGCTCCGGTGGTCACTGCACCCTTTATTATCGGATACTATACTTGGCTCACTTATGAGAGCTCTGGATGGATTGGTCCTGCAGCGATCTACGCCTACTTTGTAGTTCAAACTATTATCAACAAAATGGTTCTGTCGCCGATCGTTCAGAAGGTGTCGGAACAGGAGAAAATGGAAGGAGATTTCCGGCAAAGGCATATGGAAGTTCGCTCCAATGTCGAAGCTATTGCCTTCTATCGTGCTGGAGTTCTGGAGAATATTATGACGAATCAAAAACTGAAGTCGTTGATTTTGACTCAAAAGTCTTTGACAGAATGGAGAATGCTGCTGAACGGAATCACGAACATTTTCGATTACTTCGGCGGAATTTTGTCGTATCTTATCATCGGCGTTCCCGTCTTCATCTCTCATCTTTATGATGATGTTACACCTGCAGAATTAAACGGAATCGTCTCTAGGGTGAGGGTTTCTTTTTTGAAAACGTGCAAACTTCAAAAATTGGTCATCGACGTTTGAGTGGCAGGCGAGTAATTGGATACTGATAAGAAGAAGGAGAAGCGTATTGACGACGGGGGAAGAGTTGGAAGGGATTAGATGAAAATGGAAGTTAAGCTTCAGCCTATTGTTCAAAAAAAAAAACCTCATGGATTTCAAATAGACTCAGATTGGGAAAAGATGGAACACAATTCCCCGAATAACACTAATAGGAATGCATTGTACATATATTTAGCATTCAAACGTATTTGAGGGAGTTATCGCCACGAAAAAGTAGTCAGCAGACAAAATGTAGATCAGAATGAGTTCTGTCGATTGGAACAAAAAAGTAGTTTAAAATATCGATAGTAAGCTGTGCAGGATGAAAACGTTAAAATAGTCCTAATGCGTCATTTTTGTATCATTTTTTAGGCCAGAGATGACACCTGTTGAAATTGGCATAATATCTTCATTTGAACTCACTGAAAGTTGTCTCGATAGAGCTACAATCGATAGAGCTCATTGCCATCGACATTTTATCTGTTGACAACTTTTCTAAAACGTTTTTGCTCCGAAGATGCATTTTTTGCCTTTCTTTCCATCATCTCTGCGTCTAGTTTGAAAATTATCTCTTCCATCCTTCAAGTGCATTTTTCGAACTCAAAAAAAAAACGAAACTTTGTTTTCTAGTTTTCTAAAATCTTCTACGTTGCAGTGTGCTCTGATTGAATTTCCTGATTCCGATTCTCTCCTCTCCATTTCTTGCTCACCCATCTCTTTTCCCATTTCCACTTACTAGGCGAAAAAAGTTGGATAATCAGGAATTCGTCACTTTGGTACACCAGTAATGTATGCTTTCATCCAATCGGTTTTTTTTCGGTTGTTCTTGATTGACGCTCCAAAAGAAGAGAAGTACCTGGACATTGTTGTGGTAGAAGTGTCCTATTAATAGGGGGAAAAAAACAAGCCGTCGCCTCCAGGAAACCACATCTGGTCGTTGTAACTAAAAAGCGAAAGTGAACACATTTTTTGTGGTGGGAGTGAGCAAATCGAAAACAGATCTCTCTTGGTTTCCGGTGGATTCCGTTGAAAATTGTAGGACAACATTTTTGGAAATGAGTCAGCTCTCCGGAATTCCGCTGTTTTCATTGTCGTTCTTTGTGTGGGTTTTGATTCGATAATAATAACAATTCGGAATCAAACTATCCGTTTACGAAAATGCGAAAAGTTTAGAGTTTAGAGTAGACGGAAGAGCGAAATTTGATAGGTATCGATGGCTCGGCAAAAACTGAACTTGTCATCTCGATTTCTGGTGACTTCTGGAGAGGCCAAGGGTTCTTTCAATTGTTCGTTGGTTTTGTTGGAGAGCCTGTAAAGGCTCAAGGAGTGAGGGAAAGAATACCACGAGCATTTTTTTGAAGTCGTGACTTACTGCGGGATAGTGTGAACTGGGTATGTTAAAGGTTCTATTTGACAGAGAAGGTTTCGAAATGCTCATCAGAAAGCGGGTTATAAGATCTTCTGAAGTTTGAAGTCTCATAGCTCGCCTTCAAAAGGTTTGCCGTAGTTTTGAAAAAAAGAAGCTAAAATAGGTTCTAAAAGCTCTTCTTTCCAATCGTACCTATCACATACTGAAGTGCCATTGCCCATGTTCACGCCATTCCTCTGTAAGTCCAAGAAGACCAAAACTTAGCTCTAGCTCCTCCTTTGAACAGAAAAAAGACTCATTCATTGTAGCCTTTTGTGTTCTCGGTCTCTGATTCTCAAGTGGTCCGGACTCTGGAGGGAAGACGCGGCAGATGGTGCCAGAAAGAGTCACAAGACAACAATCGGCCACCCCTTTTTCGACTATTCGCGATTCTGTTTCCGTTAGAGCCTGCTGCTTGGAAAAAGAATGAGAGGAATTGGGGGTGAACAACTCTTTTCGTCAGCTGACTCCAAGCATTTTGTGATCTCATCACTTGTTGGCTCACAAATGAATGATGATGATTAAACTGAAAAAAAAGGAAAAAAAAAGCAACTCCGATGGAATGAAAGGGATTTGAAAGCTCAAAGGCTCCAATTTGCTGGCTCTTGGGATTCACAATAGCTTTTTCGTTCTAGTTGGATTGAAGGTTTCTTAATTGAAGGGCCAGGAACGAACCACCTGCCGACATGGGAAAATGATTTACTGACTCATGAAGGAAGTCATAAAAGACCAATCCATCAAAGAGAGGCAGATCAATTCAAACTGCGAGGGAGAAACTACTTTGCTCAAATTGGACCCCGCTTTCTTTATTGTCGTCCCACACACACACACAAACTAATTAATCACTTTCGCCTCACTCCCCTATTCTTGGCTATCTGGAGCCCATCTGTCCCGGTCTTTATTCTTTTCTGGGGGGAGAGAAAATCTGGAGAATCTTTCCGAGAGATGGGAGATGTTCCGAGATCTGATCATAAAGAGGGAGCAAAGGGATTGTATGGGATTCGGATGAAATACCGTAGCTGAAAATGGCTCGACAAATAACTCGGCTTCAAAATGAGATTGTGAGTCAAAGCTAGTGTCAAATGATTGACAGGTCATGAACACATCAAGCTCAATCATTTCATACGAATTTTGACTCAAAATCAGTTTTCGGAACTGCGTTATGTTCCGTTCTGCCTTCAGTCTGTTTCGGTCAGTTTGAAAGAGAAGATAAAAGTTTTGAATTTTCAGAATGCATTCTTCTACCTCTACCTCATCTATAGCTTCTCGACAGTGCTCAAACTTGCTGGAGACTTTGGAGAGCTCGCAGGAGTTACCCATCGGTATGTCTAAATGCTACAAGAAAAGTGTTCTATGATAATGTAGACCACGATGTGATTTATCGATCGCAAAATTTGCACTTTTTTGGAGCAGTTTTGCTTCTTAAAATTTCCCACAACATGTTCCTTTTTTTTCAGTGTGATGGAACTCCACGAAGAGCTGAATCGTCTTCACTCGGACTGCCTCGAAACCGACCGTCCTCCATCGACAGTTCCATCCTCTGTGGTCGTCATTGCTTCTGATGAAGACGATAAGTCGGCGACCCGCCAAATGCAAGAGATTCACGGGAAACAAATGTCCCTGGAGCGAGATGAGCAAGAGGAGGAAGAGGCTCAGTATTTGTTAGGAGGGAAAACGAACGCGGATGACGATTGGCCGGATGATGGTGTGGCGATCACGGTGGACTCGGCGACTCTGTCTCCTCCGAATGATCATAGTCATCTGATTGTGCAATTGCTCTCCCTTCAAATCATTCAAGGACAAACCCTGCTGATCACTGGTGACAGTGGATCTGGAAAATCGTCTCTCCTCAGAATGTTCGCTGGTCTCTGGCATTGCTCATCAGGCAAAATGGACTGTCATTGGAGACGTCTCACTTCCAATCTCTTCTTCCTTGCTCAAAAACCATACTTCCCATCTGGAAACACTACTCTCCGACAGCAAATTGTTTATCCTGTGAAGGCGTTGCAAGTCGAAAAGGACGTTTCGAGAATCACACAGATCCTTGAATGGGTCAAAATGGAGCATTTAATCGAACGATGTGGTGGACTCGATACCCCCGTCGAGTGGGATTGGATGAAGACGTTGTCGCCAGGAGAGCTGCAAAGATTGTCGTTGGCGAGAGTGTTCTATACTCGGCCAAGGATAGTGTTCCTCGACGAGTCCACGTCGGCGATTGGGTTCGAGTTGGAGATGGCGATTTATCGAAAGTTGCAAGAGGAGAAGATCACGTTCGTTTCGGTTGGACATCGCTACTCGTTGAAGCAGTTCCATGACATGGAGTTGAGAGTTAAGGTTAGTCAAAGTTGAATTTTCAAAAATAGGCCTTCGGAATTTCGAAAAATTTCTGAAGTTTCGAGCACTTTTGTATTTGACCAGAGTGTTCCGAATTACGAAATTCCGAAACTAGCATTGAAGACTCCAAATTCACAATATTTTTAAGTTTTGAAATTGAAATTTCTTCAAAGCTTCCCAAATCCGATAGTTTCAAAATTCCGAAATCTTCATTATCAAAATTTCCAAGATTTTGAAGTCTCAACACAAATCCTTGCAGGGTCGCGGCGGCGAATGGTCCCTCCACGACATTGACACCGCGTCGATAGCCAGTCGAACAGCGAGCTTCCTGGGCACCGACACCGTACTCTCCATGTAACCACTTTCATTTTATCTTGTTCAACATTTTCCCTTTTCCAAATGTTCACCCTCCTGCCAAGTTGCTTTTCCCCTAATGCTTTTCGCCCCTCCCCCTTCAGGTATCATTGTTTTTCTCAGATCCTCAGGCGCTTTATATTCTTGTTCCATTCTTTACCACATTTGCAATGTCTTTATCGAGCTTCCCCGACCTCACGACTGTATTCGTTGTCGCCTCCCTTCTTGTACTTTAAGAATATCGCTTTACCGCTTTTTGGCCCCCTATCTGGAGATTCTTCGTGTTTAGAATACTTACATCGAAAAAATCTTCCCGTTTCTGTCCCATCCGCTTCTCGTTTTACGTTTTGCTCTACTGGTACTTTTCATCATGTTTCCGATTTTTGATTGTTTTTTTCTGCCAATTTACGCTCTATTGCTTATTTATGTTGATATGTTCATTATGCTTATGAAATTCTGTTTCTTCATTTGTGTTTTTCCTGGAAGTGAACAAGTCGGATGAGCACCCATTTGACAAAGAACGAAGAAACCGGTATAGATTCGTTTGAGACCGAAAACTGGAAGGAGTAGACGGAGACTTTTAAATAAGAGGCCCGAGGGGCTCAAATTTGAGCCATCAGTGCTAAAAACGTTGAAACACATCGGCAACATTTACAGAGTTCTAAAAAATCATTTGCCAATTTTTGGACCCTCACAAGACGTCCGCAATAACCTCGAACATTTCAGAACATCTTCTCATTTGAGCTATCAAACTGGTGGATTGAAAAGTTGTCGACTACCAAAATGAAAATCTAAGATTGAATAATACATTCACACTATTTCAGGAAAGTCAGGTTATTAAATAGAAGTTACCTTTTCAACATCTCAAGATTTTGTACTTAAAATCACCGAACGGGATGTTTCAGTGTCCGTCACTATATTTGAACAGGCAAAACACGATTATTTTGGAAAGCCTTGATCACAATCCTCCGAACTCATTCAAAGTTCCGAGTTCTTGCCTTGAATGGTTTGTCAGCTTCTCAGTTTCCCCTTCTCATCGATTCACCCATGCTTTCTGAACATTCGTTCCCGATCTCTCCCCCTGACCCACCCTTTCCCGATGCTTACGTGACAATCTGAAACTTTTCGGACGGTTTTCATTTCTGCAGACACCCTTCTGTTTTTCACATATCCCATTGAACCCCTCGTCTGGGTCTAGTTGTGTCGAAAGTTATGCAATCTAACACCATCTCAAAAAAAAAGAATCACACGCCTTTCCTCTCTGATCTTTCTCGTGTGTGTGTGTCGCCATGTCTTGTAAGTGATTTATGTGGCAACTGATACTGTGAGATAGAGAAGAGGTGGAAAAGATTCAGAAGGCGTCAGTTATTATCACCACGCCGTTGCAAAATACACGGTAAATCGGAGGGCGAAGTACATCTGGTTCCGCCCCCCGCATCCCATTTCCCTTTCCAATCTCTCTTTGGGCAACGATGACTACACCCAACCGTTCGATGTAAACAGGAAGCTAGACGACCCCATCATCTCCACGTGGGAACAGAAGAATCAGTGACGTCATCAGCTTTTGAGTTCGCCGACTCAGTGTCAGCCGACTGTATCGTCGGAGAGACTGACATCGTAAATTCTGGTGGTCTTGACGTCACAGAGAGCAAAGTTGAGTACAGTCCAAAGACAATCTGTACTAGGTACATCTTGATTACGGTAGACTGAACTATATATATGGTAGTGTTCCGTTCACCTGTACTGCATCAGGTCTTCAGAACAGGAAGAAGACGTTCTGATTCTCGATTAGACATCAGACTGTGTATTGTTTTCACCACGACCAAACATCTGTTGTTTTTGTAGCTTGTGATGATGAAATAAACAGTTTTTTTCTTTATAGGTTCATAATGATGTTTCTGAGAAGGTGATGATCTTCTCTGTTACAGCATCAAGAAGATCAGAGAATTCAGAATTTTGTCCGAGAAATGGTTAACATGATCGAAATGGAAGTTAATGATAACACCAGATCAGTGTGGTAGATTTTGGTTTAGCAAAGTTGGTTTCAAAAGTTTCAGGGAATCAGTCTGTGGATATTTTCATAATCGCATTTTCATGCTGATTCCAAAAATGATACTCTCAAGTCTTGATTTTCACTTTTGTCGGTCAAGATAGAGAGTTCTCGCGAAAAGAGCCAAGAAAAGGTCAATCGGAGAAAGAGAGGATGAGAATTTCTATGGAAGATCGAAAGTTGGCTAGATTTTCGTGTCTAGCTCGGAATCTCGTCAGATCCCGGAGCTGAAGAATTTTTAGCTTCACCGTCAGGAAAAATCCGACGATGCCAAAGTCAAAAGCTTTCCTCTATAAGTCGTCTATGAGTCAATGAAACTTTGGATTACTTCATGTCATAACTCGACTTTCCGTTGATCAATACTAGTGAAAATTATACAGATCGAGAGCAAGTTTTCCAGAGCTCATGTTGAGGAGGATTCAGGTTTAAATGTGGATCGAATGTCCGACAGCAGAAGAATCTTCCGGTCCTGGATTCTGAAAAGCGGGAATCCATAAATAGCGACTTCCTTGTTTTGCAAAATTTTGCCCACAGAATTCAAACATTCGACAGATTTTTAGGGTTCCATAAGTCAATAAGAACACAATCATCACACCACCTGTGTCTACAGTAATCATTCGGCAACTTCATTTCAGCGAAACCATAAACTCAATCACTTTTCATTGCGTCGTGTTTCATGACCCCTCCCGTCTATATCTTCTTTTTGCAGAAGTTGATCTTTGTGGCCGTTCATGGATCCTCATCAACTTGAATCGATTTCAACTTTCCTCATGGAAAAATGCAAAACAAGATAGAGACATATGGACGAACACCTGTGATACTAATTTCCCATTGTTTCCTTTTATAAACTTCGAAACACATGTCAATGAAGACGTCGTCATGGAGTGAGAGATGGAGAGAGAGTGATGAGAGAGACAATATTTATGATCATCATCTGAGAGAGAGGAGGTCGACTTGTTCGATATTATCATCGACGAATAGGAAGAGGGGGCTAACTAACCAAAAACGACCGATCTCTCTCTCCATGCCTCTCTCTCTTCCCTCTTCAAGAAACGACGTTGATAACAGTAGCACAAGGAAGGGGGTGGGCAATAAGGGGAAGAAGTATCAGAAGGCGTGTCATCACAATTCAAAAAAAAAAGTGAAGAAGAAGAAGAAGACGTCACATATCGGCGCTCACCGAACCCATCTCGTCTCGACTATCCGCAATGTGTTTATAACACAGAGCTCATTCTGTACTTTTCAACCGCTTTTGGTCTGAATTCCTTGTGTCTCAAGATTCGTATTCTGCTGAGTTTCGATAGCAACCGAAAACTGTATTCAGTTTCAACTCTGCCAGAAAAACAATGAGTGCTCTCATTGACTTGTTTGCCGGCTCTCTTGGAGGTTTGTTTCAAATTGGCGTCAAAACTGAATCAGCTTTTGTAATACCTACCTTGACTTTGATCGAATTTATCTCGGTTTCAGTGATAGATGAGAAAAAGTGGTCAATGGGAGAATTGTAGCTTATTTTATGTTGAGCATTTTCTTGATTGACTACTTTTTGATATCTGTCACGGAAACCGAGATAAATCTGGTCAAAGTGACTTGTAAAGGCTGCCCAGCTGTTCACTAAAACCATCTTTTACTCTTTGATCTTTCGCCGTATTCTCAAAAGTGGAAAAAATCCGAACCCAATTGGCTGAAAGCTGTCAAACCCTATCTAATTCACTTCTCCATCCCTTTCATCTGTGTCGGTTTAACCTCTCCTTAATCAGACCATTTTTCTCTCTGATTTTTCGAGAAAGTTTTTCAACATGAAGGAAAAGTATGTAGGAGATAGTTAGGAGAGACAGTAAAACAGAATTTATATCGGACGGTGATGATACAGGTGTTAGAGGGAACATAACCACGTGATACCGGGTATCAGACACTTTACGACATCTCGGGACTAGATTCAGATCAGGAGGAGAGGTACATATAAATTTGGGAGGCACGATTGAGATTCCAAGATCTGTTTTCTATCAAAAGTGGGGGACTAAAAAAGCTATCCTCTGATAGCCATGTTACAACGGAGGAAAATTGGAAAGTTAGATTCGCTTTCCCCACAATTCTGGAATGAAAGTAGACAACATACTTTTGCGTTTCAAGTTATGTAACCTACCTCTATGACAACGGACGCTCGCCTGGAATATTGCCGTTTGAAAAGTTCACTCCCTCTACCAGATTATCAGAAAAGTTAAACCCGATCAGCCAAATAATCTTCTTATAATGACCAGAACAATAAAAGCGTTTCCAGGAGCCGCCGGAGTTCTCGCCGGACACCCACTGGACACCGTCAAAGTCCGCCTTCAAACTCAGCATGGACCGAATCCACAGTACCGCGGCACGTTCCACTGCTTCAAGCTCATCGTTCAGAAGGAGGGCTTTCGTGGTCTCTACAAAGGTGAGTCACTAGTCGTTTCTGTTATTTTTCACCCATAAACAGTTGAAATATTGGACACAACGACGACGACATAGACGCGCTTCCTTCTTTCCTCTTGTGTCGCCGACAAATCGCCACAATCCGTCGACGAATGGAGAGGGAAAGACAGAAAGCGCGAGACGCGACGATTGGGGTCCTATCACTGTTGTAAATCTTATATCCATATAACATTCTTGATCTCTAAATCCAAGTTCGATCCTAGAGAGACAGTCCGTAGATAGGGGACTGCTGTCAATACGGAAGATGAAAAAAAAACTAGAGAGTATTCGATTTCAGGCATGTCATCTCCTCTTCTGTCCCTGTCTGCAATTAACGCGATCGTATTCGGAGTCCACGGAGGAACGTGTCGACAGATGGAGGATCCCAACTCGATCACCTCTCACTTTGTGGGCGGAGCCGCGGCTGGAATGGCTCAGAGTGTGATCGCGGCTCCGACGGAGAGGATAAAACTGCTTCTGCAGATTCAGGATGATAAGACCCCGAAGAAGTTCAATGGTCCGATCGATGCAACCAGGCAGTTGATCAGGACGCATGGATTGAAGTCGTTGAGCAGGTAGGAAACCTGAAAATTCTAATGACAGCCTTTCAAAGCACACCGCAGTCTATTTTTACTGGTATCATCTAGTCCAACGCCCTTCCGTCGTTCTTCACACTTTTTTAATGGTTATCAAACATGAACAGATAATACATCACATGGTCAATCACCCTTGTTTTCACTCCCTTTTGATCCCTAAAATTTTTGATCATCGACGTCACCATAACATGTTCTTCATATTTTCAGAGGATTCTTGGCCACCGTATCCCGCGATGCCCCCGCTTTTGGAGTCTACTTTGCTTCCTATGAATGGATGACCCGAAAGATGTGCGATGGAAAGACGGAGACATTGTCGAGTGCACAGCTCCTGTTCGCTGGTGGCACGGCAGGAATGCTGTCTTGGCTCTTCAACTATCCTACTGATATTGTCAAATCGAGGTTCCAAGCGGATCATTCCTACAGATCATATTGGCATTGCATCCAGTCGACTTATGCTGAAAGAGGATACAGGGCATTCTTCGTCGGATTGAATTCAGCACTCATTAGGTTAGTTGGCTTGAAAACTTTCAAATCGAATGCAACCTTTCCAGAGCGTTCCCCTCAAACGCCGCCACATTCTTCACCGTCGAGTGGACCTACCGTCTCCTCATCGACTTCAACCTTATCAACAATGTCACCAAGGAAGCTGAGAAGATCTGCGTTGAAAGTCAACTCCTCCCGGTATGCTTTCTTCAAATATACCCTTTCTAACTCGTGTGCTCCGCTTCTAACTCTCCGCTTCTGATATTCCTCATTTGCATAATATAGAAAAGTTTTGCATTTCCAGTTGGATGAACTGTCGTTCTCGTACATGATACTGTGAGATCTCATCAAACCAATGGGAGAGTCGAGACATCATTCAACACACACTGAATAATAATGAAACAATGATATCCTGCCTGACCTCAAAAATCAGTAGGTTTCGTTTATGTCAGTGTTGTTGTTTGAGCTTTAATAACCGAAAGCATTTAGTTTTCGATGATCCTAATACTTCTTGTTCCGAAGAAAAAAACGTTTAGCGCCTAGCGCCGCCAACGCTTCCAAATAACAGTTGATCTATTCTGTTTCTTACCTTTATATTAGTTCTTACTATCCATGAATACTGTCCCAAATACCTTAAGTTATCTCACCATTCAGTTCGAAATTTATTCGTTTGATTCAAAGTTCGGTCTATTTCAGATCACTCCAGTATCACCAGTTCCACCTCGTAAAGAGACTGAGAAGACACTGCTCGTTACTTCTCAAGAGGTACTTAATAGAACTTTCTAGAGTTTTAGGTGTTTTCCTCTAGGTTAGAATCGACTCTGCTCTATTTCAACTGACCCCTAAAAACTTGAAAATCAAATATTTATCCATCCTCGTTTCATTTTCCTCAATTCTCATCAATTTATTTTCCAGAAATGCAAACGTCTTCTAACCCAAACCGACTTCTGGGCCACCAACAACCACTTTTTGCTTCCCGAAGCAGGCTCCACCATCGTCGATCCGATGCTTCATGGATATCGTTTCTTCTGAATCCTCCATTTCCCCCTTTTATTCATTTCCTCCTTCCTCTCTTCGGAATCAGAATCCCCCCTACGAATTCTGATAGGTTCACATGTCACAGAGGTCGGTAGTGTAAAAACGGGTTCCAAAAACTGAAAATCTCGAAACTCGCGGCCGGCCTCTGATCTCGATTGTGCCAACCGATACCGGTTTTCTCTTGTTTTGTTACTCTTGTTCCATTTGCAACGGGTACTTCTCTCCGACTTGTTCGTTTCTAGGAACATGACAAAAAGAACAGAATTTCCTGAACATAATAAAATGGTCAACATGAATAAGCAAAGCGTGTGAATTGACAGAAAAAAAATGGAAAAATGATGAAAAGTACGAGTAGAGTAAAACAGAAACAGGAGGAACAGAAAAAAAGAACTGTTCGCTGTGAGCAATCTGAACACGAAGAATCTCCAGATTACCGGGCCAAAAAGCGGTGAAGCGATATTTTCAAAGTAAAAGAAAAGTAACGACCAGGGAAGCTCGATAAAGACATGAGGACAGAACTCGGGATAAGTTTTCAATGTAAGTATTACTCAATTTGAATCCGAATGCCTCCAAGAGATAGGGGTACTTCCGGCCTAGAAATAAGACAATGCCTCGTCAGATGACGATGATGATGATGATGATGATGTACTTGAATGGTTTCCGTCAGCAACACAGTGGAATTGAAACCGAATTTTGTAAGCATACCAACCAGGGGTGTTAGGAGCTGCGACCAGTGTTTAAAAAAGCGGGCGAAGAATTCTGATCCAAAAGCTGAAGCAGAGTCGCCACTGACCGCTACTTGCGATTCGAATTCTCATTAATTCCTCTTCCAGAAATGCAAACGTCTTCTAACACTTTTGGGCCACCAACAACCACTCCTTGTTTCTCGAAGCTGGGTTCAACATAGTCGACCTTATCCTCCATGGACAGCCACTACCTTCCTTGTGCTAACCGATATAGGTTTCTTCGTTTTTAAAAAAAATTTTCGTATCTGGTATTTACTTCCGACGTGTTTGCCACTGGGAACATTACAATGAAAGTTTTTTGTTCTTGGATAGAGGCTTCAGAGTTTCAAGATCTTACTCACTAACAAGTCTGCCGGAACACTAACACTTTCTTCAGCACACCCATGTGACAGTTGCTAACCCAAAAGATGATCAACTGACAGCGGAAATCAATGCCAGAACTCCGATTATCCATTTTCGTTCGGTCAGAGACCAATTTATTCCATGTTTCTTTTCAATGTCTATAATTGGAACCTGGAGCCTGGATAGCCAAGCGCGAGTCGTTGATAAACACTCCCACTCACATTTACGGAAAACCTATAATCAAATTTCTCCTTCCAACACACTCACCTCGCCGACCAACTTCCACATTCTCCCCTTCTTAATCTTCAGAACTTTGAACAAAACAAGAATGGATTGCACCGAATCTGAGAAAAATGAATATTTCTGGATCATGCACTCTGTCTTTATTTTATCTCTTCCTGTATACTCTGCTGCTATTATTGCTCTGTTTCAGACAAAATCCACGTATTTCGAAACTTATAAGCTGTTTTTGATTTGGCACACTGCTACGTAGGTGGTTCAAATGAAATGCATTGAGCACAACTAGCTCTGTTTTTTAGCAACCTTCTGGCAGAACTTTTGAACTCCTGGTTCTTAATTCCCGTGGTTCACTTGCCACTTCCTCTTCTCCGATTCACCGGAATTTTCAGTCAATGGGGATTCAGTGGATTGTTTCAGTTTCTCATTATTGGTGCTATGATTTATCGTGAGTGCATTTCCAAGTTCACTTCAGAAAAGAATAGATCATTCTAGAAACCGCCTATTCTGTATTCGAAATGTTCATGTTCCGGTTTCGAGCCAGCCTCTTCGACTACAAATCTCGCCCTTTCTTCCTGTACTTGAAAGTTAATACTTATGCTTTTCGAGGTGTTCTATTCGGTTTCATTGTTTTCAACTGCTTCGCATATCGAATTGGTTTGGAGCATCAACAGGAAATCCGCCAAAATCTTTGGCTCAATCATCCAAGTGCATCTATCCTAGTCACATGCCCCACTGTCATCGTTGCTGCCCCATTTGACGACCCGGTTGCCATGTTCAATATGATTGTTTGGCCTTTTGTAGTTTTAATCACCTTCATTTCCACAACAGCAACTACCGTATACCTGAAGAGAAATTTGAAGGAAAATGCACAACAATCGGCAGCTGTTGTGAGAATGCACAGAATGCTCCTCATCACTTTATCCGTTCAGGTTTGAAAATAAAAACTAGAACATAACATTTCTGAAATTCAGACTGCAATTCATGGCATAATGTTAGGGATTCCGAATTCTCTTTTCATCTTTGCTGCTTTCTTCGGAGTTCGACATGAATGTAAGTTTCTACTTTCTTACCATTGGTTTGAAGGGTAAAAAAGTCGGATCTCAACTCATTTCGTGGGTTGCCAACTAACAAAATGTTCCGAAAAGTTTGAGAATTTGAAGTCGGCGGGGTCGAAACAGTGGAGCGCGATTGCGCACGATCGACTCCAGTTAATTGTGAGAAAGAAAGAGAGAGAGAGAGACAGAGGTCAACATTCCCCTCGAAACGTCGGCCGCTTGCCTTGCCGCGGGTATATAAACCCCCTCCGCTCTCCACTATTCCGCATCGGTCCGGCGTTGATGGGTTACTACATTTCTTGGATTCTTCAATGATCTGAACTGGCCAGCGAGCAACCACGTGGCAAGCATGTGGTTACTTTCCGGGCACAATCGGTTCTCTTGATCACTTGTCCAAACCCCGGCTACTTGTAGCCAAACGCCCGTTCGTCGTTTATCGAACAACCCCGCATTCCCTCAAAAGAATGCAAACCCTTCGCATCAACACCAACTTGACCGTTGTTTTTGCGATTTTTTTCGGCTTGAATTTGTGATTTCGAAAACTTTTGATAGATCTCTTTCCTCCAAGTTTCAAACGGTTCAGTTCGTAATAGTAATTCTCGAGCAGTAAATAAAAGCATGTATAACATACTGCTGCAGTATGTTATACATGCTTTTTTCCAGAATTGATGACCAAGTAAGGTGTCATCATCGGGAAGACTTACTTGGTTAGAAAAATGAAGATTTAGAGTAGCTCACTAAATTTCAGATCAACCGGTTTATTGTAGATCATTTTTTCGACCCCTCGAGACTTACCATTTTCAATTTCACACGGAATTTTGAGAGCTTAAAGATCCAACTTTTCAGCCGTCGCCAAGTTCGCCTTCATATTCTTAACATTCCACGGATTCGCATCAACACTGGCCATGATTCTTCTAACAAAGCCCATAAAAGTCACAGTGCTCCAAATGATCAGATGCAAGAGCTCAGAAAAAGTTGTGGATTGCTCGAGGCGGCTGTCTCAAAAGATTTAATTCGAATAAAGTACTGTATTTTAATTTTGTTATGATGAAACACATTTTCAGTTAAAAACCGATCAGATTTGATCCAGTCTCTCTCAATAATCGGCAGTGCAGACTTGAATAAAGAACTGTTTTTATCACGTCAAGGAATCCGTATTCAAATAGATTTCCACTTCAGCTTACCTCCTCAAAAAGGCACCCTCTCACACCTCCATCTGACCGCCACATGTGTTCCCATGTCCTTGTCCACCAACACAAAAGAATCATGTATTCTTGTCCAAAACTAGTATCCTATTCTACCACCCTTCATTGCACTTCTCCTTCTCTCTCATAATACTCAAATACCCGTGATATCCTATACTCCCTCCCAGAAGCTTCTTCGTCTTCTTCTTCTTCTTCGTGGCATCTTGCTCCTCCTCCGAAATCTCACTCTGGCAGAGAGTCCGAAGGGTGTGTAATGTTTTCTTCTTCTTCTTCCATCGGCCTTCTTCTTCTTCTTCTTCGCCTACTGTCGTTTTCCGTCGTCTTCCCATTCCCGCGTGTCTCCCGCCTGGCGAGTGTCCTTCAACTCTGCGCCTCTTCTGGTTCCAACACGCAGATGCCCACTCTCTCTCCCTCGCTATAATGCTTTCAATGGAACAGAGAGAGAGAAAAAGAGAAGAGAGAGAGAGGGAGAGAGAGAGAGAGACGGTGTTGATGTGAGTCACAGAAACAGACAGAGAGACCCCCTGTTGTACTGCTCCGTCCGTTTGTTCGTTTTCTGTCCGCACCGGCGGAGAGAGGCACCCGGTCCGCACTCTCATCCTCTTCTTTTACTTATTCTATATCGTTTATTTATACGCGTTCCATTCGTCTTTTTCTCTCTATGTCTATCTGTATGCATAAGTTCCTTTCCACGCATCTTTCCTCTTTTGTATATTGATTTGTTGATTATCAATACCTCCGATTTTTCAGTGGTTTTAACCTGAAACACCTACGAAACAAATGGCGCATCTCGTCGAAGGAGCCTCCATTATTGATGGTTCGTGGCAACTGCCGATTCTGGTCACTGATTTGAATATTTCAAGGTAAGCTGTGTTGTTGAAAACTTTGGCTTTGATCATGGTTGCATAGGATCGACTGCTTTTTTCAAAACTTCCGAAGATCAATGTATCCAAATCACTAAAATGAACCCCTCCTCAGACCTTGTTTCTTTACAGAAATGTCTACGTGCGCGGCGATCTTCACATCGGAGGTCTCATGCTGCAACTCGTCAGCGAATGTGGTAAGCTTTTTTTTGTCTATCATTCTTATCACAAGAAGATCTCAACGATCATCTTTTGAGATTCCATCATAAAGTATCCCTTTGGCACACACTTTTCGCTCTTCTTCTCTTTCTCGCCTACGCGTTTGTTACAACGAGCAGAAGAGATATGTGGCTGCCAACGAGGATCTTCTTGATGATGCTCTCCATCAGATAGATGATGAAAAAAAATACAAGGGAGAAATCTGCAAAAAATGGCTTGTAAAGACACGAATCATGACCCACATGAACCCCCTAAAAACCATAGAACCTGTAATAGTGCACCGCCAGTGCCTCATTTCGAAGGAATTTGTCTCGGTTCGCATTGATTTGACTGAAAAAGTATTAACTAATGAATTGTAGCTATCATTATGAACAACATGTTACCAGTTGGCACATGTTTGAAATTCTTGAAGGGAACATAGAAAAACTGAGCTCAGACTCCAGATCACATCTCGATTTTTAGCAGCGGTATTTTTTAGAAGCCGGCCAACTTTCGGCCTAACACCTGAGACTGTTACAGCTTTTGAGCATATAAAAAACGCCACTTGTCATTCGACCCAATAATAAAACCAATTCATAGAGAAGCGACCTATCAAATATTTATGGATTCCATCCGTCTCCTCTCCGTCTTCTCTCTACCAGTTGATGATGCTTGTCTTCCGCCTTTCCTCCTCTTTAATGTTGACTGGACTATTCAAGCGAGCGCTTCTCTACATAAGCTGATTGTTTCGGAGAATATCTCTTCCTCTTTCGGGTCCTCCAAATGCTCACATAGTCTGGTACATAAAAGTTGCACGCATAAGACCCCCACACCAAAAGATATGAGTTGTTCTCATCTTCTCAGCAAGCACACAATCATAGCGGGCATGGCGGACGGGTCCCTTGAGATCACACCCCAACAACAACAACTAGCATTCATCATGATCAAGAGCCGGGTGGAAAAACTGAGTTTGTCGGGGTTTTTTCATGAGAAGAGGAAGGAAGGATGAAGACTGATAGGGAAAGAAGGAAAATATGAAAACTTTGGCCAACTTTTCAGAGGTTTTCAAGGCCCGATCTGGTCTGTCAACTTGGAATCCAGGTGTTCTCAACACCACGATACACAGTTATAAGAGCTTATAATGGCTCTTAATGAAGACAGTAAATTCGGACTTAGAAAAAATGGTCCAGGAAACATTCTTGAAAGTGAATCCAAATCGCAAAAAATAAAATCTGAGACCAAAGTAGATAAGAAACATTCTTGATGCTCCGCTACGTACGAACTCACAAGGTAACAATGAATTTCAATTTTCGAGCAACTAGGCTTCAATTTACACGTCCTTTCAAGATCTCACTTCGAATCTCAAACGAATCCAACCTTTGAAATCCAACTCCATATTTTTCCAGACACCGAACGCGATTGGTCCGACCATGCTCTCTGGTGGCCCGAAAAAAGAAGATGGCTTCAACACACCCGATCCACTCTCGACCAGAACGGAATCACTGCTGAGAGTCAATTGGAGTTCACACCGATGCACAAGGACGCCAGAATCCAACTCCCAGACATGCAAATGATCGAAGCTCGAATCGACTTCTCAGTCAACTCTTTCAAGGCTACCAAAAAACTCTGCCGGGACCTTGGAATCCGGTATTCCGAGGAACTTTCTTTGAAGAGGTGAGTGTTTTTGGTTATGGACAGATAACAAGACCCTGAATTTTCAGATACATTCCCCCAGATGATCTCCGTCGTGGAACTTCTGACGCTGACAATCTAAGCGGACCAGTTTCGATGCGTCCCGGAGAGGAGTCCATCGGACCGATGACTCTCCGAAAAGCCACTCCGATCTTCGCCTCTCAATCCAATCTCGATCATCGTCGACGTGGAATGTCCCCAGCTCTCTCCCAGTCTGGACACATCTTCAATGCCAATGAAATGGGAACCCTTCCCCGTCACGGAGTCACACTGCCACGTGGAGTCAGTCCATCGCCAGGAGCCTACAACGATACCATGAGAAGAACACCGATCATGCCGAGCATCAGTTTCAGCGAGGGATTGGAGAACGAACAGTTCGATGATACACTGGTTCATTCTCCGAGACTTGCTCCGACCAAAGACACCCCTGTCTTCCGACCACAAAACTATATTGAGAAGGCGGCTATCAATCGTGGATGGCTGGATTCTAGCAGATCGCTCATGGAGCAAGGAATCTTTGAAGGAGATATTGTTCTTCTTCGGTTCAAGTTCATGAACTTCTTCGACTTGAATCCAAAGTACGACCCTGTCAGAATCAATCAGTTGTATGAGCAAGCGAAATGGAGCATCCTTCTTGATGAGTACGATCATACCGAGGAAGAAGCCACCCTTTTCGCAGCCCTTCAACTTCAAGCCACCCTCCAGAGAGATTCCCCAGAACCAGAAGATGACAACAAAGATGATGTGGATATTCTTTTGGATGAACTTGAACACAATCTTGATGCTGCAGCACTCAACAGAAGATCCGACTTGACACAAGTGCCCGAACTCGGAGACTATTTGAAGTATATGAAACCCAAGAAACTCGCCGCATTCAAAGGATTCAAGAGAGCCTTCTTCACCTTCCGCGACCTCTACATCACTTATTATCAAACTTCGAATGATACCAACTCCGCGCCACTTGGACACTTTTCACTGAAGGGATGTGAAGTCAGTCCGGATGTTTCGGTGAATCAGCAGAAGTACCATATCAAGTTATTAGTCCCCACTGCCGAAGGAATGATGGATTTCATTTTGAAGTGCGACTCAGAGATTCAGTATGCCAGGTGGATGGCTGCGTGTAGGTTGGCTTCCAGAGGAAGAACGATGGCTGATTCTTCATTCCAATCTGAGGTTGATAGTATTAAGAGTTTGTTGAAAATGCAGAATGGTAAGTTATTTTGTTTTTCGAAAATTGGTTATAGAAACTGAACATTTCAGCCAACGGAAACGAGAATGGAAATAACACAGCGTCCCGTAAAGCGAACGCCGTCAAACTTCCCAGCGACTTCAATGTTGAAGAATACATCTCTTCGAAATATGTCCGACGAGCGAAGAGCAAGCAATCCATCCAACAGAGAGTGTCCGATGCTCATGGAAACGTCCGACAACTCACTGCCACAGAAGCCAAACTACAGTACATCCGAGCGTGGCAAGCACTTCCAGAACATGGAATCCACTACTTCATTGTGAGATTCCGAAATGCCAGAAAAGCTGAATTGGTTGCTGTAGCGATAAATCGGCTGGCGAAGTTGAATATGGATAATGGAGAAAGTCTGAAGACGTGGCGATTCTCGAATATGAAGAAGTGGCATGTAAATTGGGAGATTCGGCATTTGAAGGTGAGCATTCTACTTTAACTGGTTGAGCTAATTGAGCAATATGAGAGGTAGACTTTGGATGAATAATATTGGAAAAAGGATGTTCTGAAACGTACGATCGCATTTAAAAAAACTGTTGATGACCTCAAGAATTCGAGTTATGAAGTTTTCTTTTTGATTATCGAACCTGTTGCGCATCCAAATTGCGAACTTCAAAAGGTTATAACTCAGTTTCTGGAAGTCGACTGTATATTTAGAAAGCGGGAGAATACGTTTCGAGACCTTCTCTTTTCAATGATACTCCTCATAAACTTTGTAAGGTCGTTACTCAAACGTGAGAATTTCGTCCAATTGGCTTCACAACCTGAAACTGTAAGGTCGATTTTACCTTGCTCCAGATTGTAAGAAAATGTCCAAGAACCGATAAATCTGAGTTCTCATCTTCTAACCGTTTTCCCTCTTTTTCAGATCCAATTTGAAGACGAAGACATCGAATTCAAGCCCCTCTCCGCAGATTGCAAAGTTGTCCACGAGTTCATCGGAGGCTACATTTTCCTCTCCATGAGAAGTAAAGAACAATCGCAGACACTCAACGAAGAACTTTTCCATAAACTTACTGGCGGATGGGCATAAATATTTCTCGTTTTTTCCCCATTTAGGTTTCAATTCGGTTTCCTTTTCTCCAAAACTACCAAAAAACTCTTCAATATGACACCCTGTATACCGGATCAAAACTTTTATATGTGCCTTTTCATATCTTTGAATTTTACCAAAATTTATTTTCTAAGCTTGAAATATCTGAACTGTAATGTCGAATGCTGAGAAATTGATGAATAAAAAGTTCAAATTTTAGAGTTTCTTTCCACGCTCCTCGAGTCTCTCGAACTTTTGCTGATTGCTGATTTCCAGTCTTCCGAGACTTCGTTCGACTTCTCCCAAAAGTTGATCCCGTTCTTTCTCGATTTTCTCGAATTCTCCCATTATGATTTCGTTGAGTTCTTTGTACTTTTCTACTTCTTTCTTCATGTTGTCGACGTTTCTCATGTCGCGCTGAAAGGATCATACAGTTAAAATACAGTGTAGTGGAATGTGGTCAACTTTCAGGACTTGAGAAACGGATCTCAGTGATCCTATATTTCTAGTTCTTCATTTCGTAAATAACAACTTTTTGATACTGAAGGTTCGAAACGGCTTCATACACCCACGAAATTTCAGAAAAATCTAGTCCTTGAGAACCACTTTTCGACTTCTCAAAGTTGATCATTCTTCACTGAAAACAGTGAATCTGTATAGAATATTGTAAATGCTGCACTGTAATTATTCGTATCTACAAAACTTTATTATAAGACCTGATATTCGGAGAACGGAGAAAAAAGAAAGTTCCAAGCCGAATTCACACCGAAAAAATCGCAAAAACAACGGTCAAGTTGGTTTTGATGGGAGGGGTTTGCATTCTTTTGACGGAATGCCGGGTTGTTCGATAAACGACGAACGGGCGTTTTGGCTTCAGAAGAAACCGGGAGTTTGGCTACAAGTAGCCGGGGATTGGGACTCGAAGAGAACCGTATGTGCCCGGAAATCAACCACATGTTTGGCTTGTGGCGTCTTTCAGGGGAGGTTCAAGATTTTGAGAGTCCCAGAATTTGCTTCGATAACCCATCAACTCCGGACCGATGCGGAATAGTGGTGAGCGGAAGGGGTTTATATACCCGGGGCAGGGCAAGCGGCCGACGTTTCGAGGGGAATGTTGACCTCTCTTTCTCTGTCTCTCTCTCTCCCTCTTTCTCTTTATCTCTCTCTGACTCATCGATCTTGTAGAGTAAATAACGGCTTACTATCTCCCTTAAGACGTCAGCCGCTAGCTAAACCTTGGCATACAGAATCGGTGAATAGAATTTGGTGATTTCGTGAAAATGATCAAAAATAGATGTCTTAGAAGACTCAAAAAAGATTTGAAGCATTCTGGTTTTTCTTTACTACTCAACATCGTCGTTAAAACACCGTCTGAATGAAAAATCGGGTCATTCGGAAGCAACTCGGCAAAGTTAACCAAGCCGATATAACTAAATATTGCATTCGAGTTCATAATGGTGTGAAACTCTCTCCTCTCACCTGGAAGTTCTTCTTATACTCTTGAAGTCGCGCTATCTCCTTGCTCATCTCATCGATATTTGCCTGATTTTGACCCAACAAAACCGCCTGTTCTGTCAACTTCTCCCGACTATCCACCAAGTCAGCCGACAAAGAGTCACGCATGTTACGAAGGTTGGCTACTTCTGTCTGAAAATCAACGGGGTCAAAATGGGGTTGTCTGAACCATTAGGACGGCCCGGGTTAGCGAAACATATTTTAGGCCCGTGGTCTTGTTTTCAGAATTCGACCAAATGTCAACATCTACAAGCGAAAATGAACCTTCTAGTTTTAGAACTTGGATTTCTTAACGTCAGAAGCATCTGAATTTTAGATGGACACTACGACAGACCACCGGAGCACCGAACCAAAGTGCTTCAACCCTTGACAACTCTAAATACAAAACTCACCTGCAAAAAGTCAATTTTCCCTTGCATCATTGCGGCCTGCTCATTGTTTCCCGACTCAATAGTCCTTATCTGCTCCATATGCTTCAATCCGATTTCTTCAATCTCAATATCCCTCTCTTCCTTCATCGCTTCCATTTGAGTCTCCTGCTCTTCTTTCATTCGCTGCTCCAAATGCACAATTGCGTACTTCAAGTCACTTTGAGCCTCTAGCTTCTCCTTTTCCAGCTCTGCAATGAATGCCACCAGTAGATCATCAGACTGTCTCAAAATGTTTGCAGCCTTTTCTTTGGTCAATTCCTCCATTGTCTGACACTCGACACTTTCCAGAGGTCCACTTGGAGCAATTGGTTCCGATTGAGTTCCAGCGTTTCGATTTTGTTTCGCATGGAACACCAAACTACGAATTCTCTGTTGAAGACGTTGCACTTGATTCGCTTGTTGTGTCTTCATCTCGAACATGCTCCTTTCAACCTCTCTTGTTCTATCTCTCTCCTCATCCAATCCATTTTCAGCAATTTTCCAAAACTGTTGAATTCGACCTCTTTCTTGTTGAGCTGCATTCAATTCGACTCGAGTTCTATTCAAGTCTCCACTCAATTTATCAGCTCTCTCTTTCAGCCGATCCTTGTGAATTTGAATCGCATTCAGACGTTTTTCAGCGTCAGCCACCTTCCGAGCATCCGCATTTTGTATAGGTTCCACAACTTGGATTTTCTTCTTGCTTGAATTAGTAGTGACTAGCAGCTTACGACGTCCAGCTACGTTCGTTGTGGTCTGAAAAGCTACTCAGGAATTTTCAATTCTCTGTATTCTCCCTCGAAAAACGAAGGCAAAAAGAAATCCGTCGAGCCGGATTCGAACCAGCGACCTAAGGATACCCACTGACGCTACAGTCCTCCGCTCTACCAACTGAGCTATCGACGGCACGTCAAGTGTCCTTGACAAAGGACAACACTTGACTGACGAAACGCCGGCAAACACACAGAGCGGAAAACCGGTTGATAGATCTGTATTCAAGGATGCACTCCAGTACTCACAGTTAAACAGAACTACTATTTGTCTTACTTATATATAATGATTTAAGCAGATATAAATACTCTCATGGAAAAAAAATAGGTACGGTTTTATAAAGGAACATGTTCCCATTTCAAGTCTACTTTCACGATTTGTGTCGATATTCGTGTGCTTTCCAAATATTGTATCAGCTAATTTCGTGGATGTCGGATCACCACAATCGTCCCTTATCATACATACCCTGACAGCTTTCGGCTTTTTCATCACTCGCTTGTTTTGCACATTCGCCGTGCCAGCGTCACGAGAAGTCCCTCCAACAGAGGCAGCAGAAGCGGATTTCATGATTAATACTAGTGGACACAGAGAGAGACGAAGGCAGGTGTGTATGAGCCAACTGAACAGCCTGAAGGAGAGCCAGCGCGCGTCTCCGAGTCGGCATGGAAACGGACGTCGTTTAATGCATGCATCAGCGGATTTGTGAGTGTATGCGTGTGCACGGAAAGCGGATTCGAGAAACGAGAGACAGATGGTACTTATAATGATTTATTTCGGGGAACAGAAAATGAGTAGTCAGACTGCGTGGATAGGTGGAATTGGCGGACGTTTAGAAGGCTTCGAAGGTTTCATCCAACGACAGCTTAATTGATGCTTCTCGAAGATTTCCTGCGAGGGCTCCCATATCGTCTGGTTGAATGGAGGACGTTCGCGAGGAGTGTATGGCTTCGGCTGAATTGTTGTTCGTCATTATGAATCCTCTGATTGAACGAACCGGCTCGGGAATCACGCAGAATACTGATGCGGCAAAAACTAAAAAGCAGACCAACTCAAACACGATTGTAATCATCGATTATAATTTCAGAACTGAACTTCCCCCATCTGTTCAAGACTTTTCTCAAAATGAGAGCACACGGATTAAATAATTAATGCATTTTTATTGGGTTCGATAGACAGGGAACAGAGAATAAAACTGTGGGAGGGGGCTTCAAGGAGATCTTCACGTAACAAATGATAAATTATAACGATATTTAGTCGACCTCCTCCATGCGGGAAGCATCCTCCTCAGCTCCTTCAATCTTGGCCTCGGCGGTGCACGACGATGGAACGGCGGACTCTTCGATGTCGTCATCTCCGATATCGAGACCGAGCTTGATCATTCTATAGATGCGGGAAGCGTGAGATTGTGGCTCCTCGAGGGAGAATCCGGAGGAGAGAAGAGCAGTCTCAAAGAGAAGAACAACCAAGTCCTTGACGGTCTTGTCGTTCTTGTCAGCCTCGACACGTTCGCGAAGGGTCCTGAAAGATTAGATGAATAACACTCGTTTTGTTTTTGTCGAATAACTCACTTCATGATAGCGTGGTCTGGGTTGATCTCGAGGTGCTTCTTGGCAGCCATGTATCCCATGGTGGACGAGTCACGAAGAGCTTGAGCCTTCATGATACGCTCCATGTTGGCGGACCATCCGTACTCCGAGGTGACGATGCAGCATGGAGAGGAAACAAGACGGTTAGAAACCGCGACCTTCTCGATCTTCTTCTCCAAGATATCCTTGATGACCTTGCAGAGGTTCTCGTAGGCGACCTTGTCCTCCTCGAACTTCTTCTTCTCCTCCTCGGTTTCTGGGAGCTCAAGTCCTTCCTTGGTGACGGAGACAAGCTTCTTTCCATCGTACTCCTTGAGTTGCTGGACGCAGTACTCATCGATTGGATCGCACATGTAGAGGACCTCGAATCCACGGCTCTTGACGCGCTCAACGAAGGCTGAGGCAGCGACGACTTCCTTGGATTCTCCAGTGATGTAGTAGATCTGGGTCTGGTTCTCCTTCATGCGAGAGACGTAGTCCTTGAGGGAAGTTGGCTCCTCTCCAGCAGAGGTGGCGTAACGAAGGAACTCGGCAAGCTTCTTGCGGTTGGTGGAATCCTCGTGGATACCGAGCTTAAGGTTCTTTCCGAATTGCTCGTAGAACTTCTTGAAGTTGTCCTTGTCCTCGGCGATCTCGTCGAAGAGCTCCATGCACTTCTTGACAAGGTTCTTGCGAATAACCTTCAAGATCTTGGATTGTTGGAGCATTTCACGAGAGATGTTGAGTGGAAGATCCTCAGAATCGACGACTCCCTTGATGAAGTTGAGGTACTCTGGCATGAGCTCCTCGCAGTTCTCCATGATGAAGACACGGCGAACGTAGAGCTTGATGGAGTTCTTGCTCTTCTTGTTCTCGAAGAGATCGAATGGAGCTCTTTGTGGTGCGAAGAGAAGAGCACGGAACTCAAGTTGTCCCTCAACGGAGAAGTGCTTGACAGCAAGATGGTCCTCCCAGTCGTTGGACAAGCTCTGAAAACGAAAAATATTGATCTGAATTCCCTTCAATGATTTACCTTGTAGAACTCGGCGTATTCTTCATTGGAGATGTCGTCTGGGTTTCTGGTCCAGATTGGCTTGGTCTTGTTGAGCTCCTCATCCTCGAAGTACTTCTCCTTGATCTTCTTGGTCTTCTTCTTGTCTTTCTCGGCATCGGCGTCCTCTCCGACGTTCTCGACCTCTCCTTCCTTCTTCTCCTCGTCCTTGGACTCGACGGCTTCCTCGTCCTCGACCTCCTTCTCACGCTCCTTCTCAACCACAAGCTTGATTGGATATCCGATGAATTGGGAGTGCTTCTTGACGATCTCCTTGATCTTGCGCTCCTCGAGGAAGTCAACTTGATCCTCCTTGATGTACATGGTGATCTTGGTTCCGCGGGTGAGCTCTGGGTCGTTGTATGGGCGGACCACGAAGGATCCTCCGGCAGACGACTCCCATTGGTAGCTGTCATCGTCGTTGTTCTTGGAGGTGACGACGACCTTATCGGCGACAAGGAAGGCAGAGTAGAATCCAACTCCGAACTGTCCGATCATGGAAATATCAGCTCCAGCTTGGAGAGCCTCCATGAAAGCCTTGGTTCCGGACTTGGCGATAGTTCCGAGGTTGTTGACAAGATCGGCCTTGGTCATTCCGATTCCGGTGTCCATGATGGTAAGAGTCTTCTCCTCCTTGTTTGGAGTGATCTTGATGAAGAGCTCCTTTCCGGTGTCCAACTCGGATGGCTCGGTGAGGGCCTGGAAAAAAACAACTATGAAAAATAAAAAAGAATCGGAAAACCAACCTGGTAACGGATCTTGTCGAGAGCATCAGAGGCGTTAGAGATCAATTCACGCAAGTAGATTTCCTTGTTGCTGTAGAACGTGTTGATGATCAAGCTCATCAACTGAGCAATCTCAGCCTGGAAGGCGAAGGTTTCAGAGTTCTCGGACATGGTTCTGCAATAATAATGAGATTGAGATACGAAAAAGAGTGGGGAAGGGTGAAATTGCGTAATTCAAATTATGATGACTGTAATTCTATCCTAAAATCAAGGATTTGAATGCAGAAAATCAATCTAAGAGACACTGATCAGCTGAAAACTGTTGAAATAAGCTGGAAATGTGAGATTACGGAGAGAATACCGTCCACTTTGGACGTCAATCCGAGCTCTGACAGCAAACTGAGAATTCAGGGTTTGATATTTTTGAATGCGAGGCGAAATGTTCTAGAAGGGAGGCGTGGCCAACCGCGTTGATTGGTCGCTGACGAAACTGCCCTTTCTGAAGGAACATTCTCGAAGAATTTCGTGCGATAGAGCGCGAAAACAGCAGTGGACGAGGTTTCGAGCCGGGAGAAAACTAGGTCACTTGGCGCGAATTTATTTTTTCGAAGTTTTTTCAGATTTAAAAAAATTCTGAATGGAAACTTGTTGATTTTGATTGAATTTATGTATGTGAAGCGAGCTAAATTTTTGCCAGACCCTAAAGTTACTAGAAATATATCTTTTGTCTTACAAAAACTGAACAAAACACCTGAAACATAACTAAATTCAGTGCTCAAATTATAAAAATCAATTTTTTTCCAGCTCCAAAATGTCTCGCGCTGATGAAGGACGACTGATTCATTTAGCTAAAAAGCGTGAACGCGAGAAGGAGGATATTGAAAAGCAGCTGCGGAAACTCGAGGAGGATAAAGAGAAATGTATCGCGTAATCGAAGAATATAATGTTTAATCAGATTTTCAGGTAGAGTAGGAATCACAAGCAAGTTCACCGCCAACTATGAGACGATGGAAGAATCTGCGAAGTCAAAAACCTATGGATTGGTGTCCCTAGATGATATGAAGAATATTCAAAAGAATGAGATTTCCAATCGGTTTGAAGAGAATTTCTCAAACCGAAGAGCAAAAAAATTATTTTAGGGATCTACAAGTTGCTCGTGGTGAATCTTCAAGCACATCTTTGGCGAAAGACTCACAGGAAGCGAGAGAGAAAGAGGAACATGTAGCGAAACATACCCAGGTAAGACGGCGATTGAAATGAAGATAGATTCTGGTAGCTTTGGTAGTTCGAATGACTGTGGATCTAACGTTGTCTGGCCCTTTTATACCGATTCCCGAGCTTCTAGAACCTTCGAGACCCCAAAGTCTGAGAGCGAGACAGTGTGAAGAAAGAGAGACGCAGACGCGCAGACAGAGCGGGATGGAAGGTTCTAGAACGTTTATGGTTACAGAAACGAGTACTTTCGTTCGCATACGAAGATGAGGAAGAGGATGACGATGCAGCTCCTATTGTTCCAAAGAAGGTATTTGAGGACAAGTGACGGAAAAAATTCTGAAAGTTGGAAAAGTTTCAGCGTGTGGGAATGGATCCGACAGTGGACACCAGTTTCTTGCCAGACAAAGAGAGGGAAGAGTTCTTGAGAAAGTACGTTTCATAGTGATCAGAAACAAGGGGACAATCTTCAAAAATTCGTGGAAAAAAGTACATCTTCGGAACGAAAAATGCTACTAGAAAAGTTTCAACTGTCAATGTAGATTCCGATGAGATCTATTGATTGTAACAATGTACCGCTGAAAAAATGAATGACGAGCTGAGATATGGCATATCAAGAAAGTTACATCATATCTCAGGCCATCGTCAACATTTTCAACTGCTCCTTGTTCCCATCGATAGATCTCACTCTGACCGTTGCTAAAAACTTTTTGAAGCATTTCTCGATCCGGAAATAATCCGCTGTCTGTGAATTTCTGTTGCTCCGAAACCTGAGTTCCAACTCCCGTTTTTCCAGAAAGAAAGAGGAGCTGGCTGCTGAATGGCGAGTGAAACAGAACACTGAGAAGAACGAGGAGATCACTGTGGCTTGTGCTTATTGGGATGGATCCTCTCACAGGAAGAATATGAAGATGAAGAAGGGGAACACGATTTCTCAGTGTTTAGCAAGAGCTATTGAGGTGAATACTGAGTCCGAATAGATTTCGACCAAAAAATCCCGAAAACAGTTTTTTTTTTGACTGGGAAGAAAGGACTCTGAAAAATTTCACATATATACACAGAAATCTGGGATTTTGTTTGATTGCTATGTTGCTGCCTGTGAAAACCTTTAGAAGTCGATATATTTGCTCGAAAAGATGGTGAACTCCGTTCGAAATAGGGTTGCCATCAGACCGAATCAGGACCGTTGACAACCCTGGTTTGAAGAGCAGATGTAATGAAAATGTGCCGTCTTTCAGAGCCAACATCTCGATATTGAAAAGTTTCTGCTGGCTGCCACTTAGCACATTCGAAAGCCCAGATTTCGTTCTCTGTATTTGACAATCCGGAAACCGGTCTTCCAACTCTTGAAACATTATAGTTTATGATAACGCTCATTCCTTACTGATGAATCTTATAAATCCTCCTTATTCATTTCAGGGTCTCAAAAAGGAGTTCACCGAGCTGAAGGCCTGTACCCCAGAAAATCTGATGTTTGTAAAAGAAGACCTCATCATCCCTCACTTTTACACATTCCAAGACTTCATTGTCACCAAAGCGATGGGCAAAACCGGACCACTATTCGTGTTCGACTCGGCATCCGATGTTCGAATCCGTCAAGACGCCGCCCTGGACTACGGAGAATCCCATCCAGCGAAAATCGTACTTCGTAGTTGGTACGAGAAGAACAAGCATATCTATCCGGCTTCTCGATGGGAACCTTTTGTGCCAAGCAAGAAGTATGGCAGGAACTTCGATGATCTCAGTGACTTGTGATAAGATTGTATATGTTTTTGTTTTTGTTTATCTATGTATTCAGTTCTACACAAGGATTTATTAAAAATGTCTAAAATTTCGAGCAATGAGACACTTATAACTCCAGAAAAAACCCGTTCAACATTATCAGAGTCTCCACTCCTGAAGCTTCTCATCGTAAACTGCCGATGGCTTGGAGACGCTTTCCGGAGAGCTTAACGACGTCTTGGATCCGCCGTCAATGGCTCCACCGCACTCCAAAGAATTGGGGATGCCGTGAATCGGAGAATACTCTTGTGGTTTTTTGGAGTTGCTCATGAAACAGGTCATTCCATGGAGGGTGTCGATGGAGGCAGTGTGGATGAGGCGGTTGCAGCAGAAGTAGATCGGGAAGCGAAGACAACTGCAAAATGTTTTGTTCATTTTTTTCGAAACTTTAGTTTTTTTTGTAGAATTTTTTGGGACTAACCTGGCCAACAAAGTGAAGATCGAAACGATGTCGTTGAGATAAGAGTACATGACTGGAAATCCATCTTCGAGACTCGGCCGATTGATGGTTTCCCAGACAGTCAAAAACACCTAAAATTTCAATTCATCGTTTCGTTTTTTTTCGCCAATTTTCTCACCTGAAGAGATTGCGATAACAGATAAATCGAAACGAGACTGATCAACGCCCGTGTGGCGTCCTTCACATTCCGTCGATGCGATTTCAAGTTCACCGTCTTCCCATTACTCACTACCGACTCCTTTTGAAGTTTCATCCTCTCGTCCTCTTTCACGGCCTTCACTATCAGAATGTTCATCGTCAGAAGGACAAGGAACGGGAGTATTCTGTCGAGAGTGTTTCGGAGGAGGAACATGAAGTAGAACCGATAGTCGCTGTCCTCGGCATACGGTCCGGGAATGATTTCGTACTCTCTGAAAAAGCGACAGTGGGTTACTTTCTAGTTCTGATTGATTGCACTCACTGAAAACCCTCGCATTCCGGGTAACGTCCGACATCGAGCTCGAAATAGGTGACATATTTGTAAGCGCAAGCGAGCAAGATGCAAAATGCACTGACTCCGTATCGATTCCTCTCCAGGAACTTTCGACAGACTGATATCGTTTTTCCGTCGAATGTTTTCAAGAATCTTTCCGTCGTTGCCAACACGATCATGAGCATTGATGCGAACATGGCGCAGCTGGATTCGGTCATCACGATTCGCACGTAGGAGACGAAGACGTGCCAGAGGGGCAGGTACAAGTAGTAGTCCATGTACACCTGAAAACGGGGTTTTCTTGCTTATTATCGTTCATCAAGACACTCTCCATCTTCTTCTTCTTCTTCTTCTTACGAACCCTTATTTCATTTTTTCTGTGATTAAAAAAAACCCCCTTGTGTTTACTTCAACATTTCTAAGTTCCTCCTCTTTGTTTTCGCCTCGATCTCTGACCCATTTCAGTTCAAACCCATTCAGAGTGCGTTTTTCTTTTTTCGTTTTCCAAAATCCGGGTCCATATCCGGAGGAAGTGTGCCCGTAGTGGCTTTTAGAAAACGGACAAAGGACTAAGTGCTAGACTTGGGAAAAGGAGGAAAAGTCAGGAGTGGAGGTCCCCTTTTGCAACACCCAAAAGTGGTTGGTGAACTTTGAGAACTAAACGGAATTAAACAAATTAAGCAGCCAATTTTTTTTGTGTGTCCCCCTACATTTTAAAGTTTTTTTTTTACAACTCCTCGAACTTTGGCGGAAATCTGAGATCCGGGAAGCGCTACTCTTCACATCATCACAATGAGAGTGGATCCGATTTCAGAGAGGAAAATTATTTTCTAGAACTTCTCAATACATTTTTCAAGCATCTGAAATTCTTTTTCCCTCGCCTTCTCGGATTACTAGTGCGAAACGCAACACCTCCCTCGTTTTCAGCCAACGAAAAACCCATGATCTTTTTTTTCTGCTTTTTGCACAGATTTCATTAGCCGATAAGCGGATTCTTGGGGAAAAGGCCACTAACTCGATAGAGACGAACTATAACTAAACAATATTGGACTTACTGGAACGACCATCACTGCGATGTAGTTGATACCCATGATGATGTCGATGACGGCGATGACGCCGAAGTAGAACACAGCGCTGCGTCTGGAAATGTCAGTGATGGGAAAGCGATTATGATTCATGCTGATAGATAATCAGCACAAATTCCTTCAACTCCTTATACACACAGTAACCTAATGTTTCTCCTGACCTTCGTGGCGGTATCGGAGTCGCGGGTTTGGTTTTGGGTGGGTGAACCTTTTGTTTTTACTTCTGATCAGCTTTTCGACTATTCTACAAATTCTACACCAAAAACTTCCTTCTTTTCGTTGCACATGTTTCTAGTTTATGTTTGTCAGCTCGTGGCCATGACTAATTAGACTCACCTCAGCGAGGGATTCCGAATGAACACTATGGTGTAGAACGTGTTGAAAATGATCGAGATGACGGCGATGAGTGTGGCGAACAGACCGATCAAGAACATTTTCCCTACTACATCATCCGTTCCCTGAACATTCACCAGTGCTACCGGGAAAAGAAATCAGAAACCTACCAGATAACTGCAGTTGTGCTTCGGAATCTCGCTGTCGTCTATTTGATAGTTGTTTTCCATTTTTCTCTGAAACACGAATTTACATCAAATAGCAAACAAGGAATCAAGAAAAAAAACCAGCAGCATACGGTTCTGTTCAAGATACTACTGAGAGCTTCACGTCTTCTTGCTCCGCGGAGCACACAAACAAAAGTGGGCGGAGCTTATCGGGGGGAGTAAGAAGGAGGAGAGTTGGGCGAGAGGGGAAAGAAAGAAGATACCATTAGGTGGATTAGAGAGTACATAAAACAGCCAGGAAAGTTTGGTCGAAGTAATCAGGAGAATGGATTTCAAAAAAGTTATAGGTGGAAATAAAGTGAAAAAAGCAGGATTACTGTAAGTTAACGATAGGCCGAAAAAGAAATTCAGCGTATTTCTTTAACGACTGCTCTGAAAACGGGACGAAGGAGTCATTCCCAAATCGAATCTGCCGTCACGAGTAACGGAAGTAAATTTTGACCTATTATCTTTTGTCTGTCTAACGCTGAAGCCGGGGGTGTAATTTTCTTGTTTATATGATTCATTGAATTTCAGTTCTGATTGAGATTCAGAGAATATTTAATTTGCAGCATGAAGAGAAAAGTTTCAAAGTCTAACAAGTTTAGTTCTCGGAAAACGATTTAATTGAGTTTGGAAGTGGTATCAAAAGGTGAAGTTTGTGCTCTCCAGGTGTGCTTCATCTTGTATGATTTTTTCAATGTTTTTTCACCCCCTTTTCGCCGGATTCCAGGGGATTTCTGTGAAAGGCGGAAAACGGAAACAGAACATTTTGAAACAGAAAGTTGAAGGCGTCAGTTGTAAAGCGGAGATTGATTGAAACGGAGCACAAAAATAGCTTCAAGACAAAATTTCGAACGTCAGAAGACTTTTTTTTGCTCGTCACTTGCCCGAAAATGATCATCAAAAATAACCTTCGAGATGTTTTCTCAAGACTTCCGTCTATCGGTATCTCTGATTACAGTCTAGGATTAGTGTTCCAGCCAAAAGACCCCAAAAAACAATATTCTCCTCTGACGCACAACGAAACCCCGCAAAACTCATTAAATCTACAGTTCATAGGCATAGGTTGCTCACCGAAACCTGAAAACTAATAACGAGTGTTATCTGTCCAGATGGCTTCTTCATCACCATCGAAAAAAACTGAAAATGTGTCATAATAACCTTCAGACGAATTGCAGTCTGTGGGATGGGGGAGGAGTGCTATAATTTATGTGCGTGTCTAATTTCCGCACCGGCTGGAGACGCCCTTTTCTCTAATTAGAACACTTTCCGTTTTTAGAGACATGTCAAAGAAAATGATAGGGTTGAACTCTTGAGAAGAGTCTTGATTCTCCTGAAAATCAGAACTCAGATTTTTGATCAAGATACTAGTCATAGGGATTCATCTGTATTTCCGATTTCCAGACGGATATCACTTTTTTGTTTTTATTAAAGATGAAGATTACAGATTCTTAGATTCATAAGAGGATCAGTGGGGGAGAATCCGTTTGGTCTCCTACACTCAGATTACATTCTGCATCCGACTAGAAGCTTATCAGAATTCTGTCAGGGAAGTTGACAGTCATCAGAAATTTATGAATTCAAACGTAGAAAGGTGGCTCTGGAGCGGGAAGAGAGAAGTGATATATCTGAAATGTAAATGTCGAGTCAAACTTTCAAACTTTGATTTTGGCTTCGAGGCAGAGTTTTTCTCGTTTTGACAACAAGGACTCTCTTTCCCCACTTTGATTAATTGCTCTTTTGAGTTTTCTCCTGGGGAACTAGAGGAAGCGAAAAAACGAGAGAATCATGAACATGGGGCCGAGACATGATCGGAGATGAAACATTCGAGGGATGGACGTCATGATTCTTTCTTTTTTGGGGAGGAGGAGGAGGAAATTGTTGGTTGTGTGAAACGAGATGAAGGCGTTGGATGTGTCTGATGACAGATGACTGGTGATCCAAGTTCAACATTTGATGGGTTCTGGGTCAGAGGGGAACTTTTTCTCATAGCTCGGTCCAAGGTAAAGTCGACCCAGGAGATTCAGATTCGAAAGGGAAAGTCTTGAAAACATTCACAAGATTTGAGTTATGACCTCACGTCATCATTTCATAGAATTGTATTCCAGAGAATCTGAGTCTGTAGGATCGTCTTTACCTAGGACCAGATTCTAAGAAATTGGAAGCAATGATTTTCTAGAACCTCAAAAACTAATCACTGACCAAAATCAGGAAGAATGAAAACCAAGTATCACTGATTGCATTACACTTCCTCAAAATGGCAAAAAAACTGCATAATTACCCGAAAAAATCACCTGTTGTGTCAAAAACCGCATTGAGATTTCTGGAAGTCTTTGATTTCTGCTCTCTTCTCAAAGCTACAAAGTTTTTGGATTCCAAAATAAAACTGATGATTTTCATGTCAAATTGAGATGCATCTTCTGACAGATGTTTGCCTATTTTTGGATGTGTTTTTATTGTCTGGGAGACTATTTTCATTTTGATTTCCTGGTGACATCTAGTTTCAGAAAGTTTTTGAAAATTTAGAGAAAAAAAAACGGGGAGATCTGAGAGAATCGAGATCCGTTTCTCGAGAAATCTCGAATTAACTAGAATCCGTAGTTCTTGAGTGAGACTTGTAAGCCTAGAAAAATCGGAATCTCTAAATTTTTCAGACAACGACACTCCGGGCCACGGTCTACGTCCAATAGAAAGTTTGAAATCGAATCACTCGATAACCGAAAACCAAATAACGAAAAAAGACAAAAGAGGATTTTTAAAAGATGGAGTGAAGAGCCAAGTACATCTTTTTCGTTTTGCTGACGACTCAAAAAGAGAAAAAGACCCCTGCCGCCGGGGAGGAACAGTGTCAATTGCAGACATATTCCATCAGAGCATTCTCACGAGAAGTGAAGAGCGGGAGAGAGGAGAAAACATATCTACACATCATCTTTTAACTCCGCCACCAAAAAGAAAAAAAACGTTCGCTTTTCTATTTCTACTTGGGTGGGCTCCGTGTATGGGGTGCTCTCCTGCTCCATGTGTGCGTTTTAAGTGACGTCTTGATCCAGGAAGTCTCTAGGAACGAAACAAAAAACACTGTGAGGAAGGAACTTTTTTTTCTTCTTCCAGATAACTCGATTAGGAGGTCCCTCAATATCAATTGGAGAAAGTGAGAGACCTCGTCTTTAGAAAAGAACCCCTGCCTCTGCAAGATGAATGAGAAAGATTGAAAAAAACAAAAACAAAACAGAGAGAAAAGAAAATAAAAGGATCTGGTGGGTGGGGGGAAATGAAAGAAGATGCAATTGAATCCAGACGTTCCGTTTGCCTTCTAGAAGGTAGAATACTACGCGAAATGAGATCGGTGTGGCGGGGAGACCAGTGAAGTTTTTCGAAACGGGTTATGTTTGTGTTCTGGAAGGGGGCGGGGCAATTGCATGGTGGTTCTAGACAAGGGTCGAGAGAAAGGGGACCTGATGAAGAGGGTTTTAGACCTGACCTAGATATCAAGATCATTGCCTAACAAATCTCGAATTGCAATGTGTAACCGTCTCAATAATTTTGAACATGAACAATGTCGTTCGACGATTGACTAACGATAGTGCACAGTCCCAAAGATGGACTAGGGTGGAGCCCCTCGGACAGCTTTTATGCTCCAAAAACGACATAAAAGAGCATCACCTTTTCAGATCACTGCCTCCAATAAGTCCTTGAAATACACTCCATAATTAATAAAACATTCGAAAGCAATGTTTAACTAATTCAATCTCTAACAAGATTCCAAGAAACTAGAAGAATTCAAAACACAAAAGAGCAGAAATTCAGACCAATCTTCCTGGTTCAAACCAGCGAAACATCAGTGGTAGTTCTAAAATATGACAACTTTTTCCATCTCGGATTCCTAAGATCCCAACGGAAATGAGCACCAGACCTCATCAATGCTCATCTTTCGTCATCATAATTTCCCTTACATCTGAACCAGAGCTGACACGTTCGGATTCTCTTTTTTGTGTTGTAGTTGTCTCGAGAAAACTCATTAGATTAGGCCTACCGAAAACATTCTTCGAGAATAGGATTGGGGCTGAAATCGAATACTGGAATAAGGAATGGAGAATAGGAATAGAAGGAGAGAAGGGTGTTTGAGATTCTCGAAAATCCGATTACTAACCCCGCCTTTAATGGGTTTCGCTTAGTAATCCTACCGTTTCCCTCCTCCCGGTCGCTCTATTTTCTGAAAAACATTTAGAATTGAATTCAGATCCTCATTATTTTCTCGTCATTTTAAGAGATGGGGGGATGACTGGAGTGGGGAGATAGATGTCTGAAACAACAACAGAAAACACGAAAATAATAGGGATGGGGTTGGCTGAAATTTCTATAGTGAATGCTGATTGGTGCGAAGTTTCTGACAGTTTCTACCGTGAATCCTGTACTCAAGGCATATAATTTTTCGGCCAGTACTGTATTCCTGGTTGGTTGCTATAGAGAGCAAGAAGGACAAGACAAAAATCAACTGTCGAGTAATTTCTGATCGCCGCAATACCTCTCAAATACTTTCAGTCATGATGCATTCTTGTGTGGCTTTGAGCCCATTGTCTTTCTTCCCAGAAGTTCTAAAATCTTCACCACAAAAAGCTCTCAGCGCGAGCTCCCAGAAGAGTGTCACTTGGACTAATCGGATTTGTTTCCGAATTCGGACGTCTTCTCTGCTAATTCAATGATTCATCGAGACAGAGAAAAAAAACTCAAGTGAATTATTGGATGCTCGAAAACCACTTGTAGGACGAGGAAATGTTTCAAAAATGTGTGTATTGGGAAATTGAATAGGATTTTTGTAGCAATGAGTTTCTGGCTGTGATGAACTTTTTCTCAAAATTTGGTTTGAGGGAGACTGGTTCAGATTCCGGAGTCACCCTGATTCAAGATGGTGCCGGTTTCTAATAGGGATGCTGAATCTACAGGGTTAATTTTACTAGGATTCAACTTATGTGCGAAAGTTCTTCTTTTAGCTTTTGGCAGCGAAATAAAATGATGTGATTCACATTTTTGACCTTTCCCGCTTGGTTCAAACGTTCATTTCCAGATCAATGACCTTGAAAAAAGTCACAAAAAGCCACAAAGAAATTGAGAAAATCCGACATCATTGCTCAACGAATTCACGATTTAGAAATTCGAATTCGACACCCCGATGAATCTTGAAGATGATCAAGAACCAAATTCTCGTGTGGGGGTGCCACCTTTTGAATCAGTTTCCACCCAAATGAATATCTTGAGCAACAAATCTCGAGCACTTTTTTCTCATTTTGATCCAAAAAAATAGAAAAAGAGGGATATGGATCTAGAAGGGTCTAGAAGTGTATAGAAGGGTCTCTGAAAAATGATTTATCGCTTTTTCTTTCCATTGTCTCTATCTCTTACTCAAGACAACTGCCAAGTTCGCAAAACGTTGGGTTTTCAGACAGAGTACTTGTTTTTCATTTTTCGCCGCACCACAAATCACACCGAATGCTTGAAATTTTCTCACTTTTCAGTGAGAGGTTCAAGTTACATGCTAGGAGATCTAAAGAGTTCTTCTTTTTCAACAGGTGATTGAAAATGTTGATGGTGGGTTTTCGGTTAGAAAATAAGGACGAGTTAAATGTTGGGCGGAACTGAAGTTTTGGACGGCGGAAATCGACCACCTTTTGATATCAGTTACAGAAGCCGAGATATACATATTTGGTCAGAGAAGGGGTATTTTCAGTTTCAGAATTCTTCCTGGACTCACCATCAGAAAAATGTTTATGGTCTCATCTAATAACTCTGTTATTTTCCATCCCACTCACAGAAAGAGGGACTTAATTCGAAAACGGAAGTTTCTTCCGAAGAGCTAAAGTCATGAAGCAAAAACAAAGAAAAGGACGGAAGAAAAATATTGGAATTTTAAAGAATCCCGCCTTCCCCCGCCTTCTTGCATTTTTCCCGTGCCGGATTTTTGCCGGTTTAGGGTCCCCATCCGAAAGACTAAATGCCCGCCGGCAGTTTACGATTTGGGTTTCTCAGTAAATCACGTACTTGGAGAAGCCTCCGATCTTCGGGCGACCCGGTTTTCATCCAAAATAAGTTCTCTCTTCGCAGAGGTTACTGGAACTTAAAGCAAAGCTTAGGAACTTGAAGAGAAGGTAAAGACAATTGGATGGAAATTCAAAAAAAAGTGAACGAGGATTGTTGATGTGTATGTTCAATTCTTCTTTTTCTTCCGGAATTATATTATTTGGCGGCTCGAAAAGGAGAAAAGTAGTAGTAAAATGGAGAAGGATAGGCGAGGAAAAAAGTGGAGTACAAATTTCAGGCGCAGAGGGAGGATACATTTGGATGAGTCATGTTGAGCTGGAATTCTGGGTTATTGTGGGTTTGGATGGTCGTCAATAGTGCAAAATATCGAAAAATGGACATGCCGTACTTGGTCTCATAAACCGGTTCTCGCTTACCGTCATTTTGATGAGAACTTCCAAAAATATGAACATCGTGCAATGTTGCTGTAAATCCGGCGCATTACGCTGATTACAGTTTCAGCATCACATCTAATGCCATACTGCAAAAACCACCACGAAAGTGTTCATACATCAACTCAATTTTTTTCTTTTCCCTAATAAAAGATTTCTAGAAATCTGAAAGTACCATTCTCTGAAGTCACAACTTCAGTACTCTTGCCCTTCATAGCAAACATCTAACAAAACATTTTCATAACAAGAGCCAGACTTTTAAGTCAAAAAAGACCAAGACATCACAAGGCTTACGTGCAAACATTGACCACCATCATCTCCCTTAAAAAAAATGAGAAAAAGGGGATCAAGGATAAATTAAAAGTTTAAGAAAATGGAGGATCCGAAGAAATAGGAGGTCTTCTTCTTCTTCTCCAATTCTCCCAAAAAATTCGTCACTGGTGTTTGCAGAGGGACTCTCGAATACTAATCGCCAGCTCTTCTCGTCTTTCCCGATGCAGTTTTTAATAGGCTTTTTTCATGGATTAAAACAAGGCGATTTTTGACAAGACAGAATTTATTGACTACTTCGGGAGGCTCGAAAAAACTGTATTATAGGGATTTAGAGGAAGAGGAAGTGGACGATGGAAGCGGAGGTGGGACTTTTTTCGAGCGCTCCATTTCTTTCTCCTTTTTATTGGCTTGCTCCATGTCATACTCCTGAAAAATGGGAATACCAGTTGACCAAATTTATCTCAGTTCCAGTAACTGGTATCAAAAAGTGGTCAACTAACAAAATGTATCTCATTTTGTCATAAACAATTCGTTAGTTGACTTCTTTTTGATACCTGGTACAGTAACCAAGAAATATTAGGTCAAAGTGGCGGCAACGAAAAACAAACCATCAACATCTTGCTGGCCCCCTCGTGAACACCTCCATAATGCATCTGATAGAATCTATCCATTCTCATCTTCTTCTCATCCGTAAACAGAGCATCCCATAGAGTTTGCGGTTGTGGAGGCTCTCGTTGTTCGCCGTCTCCAGGTGTCAAACAATCATCGCCGACTTCAGGGAGTCCGAATCGGAAGACTGGAGGATCCACTTCGAGGAGATTTGACGCTTCGAAGAAGATCACCTGAAATATACGACACTCGATTAGAACACACCAAATAATCAAAGCTTTCTGAAATCGGATAAAGTCTCAGAGTTCCAGTATCACCCGTAACACGGAAACATCACCAAATGACGTCCCGATCGGATTTTGAGAACATTTCGAGTCAAAACAAAAACAACCATCTTCTGCTAAAACGAAGACTGACCTCATTTCTTGTCATTTTCATGCCATGAATAGTCAACCATCTGTAGCATGCAATAGTCCAGACGGTGCCGAGGAGACTTGTCAGAAAGCAAGGGAAAATGGAGAGAAGGGAGCCTGGAAGATATTAGTTTCAGAAGTCCTCTCACTTTGTCCTAACCTCCAATTCCAAATGTGAGCGTCATCAAAACGCAAACCGTAAAGTTGAACTTGTCCTTGAATCCGGTGAATGTTTCGTTCGAGGTGTGTCTATTTTGGAACTCTTCAAAAAAAGCACAGGTTGATCTTCCCTTCAAATCACTTATCGGTTACCAGCGAATGAAAAATTTTCGTCAGAATCCGTGAGATTCATCAGTGATGATTTTTTTGTAGTTTTTCCCGACTCCATGAGTGAACTAGGAACTTGAACGAAAGGTAAGAATAAATATGGTTTATTTCCAAGGAACTTCAATAAGAAATACACGTCTACAATCGGAAAAAAATCAGTTCATCCCCACGTCGACTCTTTGACTTCTTTTTCGTGTTGATGCTTCAAGAAGACATTTAAAAACTTCCCAACTTGATTGCTGATAGTTGTCATGTAGGGCTCGACGGTTCCGGTGAACTTTTGCCAGAAGACGTGCCAGTCTTGCTCGACGCCTTCTGACATAAGATGACTTCGAAGCTGAAAATTCAAGGCGTTGAAAAGTTATAGAACGAGGTCTACCCGAAGCCAAGTATCTGTCATTTGCTTCCACATGGTTCTATATGTAGCATAGACGTCTTGCTGGAGAGAGGCTTGCATCGATTTCTAAAACTTCGCAAACGATTTCAAAACCTCCAGTGAGAGTCTTACATAGATCTGAGCCTGACTGTAAACTGGAGTAGGCGCAACGAATGGTCTTGGGTGGGTCGGCATCTGCACTTCATATTTGAATTCTGAAACTCTCTTTTCTAAGAAGATAATGTTTCCTATTTTCATACCTTGAATATGATTGTTATGCCCAAAATTGTTCTGGATCGGTGGTCCTGGTAGAGCATTGATGAATTCGGAAGAGGAGAATGGGCGCAAAGTTGGGAAGTTTTTCAGGAGATTGTGTGCTTTTGGAGGAGGAGTTGTGAAGGTGAAGGTGATGGGTTCCAGGGTTATTCGGTCTGGATGCAGAGAAAGGTTACGGTACTCTGAGAGATTTCTCCTATCTGGGCTTTCCAAAAGGCTAGATTGAGCTCAGACAACTATAAGTAGAGATTGCTCCAAAAAAAGTTTGAAGAGCTGATCGGAGCTGGTCGGCTTGGTGAGTAAAAATTCACCAAGCCGACCAGCTCCAACCTTACCATTAGGTCAGAGGACCTTAGCCGAGCCCCCTCAAATTTCTACAAAAAGTTGCATCGTGACACCTAAGATATGTGTTAACCGGCCTTCCCGGTTAGAAAAAACTCACTTCCGAATATAGGGACGTATCCGGTTTGCACATTTGGAAGGATTGGGGCGCCGTGGACAATGCACAGGGTTGTTAGAAGTTGTAACGATGTTGATCTGAAAATGGGAGACAGTTTGAAATGAAAAACCACCAAAATTATTATGCTCTGTTCTATTAGAAAACACTTTGGGTACTTTCTCTAAAATCCCAAGTGCACTTTGGATTTGGAAGTTCCTACTCACGAATTGGTCCAAATGGCAATCATTTTCAAGTGAGTTTCAGTGAGTCAAAAGTTATTCCAAACTGTACGATTTTTTGGAAATTTCGCAGATGTAGTAAACAACTCTATATCGTTGAAGTTGACTTTTTTTGTAGGGCTCCTTCTAAAGATGCTATGAGGCAGAGAAATCGAGGATTTTTTGGATTTCATGTACCTCCTTTTTAACTTTACGTAACTGACTTAACTGCGATTCTAAAGAATAAGGTATCTACGATCTGACCATCTTCAATGAAAAGTTCTACATGGAACTGTATAATTTTTGAAAACTGACGTATCATGGAATACTTTATATCACAAGTAAAAATCCAGAAAAAACACCACCAACCTGAGCGAGTGCATTACCGAATAAGGGACAATAAGCTTAACAGATCACAGTGGGGGAATTTACCGAAAACAGGCGGCACATACAAAAGTGGGTAGTGAATGTGGAGGTATGGTAATTGAATACCTCTCCTCATCTCGTCCGTCGTCATTCCTAATACTTATTCAGCAAGGAACGAACGATTCAAGTAAGAACAAACACCCGGTTGAGCATGCACAACAAACAGCCACCCCTCTAATATGGTTAGAGAAGGGCGCTGAACAAATACGGACTCCGAGAAATCATCTCCATGTTCGTTGGAGCTCATGGAACGGAGAGCATCTCTTGTGTTCAGGCGGCAAGAGAGCAAGAGAGCAATAAAACAAAAGGAGGCAGGAAATGAACATGTATTTTTTGTGGAAGATTGCGTTTTTTTCCGGTCACACATTTTTGCGGAGGAAAGGAAATGTAAAATGATACTGAGGATGTACTTGAAAATGAAATTGTCGTCTCTAGACACTTTTGGTTTAGAACTTTTCGGGCAGGGTTCAAAGTTTAGTCTAGTTCGTGGGAGAACAGGAGAACAAAGTTTGCTGATTATTAGTGCAAAACGGTCAGATTTTGAGGACTTAAAAAGTGGGTAGCAGCGCGGTGCAATACAATTCAGGTATTTCCTAGGTTCTTGGTCTTATAGCAACTCTGGAAGGACTCCGACGAAAAAGTGGTAAACTACAAAAATGAAGATCTATAACTGCTGAATACACACACACACCGAGTTTCAGACAAATCGGGTTCTTCGGAACCACTATTGAAGACCTCAAAATTCAAAACTTCATTTTAGCTAGAGCTGGACCACATAAAAAACCTCACTTACCGTAATGATTCCATCCTGAATCTGACTTCAAAAATTCTTCAACGACGCAATTGCTCCGTCAGGAAAAGTGCCAAAGTGAAATCAGTCCGCTCCTCTGTCATTGTTTTCTTCCGCAACCCATTGACGCCCTCCCACCAACGCGTCGTCGATTCACTCCTCATTCCGTGTACATTCGAGATTATCAAAATGTTTTGTTTTCATTCAAAAAGCCACAGAAAAGAATGAGATGAATGAATGGAAAGGTTCCGATCTTTTTTGTCTCCGAAATGTACGATGTGCAACCTTTTTTTTGTTCTGATCGTCGTTCGCTTGTTTCCTCTGACGTCGGAAGGAGATGGATATTTGATGGTTCTCTGGAACCATTAGAACCATCATATTGTCATTTTGAAACATTCGATATCTTCTTATCAAAGCCGTTTTCGATCTATAAATCAGATCAAAAAATGTTACAATCCTTGTCGAGTAGTCAACTGTAAAGTTTCTCCTGCTGCGAGTCTTCAAGTCTTGAAAAAGAACTTACCACCACTTTGAAAAATTTATCCCGGTTCATGTAACAGGTATCAAAAAATGGTCAACTAACAAAATATTCATGAGAATGTTCTGCCGAGTTGAATTTGATCAAAATAACGGTAAGGAGTGGATCAAGGTTATCAGTGTTAAAGTTATCAATAATCCATAACAATTTTTCAGAGAGCTTGCCTCACTCCAATCATGTCTCTCTGTTTTCTGAATACACCAAATCCACGTACTCCCAACATACCAGTCACCACTGCCTATTCTAATTGCCCCGTCCCCCTCTCCTACATTCAACCTCATCCGGTTTTTTTGCCCTCGGATCATCAACTTTTCTCGCTACTTTCTCCATAACTTCCCTTTCCACTTTCTATATTACGCAATACTGCTATGTCATGAAAAGAACGCTTCTGCTCTATTTTTTTCTGCTATTACATTTTCAAAAGTCTGCAGAAAGCGCTGACCCCCTGGAGTCCCTCATCAGAAATGGATGGTTGATGTTGAGAGATTATGGAGAGAAAGTAATAGCGAATATTGCGATTCCGAGAACATCGGATGTTCCCGAAGGGGTTACCAACTCGTTTCAACTGGATCCAGATAAGAAGAAAGCTTTGGATACGCTCACACAGGTATTCGTTTTTGTAAAAAAAGGGAAAGTCTCCCAAAGTTATCATTTTCAGATGATGAACACTTGCCCGAGAGGGTATCCGGTTCAAATCGTCAAAGGACTGTGGCATGTGACAAAAGTCAGTAAACGGATGCTGCATACCGTTTTCGTTGATATTCATGAAGCGATTGAGAAGTTGTCGGCGGGTGGATCAGTCAGTTCAAGGAAGTCGCTGTTTTCATTGTTCAAAAGTGACCCTATCATGAGATGCTTTCAGATTACAAGTGAGTTTGGGTAATTTTAGCTTTCAAAATTTTAAAATCTGTGAAAGGCTTGACGATGATGAGGTAGAGTGGCTGTGGGTTTAGCAGTGACAACTAGGTTATGAGAAAAAGTTGAACCAAATGAGCTGAAAAATCTCTAGAGACGTAACTTCGGGATGTATAAAGTTTTTCAGTCCTCGACGACTCCACATCCTCTCCTTTCGAATTCTCCTATCTCTCCACAGACAGTCAACGGAAATCAATAATCGGTCATGTATCGCGTGCCTCCTCCTCTCAAATAACCCTTCACCTAGCATCCGTAATCGACGTTCCCCTTCTGGTAGTCCATGCAACCGCGTCTGCCCTAATCCTCTCTCAAACTGACACAGTGCCTGCCCCTTGTGACAGTTTTCTTGTGCTCGAGAGAAATCCCACAGCAGTCTCTGATGAAACCACCCAAGTACTTTCTTCTCTCGGTGCCAATTCCGCTTCCAACCCCATAATCTCTATGAATCATTGTAACGATCTTCCCACAAAAATCCCCTTAACATCGGAGTCTAATTCTATTATCAGACCAGCGTCTCAAGTTGTAAATATTGGTTCTAATTCTGTATCAAACTCAAGATTGAAAAAACTTCTATAAAATATTTATTCTTTCATGTTGTTTTTTTCACTTCGACGGGTTTCATGACAGGCGGTGGAATCAAAGCGATTGATGGAGGCGGAGGCGGAGGAACTTGAACAGGAGGGACAAACGCTGGAACTAGTGCAGGAGTCAGATGACGTCCGCGATCTGAAATTCGAAATTGAGAATTCATTCCATTGAAAAAGTACAAACTTGGATCCGGACTCGCTGCCATCAGTGCCTTGTAGTTATTCTCCATCTGCTTGACGACGTCAGCATTTTCGGCAGTTTGAATCATTCGAGGGCGGAGAACAGTGAACGAGATTTCGTAGGAAGGAGACACGTGCATGATCTAAACTCTGAAGATTATGGAAGATCCTTAAATGTTTTTTACCGCTCCACAATTGGTATCATTTCCACAGTAGTAGGGAGCCGAGAATACTGTGACGATTTTCCGATTGAAAAGGAAGTTGAATCCATCTTGAGAAACTTCATGAGCTCTTACAATTAATGACAATCCGAGCTTCTTCATGAACTCGATCAGCGCTTTTTCTCCGAAGATAACAGATATTGCTCTTTGCTAAAACATGGAACATACATATGTATTTTGAATCCAGCATAAACCGGTAAGACCTGTCTCCCCTTTGACCTCTTTTTTCTGCCGTCTTGTAAACGTTATCCAAAAGTGATCAACTAATAAAATGTTTACAGCAGTCTGGGAAACATTTTTTTAGTTGAAAACTATTTTATATCTTTTACAGGGACCGAGACAAAATTTGTCAAAGATGCGGTAAGCGTAATGTACCCACCGAATTCATCGCGAATGCACTACACTTGTCTTGTGTTGGATCCGCCCACATCAGGTCCACCTGAAGCCCTTCGTCGCATGTTTTTGGGGTGTTTGGTTTTTTGAGAGCTCGGAAGGATTCCCAAGAGGTGCAGTTTTGAGAGATTCCACCGTGCATGCACAGGATCTTTTCACCGACTCGAGCACACAGAGGAAGCTCGTTGAACACATTCTGATAACGTCTCCACATACGGGCACTCCTCTTCCTAGCCAGCTCCTCGTGGAATCCATACAACCGATTCATCTTCATACACTCGTGATTTCCACGCAACAAATGCACCATGTGCGGATAGCGAATCTTGTAGCAGAAAAGGAGAATCGACACTTCAAGGGATTTTGCTCCACGATCCACATAGTCACCGAGGAACAGAAATTGCACTCTTGGAGGGTATCCGACAGCGTCGAAGTATCGAATCAAAGCGTCCAATTGACCATGAATGTCGCCAAAAATAGTGACAGGATGCTCAATTTGAAGCATCGCTGGTAATGGTCTCAATGTTGACTCGGTCTAAAAACATCATAATCAAGAAGACAACTTTCGCAACCGAACCTTTTCCAGAATCGTGTATAGCTGTTTATCACTGAACGCCTCCAAAGTCCTCCATTTCAAAAGATGATCGATGATTCGCTGAGCGAGTTGCTCGACGGACTCGCCTTCGAATATGTCGCCTTTTTGGCTTTTCATTGTTCCGATATTCGACACGTGTTAGTATTGGGAGAAGGGCGAGGTAGGAATGATAGGAGGGTTCGATTGGAATTTTCAGTTGGGAAGGTAGAGAAAAAGTGTGAAAAATGTAAGATTTCACGGGGAAACTTTGGGAAAAATGGAAGAAATGGAGATGTTGGAAGGCTAATGGTAATGAGAATTTTCTGAATTTCAGAATCTCAAAATATTCTGAGTTTCACATATTCCGGAATTTCAAGATGGGTTCGAAAATTCCGAAAACCAGAGGTCCGTTTTTCACAATCTTGATTCCAAAATGTGACCACAACTGATTGCACAGTGCTGTTATACGCAGAAGTAAGAGCTCCATGATATTTCTGGGTTGGGAGTATTCCAGATTCAGTTTTTTGTGTAATCCCGGAATTCGAAAACTGCAGAAGTCCGGCACAAAGGAGACAACGTTCCCGGATCCGGAACTTTGGATATCCTAGGGATTCCATTCCGAGGCAACACATATTTTTAGATGCTGAGAACTTCAAGTTCACTATAGTCGGTTTCCGTCCCGTTGTTTGTTCACCCCAAAGGTGTTACAAAATCGGAAGTTTCGTTCCATCACAATCACCATTTTATGATCTTTGTCCTAAAATCTATATAAACAAAAACAAGCCAGAAACTTCCTGCCAAAACCATGTATCCCTATGTTCTTATATTCTTCTTATCTCTATTAACAGGCTCATTTATTTGCGACAAGTACCCATCCTCAGAATCCTCGGAATCAAGAGAAAACATCACTACTTCCTCTTCGTCTTCTTCTGAATCTTCTGAATCCATTCCACTGCCTCCATCACTACCAGCACACTCCTTTCCGGTACCCGACACACTGTTACAGTCTATCACCGCCGAACAACCCTATAAAACCGCGGCGAAAACAACGAAATTATCAGCTGTCTTATTATTATGATTTCATTTTCAACATTCATGACCTCCTTGTTATTTGTTTTTAAAATAAATGTTTGAACTGAAAACATTCTGAACGCAACCGTGTCTTGGTCTATAACTTAATGATGTACCGAGACTATTTAAAAACCAGTTGTCAATCAGTGGTATTTTTTGGGTGATTGTCAAAACTTTCTATAAAGGGACAACTTTGTGTGTATGTGTGTTGGTCGGAATTGGTCACTATGATTTTATCTGTTTTTGCTTCGGCCAGAAATGATGATCTCTCTGATTCCAGTTAGGGTGGTCTTTCCCTGCAGGACGGTTTTTATTAGCAATAGCATTGTTCATTCTCATTCTTAACTCTCTTCTTGTCTCCGCAGTACTCATTTTTGTCTTAACAACTATCTTAATCTTCAGAACACAAATCCAGGCATGAATCTGTTTCTCCTAATGGCCAACTGGACCTCAATCATCAACCCAAAACCTTCGGCCACTACTATTCCTTCTACAACTGTATTGAAACCTCGAGAAAACGATGATTCGATTCGAAGACCGAGTCAAGATTCCACCCAATCTGCTCAATATGATAAATTGAAGGATTTCAAGCCATTGTAAAACTTTTTTTCATCTGAATAAATAATTTTCAGTACCGTGCAGTGATATAAAATTGGTCCATGTGGACTTTTGATTGATTAAAAAGTAAGCTCGCGGTCTGGAAACCCGCTTTTTTTTCGGTGCCATGTTTTCATTTTGCACCGATAAATCATGCTAATGTAAAACCTAAAAATGTTATATCAAGTTGAGCACAGTCACCACCTTGTTTTTCTTGTTTCCAAACCCACACATTTCCCAGTCATTAATCAAACAGTAAGCTGATAAGAATATACTCAAAACAAGCGGAGGAAATTCCTGCGGTGTATAAAAATTGAGTGTTCATTGGCTACATCAGGTCACTATGATCGCTCTACTATTTCTTCTTCTGTGTTTTGCTCATGCCAAGGAAATTGAGGAAACTTTAGATGCTGTAAGTTTCATGACTATAAGTTGACACTTTGAAGAATTTCCAGGCGGATTTGATTGCGTACTACGGGTACCCGGTGGAGAGGCATTATGTGACTACTGATGATGGATACACTAGTGAAGTTCAGAGGATTCCAAGGGGAAGAGATGGTAGGAATTTTTGAAAGGTTTAGCCGAAGCCATACATTTTCAGAAAGGACAATCGAGGGATGCTCCAAACGACCTGTAGTATTTTTCATGCACGGTTTATTTGCTACATCCTACACTTATATTTTCAATCTTCCATCTCAAAGTCCTGCGTTTGTCTTCGCGGATGCAGGTTTCGATGTCTGGTTGGGAAATGTACGAGGAACCGAATACGGTCTAAACCACACAAAGTTCGGCCCGAAAGATCCCAGCTTCTGGAACTTTACGTAGGTTCTTCAACCTGAAAAAATCTTATAGACCTCTTCTAGTTTGTACGAATACTCGCACTTTGATCTACGCCAGCAAATTGAGTACACACTGGCGAAAACTGGCCAAGAATCTTTGTTCTATGTTGGACATAGTCAAGGAACTACAGTGATGTTTGCGAGACTTGCGGAGGCAGATGCGACCTGGCAGAAGAAGATTCGCATTTTCTTCGCTTTGGGTCCAACTGCCGGGTTTTTGAAACCATTGATGCCATTTACAATTCTGAACGAGGGTTACTTGCAGAAGTTGATTCAGGTGTGTTTTGTCTGGTTGACTTTTATAGCCATTGGAAAATTCCAGTACGTTCTCGATGGAAGATTTGGCATTCAACCGGTTCAAATCCCACGGACTATTCTCTCGAAACTCGCCGACGTTTGCTCATCATCCTTCTTATCTTACCTGTGCTCCGCGGGTTTCCATTTCGCATCTGGACTAGAGAAATTGGGTCAAGTGAATACTGTAAGTAATCTCACCTTAAACAGTAATCTTTGCGGACTTTTCAGTCACGGATACCAATCGTCCTGAGCCATTTTCCATCGGCAACTTCGACGTTGAACATGCTTCATTGGATGCAAATCTTCAAGTATCACGAGTTGAGGAGGTTGGATTTGGGTGCGGAGAGGAATATGATCGCTTATGGACAAGAGGAATCGCCAAGATTGGATATTGGGAATATAGTGGCGCAGACTATATTGTATTTCAGGTAGGAGCTCAGGAGTTGGAAAATTTGGTCGCAAGTGACTTAGATTGGACCTTGATCGGAATGGGGTACATCGAGCTCATGGGGTACACAGATTTATGGTACATAGCATCATGGAAGTGAGAATAGTCTTCAGGGATACACCGGTGAAATGCTTCAAGGGTACTAAAAATTTACTCTCATATGAGAGTCAGCATTCATCTATCATTTCCCCCATGATCTCGATGTACCACAAACGTACCCACCGGTGAATTGGCAATTACTCAAAATCACAACAAAGAAAACCGACCTCGATTTTCAGCAAGGATGATCAAATCACAGACGAAGTCGATGTACGAGAGATAATCATGAAGCGAATGGGGCCGGGACTCATTGAGAGTTATGACTTGGATCACTTCACTCATGTGGACTTTGCAATTGGTCTGCGAGCCACTGATGAAGTTTACAAGCCAATGATCTACAGAATTTACAAAGAAATCAGAGAGAAGGGTTGCTAATGAAGTGTTCTGGTCTTCAACTTGTTCAATAAAAGCATTAGTATGTATTTTCGAAAAATGTTGCATCAGCGGAGAACGAGACAGCTTTCTGAACAGTGTCTTGCAAGAATGAAGAAGCCACGATTACTAGTTTTATGACCCGATTACTATCACTACTGGGTCAAAAAAACATCGTCTCGTTTTTCTCTTGTTGAACGCTTTTTGCCCTTCTTATCGAATTCGCAGATCGGAACTTGTTTTCTTCTAGAGGGTTTGTTGGTAATAAATATTTGGTCCTATAAAAGCGAAATTGGAAACGAATTCAATACACAGTTCAACGAAGTCTCGTCTTCTTCTACGATGAAGGTGGTCTTCTTTTCCACTGTGATTCTCTTTCATCAGGTGATAGCCGGTGGTGAGTTGTTGAACATTTTTCTCTTGGATTGCTTGAAGTCCTAATTTCAGGTGGAGGAGGATATGTGAGAGCTCCTGGAGGAGGTGGCGGTGGTGGCGGATACGCTTCTGCTGCGGCACCAGCACCGTATGCTTCGACTGGTATGGGTGGAGGATCATCTGGAGGAGGATATGCTTCTGGAGGAGGCGGCGGAGGAGGCGGCGGCGGAGGAGGTTACGCTTCTTCTGGAGGAGGTGGAGGTGGCGGAGGATACGCCAAGGCACCAGGTGGAGGCGGAGGTGGATATGCATCCGGCGGAGGAGGCGGAGGAGGTGGTGGTGGATATGCCAAACCATCTGGAGGAGGATACGCTGGAGGCGGAGGAGGAGGAGGCGGAGGATACGCTAAGCCATCAGGAGGAGGCGGAGGAAGCGGAGGAGGAGGATACGCCAAGGCTTCTGGAGGAGGTGGAGGAGGATACTCTCAATCCGCTCCACCCCCACCACCGCCACCAGCCCCGGCTCCGGCACCTGCCCCAGCACCATCGGGAGGATATTCTTCGGGAGGAGGTGGAGGATCGTCCGGAGGAGGTGGTGGATACTCGTCAGGAGGTTCGTCTGGAGGCGGAGGATCATCTGGATCAGGCGGATACTCATCAGGAGGATCATCAAGAGGAGGAGGAGGATATTCCCAATCTGCTCCACCCCCACCACCAGCCCCAGCTGGACCACCAGCATCGTCAGGAGGATATTCGTCTGGAGGAGGTGGAGGATCGTCCGGAGGAGGAGGTGGATACTCGTCAGGAGGAGGATCGTCTAGAGGAAGCGGCGGAGGAGGAGGATACTCTCAATCCGCCCCACCACCGGCACCTGCCCCAGCTCCAGCTCCAGCTCCACCACCACCCCCACCACCGCCAGCACCGGCTCCAGCCCCATCAGGTGGATACTCTTCAGGAGGAGGAGGAGGCGGCGGATCATCAAGCGGAGGAGGATACTCATCTGGAGGTTCATCCGGAGGATCGTCTGGAGGAGGAGGTGGAGGAGGATATTCTCAATCCGCTCCACCACCACCACCAGCCCCAGCTCCAGCACCAGCACCGGCACCTGCTCCAGCCCCATCAGGAGGATACTCTTCAGGAGGAGGAGGAGGCGGCGGATCATCAAGCGGAGGAGGATACTCATCTGGAGGTTCATCCGGAGGATCGTCTGGAGGAGGAGGTGGAGGAGGATATTCTCAGTCCGCTCCACCACCACCACCAGCCCCAGCTCCAGCACCAGCACCGGCACCTGCTCCAGCCCCATCAGGAGGATACTCTTCAGGAGGAGGAGGAGGCGGCGGATCATCAAGCGGAGGAGGATACTCATCTGGAGGTTCATCCGGAGGATCGTCTGGAGGAGGAGGTGGAGGAGGATATTCTCAGTCCGCTCCACCACCACCACCCGCACCTGCCCCAGCGCCAGCTCCACCACCACCACCCCCACCGCCACCAGCGCCCGCCCCAGCACCTGCTCCAGCCCCATCAGGCGGATACTCATCAGGAGGCGGATCATCCGGCGGAGGAGGCGGCGGCGGAGGAGGAGGATACTCTCAATCCGCTCCACCACCACCACCACCACCCCCACCACCGCCAGCACCGGCTCCGGCCCCTGCCCCAGCACCATCGGGAGGATATTCTTCGGGAGGAGGAGGTGGAGGAGGCGGATCCTCTGGAGGATACTCAGCTGCTGCACCAGCCCCAGCTGCTCCAGCACCGGAACCAGCACCAGCCCCATCAGGAGGATATGCATCCGGAGGAGGCGGAGGATCATCTGGAGGAGGAGGCGGCGGTGGATACTCTGCATCAGCCCCGCCACCGGCCCCTGCCCCAGCTCCAGCTCCACCACCACCACCCCCACCGCCACCAGCTCCTGCTCCAGCCCCAGCACCATCGGGAGGATATGCATCGGGAGGAGGAGGTGGAGGCGGATCCTCTAGCGGAGGCGGATACTCGTCAGGAGGACTATCATCCGGGGGATCGTCTGGAGGCGGCGGAGGAGGAGGATACTCTCAATCCGCTCCACCACCACCACCAGCACCAGCACCTGCCCCAGCTCCAGCTCCAGCACCTGCTCCAGCCCCAGCCCCAGCCCCAGCTCCAGCCCCAGCTCCAGCCCCATCAGGAGGATACTCTTCAGGAGGAGGCGGAGGTTCATCTAGCGGAGGAGGATACTCATCAGGAGGAGGTTCATCCGGAGGATCGTCTGGAGGAGGAGGTGGAGGAGGATATTCTCAATCCGCCCCGCCACCGGCACCTGCCCCAGCTCCAGCACCCGAACCAGCGTCAGCCCCAGCGCCAGCCCCAGCTCCGGCTCCTGCCCCAGCACCATCGGGAGGATATGCTTCGGGAGGAGGAGGCGGAGGAGGCGGATCCTCTGGAGGATACTCAGCTGCCGCCCCAGCTCCAGCGCCAGCACCAGCACCAGCACCGGCACCTGCTCCAGCCCCATCCGGAGGGTATGCTTCATCAGGAGGAGGAGGTGGATCTTCAGGAGGCGGCGGAGGCGGATATGCTTCATCAGGAGGATCTGCTGCTCCATCGGGAGGTGGATACGCGTCGGCATCTGCTCCTGCTCCAGCCCCGGCACCAGCGCCAGCACCAGCGCCAGCTCCGGCGCCAGCGCCAGCACCATCCGGAGGGTACGCTTCATCAGGAGGAGGAGGAGGCGGCGGAGGAGGATCTTCAGGAGGATACTCGTCTGGTTCTGCTGCTCCCCCACCACCGCCACCACCACCGCCACCAGCGCCAGAACCGGCTCCGGCTCCAGCTGGAGCTCCAGCAGCACCATCAGGAGGAGGATACTCTGGAGGAAGCTCATCAGGAGGAGGCGGAGGATCCTCAGGAGGATACTCGTCTGGTTCTGCTGCTCCCCCACCACCACCGCCACCACCACCGCCACCACCGCCACCAGCGCCAGAACCGGCTCCGGCTCCAGCTCCGGCTCCAGCTCCAGCTCCAGCACCATCAGGAGGAGGATACTCTGGAGGAAGCTCATCAGTCGGAGGCGGAGGAGAAACTGGAGGATCATCGGGAGGATATTCTGGAGGATCAGCTGCCCCACCCCCACCACCACCACCAGCCCCAGAACCAGCCCCAGCACCTGCTCCGGAAGCCGCTCCAGCTCCAGCACCATCCAGCGGAGGATATTCTGGTGGTTCGGCTGCCGGAGGAGGTGGAGGATCATCAGGAGGAGCATACTCCGGATCCAGAATCGCTCGCCATCGTGTTTAATCGTTTTCTCGACGGAATGTTTCATCATCAAGAAGCTTCCACTTCTAATCTCATTTCCGCTTGTGTCTTTCATTTTGACCGGTACATTCAAGTTGTCATTTTCGACGTTTTCAATAAACGTGATTTCATTCATCTGGCCCTCTGAGTCGACTCAGAATTAGAACACAACGCTTCAAATTTCAACATTTTTCAACTTCACTCTAGTAACCTTCCACGTTTCAGGATTTGTTCTTGCACGAAATCGAATCGGAATCAAAACGAAAGTTCAGTTTTCTTCTCGCGCAACAAAAGCGATTCCATTATCTACTAGTGTAGCTTGATGTCTCGAATCCTCGGACTTGGTGCTCTCGGAGCCACCGCGGCGAGTACGTTGGCAATATACCAGACTCGTTTCGTCTCGAGAATCCATGAAGCGTCCAACTGTCAAATGGAACGATTGAGAGATCTTCCATCCAGAGAAGCAATCAAAAACTCGTTGAAGAACGAGAAACAGTTCGATGTTCTCGTGATCGGAGGCGGATCGGCTGGAGCAGGAGTGGCGCTGGATGCCCAAACACGCGGATTGAAGACTGCCATGGTAGAGTACGGGGATTATTGTTGTGGGACGTCTTCAAAGTCATCGAAACTGCTTCACGGAGGTGTCAAATATCTGGAGACAGCTCTCAAAGAGATGGACTACGAGCAGTACAAGATAGTGCAGGAAGGACTGAAAGAAAGAATCAATGTGATGAAGTGTGCTCCGTTCTTGTCGCACACTTTTCCAGTGCTCGTTCCGACTTACAAGTAGGCGTCTGTCTGTGTGTCTGTTAGCAGAAATTTCGGAATTTTCAGATGGTGGCAATCGATCTACTACTGGGGAGGAGTCAAAGTGTACGACCTGATTGCTGGAAAGGGCATTCTGAAACCATCCAAGTTTGTGAGCAAGGAAGAAGCCATTGAGATCTGTCCAACGATCCGAAAGGAGGGTCTTCGAGGTGCCATGTTGTATTATGACGGACAACAGAACGATGCTCGTCTGGTGCTCGTTGTGGCATTGACAGCGATTCGGTATGGAGCAAAAGTGAGTTTACGGAATACCGTTGAACCTCTAATAGCGATGCCACCCATCTTTGTCTCACTTCAAGGACATTGAGAGACTCTCGTAAGCGTTTTGCTGATTAGTAATGACCCTTGACCCAGATTATAAAAAAATAATTGATACAATTATTTTCTCAGTGTGTCAACCATACGGAATGCGTTGACTTGGTCAAAGACTCCGATGGAAAAGTGACTGGAGCCATGGTCAAGGATCACATCACCGGAGAGACATACAAAATCAACGCGAAAGTGGTCGTCAACGCAACAGGACCCTACAACGATCACATTCGCAAGATGGCGGATCCGAAGCGGACACCAATTATTTTGGGAAGTTCTGGTATCCATCTAACTGTTGCCAAGTACTTCTGTCCTGGAAACACCGGCCTGATCAATCCAAAGTCATCGGATGGGCGTGTCATTTTCTCGTTCCCATGGGAAAACGTCACTATCGTTGGAACCACTGACGACGAATCGGAACCAACGCACTCTCCGACGGTGACTGAGAAAGAGATTGAGTATATTCTGGAAGAGATGAACAGAAGTTACGAGAAAGAGTATCAAATCAAGAGGGAGGATGTGATCAGTGTCTGGTCTGGAATCCGTGGATTGGTTTGGGACCCCAAGAAGAAGGATCACAGAACACTGGCGAGAGGTCATGTGGTGAATGTCGGTATCCTTTGATGCTTATTTACCTCATGTGGTTTTTTTCAGGTTGACCCATCTGGTCTCATCACTATTGCTGGTGGAAAACTGACGACATTCCGGCATATGGCAGAGGAAACCATGAACAAAGTGATGGAGAGTAACCGATTCGATGAGGTGAAACCTTGTGCAACTCGTGGAATGAAGTTTGAAGGAGGACTCAATTACACTCCGATGCTCTATCGTGAAATCTCGAGAAAGTATGGACTTGAAGAGGAAGTGGCGAGTCATTTGTGTCAGACTTATGGAGACAAGGTCTACGAAGTTCTCAAGTTGTGCAAGTCGACCGGAAAGAAGTTCCCCGCCATCGGACACCGTCTCCATCCGGATTTCCCATTCCTGGAAGCTGAAGTTAGATATGCAGTCAAGGAGTACGCTCTGATCCCCGCCGACATTCTCGCTAGAAGAACTCGTTTGTCTCTTCTCGATGCTCGCGCCGCCAAACAAGTTTTGCCACGTGTTGTCTCGATCATGGCAGAGGAATTGGGATGGTCTCCGGCTGAGCAGAAGAAGCACTATGAGGAGGGATTGCAGTTTTTGAAAGTGGAAATGGGAGTCGCTAAACTGGGAAAAGGAGCAACGGACTTGAAGCAGTTGTCCAGGTTTGAACATAGTCTATTCTAACCCTCAACTAAACAAAGAATTGCAGTTCCGAGAAATCTCAAATCGCATCGAAATTCCACAAAATCGACAAAGAACAACGTGGATACTTCTCGAGTGGAAATCTGAAGGAGTTTTTGAATGAACAGAAGAAGAGTCAGAACGTTCATAAAGACATTCTGGATGATGTGATTCTGGAGGCCAACGACGGAAACAGATACATTTCGTTGGAGGAGCTGCAAAAGGTTTGAACTTAAACTCAATGAATCAAGAATCCAGATAACATGATCTTGAAAATCGAAGCTCTTTAGCAAATTGTAATGTCAAATGTTTCAGATCTATCTGGACAACAAGAACGGTTCATTCAAAGGACGTCGTCTGATTGATCATCTTGGAGAGACGAAAGCAGAATAAACACGCTCCTCGAAATTTGTTTGTATGCACTAACAATAAAATCTCTCTCTCTCTCCATGCATGCTTCTCCTTCTCATTTCTTGTCTATTTGTCTTTGGGATTACCGGTTGATTAGCCTCCATTTCATTTTGCTCTCTTTTCTTCCGGACCGCCCTTTTCATGAAAACAGATGGTGGCCGTTTGGCACTCTGCCAGAATCTCTCTCGCATGGTTAGATGGTCATTGTTCTTTGTTCAAGTGCCCCATTGGTTATGCAAATGACTTTGAGAGAAAGGGTCAAATGGAGCAGAGTGCATATTGTTCCGTATTATGAAGGGTTTTTATTGGATTTTTCATTTTGCTGCGTTCCGTTTAGAGACTCCTACTATTATATGAACTAGCATACAGTATCTCTTACCTGTCAACCGTGTCGAATCTTTCGCAAAAACAATAAACATATCGGATATCACCTTTCTCTCTGTTTCTCTATTCGCTTGATTCCTTCTCTCCCTCGCGCAGTTTGGTCCTGTTCAAACAGAAATACTGTGGCGAGGGGGTGAAATGTTGATGATGACAAGGAGCCAATCCGAAGATAGTACGGAGGATCGAGAGACTCAGAGATAGGAGTGTAGGGATGCGTGTGAAATAGAGCCCTAGAGGCCTGTCTGCGCAGGAGAGACGGGTGACTGCCAGGAGTAGCTTCTCCTGGAAAGAGCCACCATCTTCATTTTTTGACTAACTGTTCTTTTTCTTTTGTTTGGAACTTTAAAAGTGTCTTTGGCCAATTTCTGGAAAGATCGGTTGGTTGGGACCACTTTTTCAAGTCCTCAAAGTTCACAATTTTTCACAAAAACTGATCAAATTATACTATTCACTACTCGGTACTGTATGAAAGTTCTCATTCCCCTCAAGCCTATGATTCAGCCAGATTGTGCCTGTTATTGCATACACCGTGAATTCTCCTCCCTTTCGATCTTAGTTAACCCAATTAACTCGGTTCCTGTAACTAATATAAAAAATTGGTCAACCAACAAAATGTTACTCATACTTTTCTGAACATTTTGTTAGTTGATCACTTTTTGCCATCTCTCACAGGAACCGAGTTAACCATGCTCAAAGAAGAAAGCCTCGTTTCAGATGTATCGAAGGATCATCCCTATACTAATTGTCCTGTACACCTATAGGTTGAGCCCAGTGGATGGGTACATGTGCCACAAGTGTGCCAGTACTGACGCTGTTTGGGTTAGTTTGAGAAAATCTTTCTGAAATTGACCGTCTGATTCAGAACTGGGTGAAATACGGACTGCCTGTGAATCAAGGAGACTCGATTGTCAGCGACGACAAGTGTTTGGTGGAGAGCAAATTGAAGAAGGATGGAGATGCTTGTGCCGGCTACTGTATGACTATTAATATAACGAGAGCTGATGGAGAGAAAGCTGGAAAGATGATTTGTAAGTTTTTTTTTTGATAAATCGGCTCCAACAGGAGGTATTGAACCAAGAATGAAAAAGACCTTACATGGTACCATATGCCTACAATAGAAGCGCAGGCCCAGAAACACTATCATCACTTTTGATCAAAATTATCTCGGCTCCTAAAACAGATATCTAAACAAACAAACTGTTTATAACAATTATCTGTTACATGAGCCAAGAAAAATTTAGTCAAAGTAAAACAAGAGGGTGCCCCAGGTACAACGGTAGACAGAGCACTCCGGAGAACATCATTGCATATTCATCCTGACTGAATAGCTCATTTTAATGCCGAGTTATCTACCCTCGCACGATCCGACATTTTCAAACTCAACGTTATAATCAATTATGCTTCCAGCTGTTGTCCGCGACTGTCAACCTCGTACCCGACACCTTCCGGAGTTGAACGAAAACGACGCTCCCCTCTGCACCTCCTACGAAAAGGTCGTCAATCGGAGAAAGTGAGTGATGACTAGTCATTGCCAGTCATTTCGAACAATGCGAAATCAATTTTCCAGTGTGAACATCACCACATGTTACTGCCGCGGTCACTACTGCAATGGACTCGGATTCGCCGAGGCGACGCGAAATTCGAAAGCGATCGAACTTCCGCAGAACTCAATCGACCCGAAAGAGACTTCGAGCAGTTTTCCCTGGTTTCTCATTCATCTCGCTCTGTTTTCTTTTTTATCCTAATCATTGTGCTGATACATTCGTTCAGCACGTGCAGGAGGAAGAAGGATGAAGAGGAGGAGTATGAAATGGGTAGACGAGAATCGTTACGAGAAGAAGTTCAATTGACTTAATTTACGAGTAGAATATTTTTAAAATGTTTGTTAGCCATTTGTTGTTGATTTTTGAAGTCAATAAAACTTTTGTCATTTGAAAAACCTCGTAAATGACGCGCCGTGCTATGCATGCACGCTCCAGCGCACAACGCGCGAACCGAATAATTTCAAAATTGCCTGCGAATTTATCCGATTTTTCAAGTTTTCTTCGGCTCTTCTTCTTTTTTCAGGATTTTTTTCTGATTTCCGCAAACAAATAAAACAATGAAAAATGCAATCGTGATAAAAATGACAGTTGCTGGTTATTATTTGCTCATCACACATCATTTCTTTCTCCTCTCACAATTGACCACCCGATTTTTTGTTCGATAAATCGAACTTGATGAGGAACGCACTAATTGAATCGATTGATAGTTTATGAGTTTCGAAGTGATTCTCTATGCAGCAGTTGGCCTCCTTTTCGTTTTCCTAGTATTCCTTCTCATCACCGCTTCTCTCATTGTGAGACGCACCAAACAAAGCAGCGTGAATCTGCAGACAGTAGTGGTGACCCAGGAGAATCCGTATGTCACGATGACGAGTCAGTCGTCGAAAATGGTATGGAGAACAGCTGTTGGGGGCCTCTGCTGGTGACCTCGAATTTTGAAAAACCTTGTTTAACTTGAATGCCGTCTTCTGGTTCTTTTCTCCTAACCACTCTTCTTCTTTTTCTTCTATTGTCAAATTTAAAAAATCGCACGGGAAAACTTTTAAATTAATAGACTCCGCCTATTTTTCAGGCTCTTCTCACTGCAAGTGCGGGTTTTACATGATTTTTCGACAGAAGATTTCCAAGCAAAATTATTTCGCCTAAAAACATATATATATGTGCTTAAATTCAAAGGACCATAATGAAAACGTTTAAAAAATTTAACGTTCCCATCACGATATTTAAAATCTGCAGACAGTGGGACGAGCCGAACAACCTAAATGTTTTCAGTGCGATTTTCTTACTTGACAAAAAATGACTTTTTTTTGTAACCACAATTCAAATTTTCCAGGACATCCCCGTGATTCTTCCCAAGAAGTTCAACATGACGGACACTGATCACAAGGTATGATTTTTTCTCTTTTTTCGCCACCTGAATTCATCAAATAATCTTTCAGCACATGCCACCTCACAACCCGCCTCCACCCGTGCCACATCATCATCAAAGCTCAACGACGATCTCCTCAGTAACGAGCACTATCAACACTACCGCCAGCAAGAAGCCGGCTGTTGCCGCTCCAGCTGCTCCTACTCTCAATAAGACTGTTAGAATTATCTCGAATTATTTTTTAACGAGTTTCCGTTTTTTCAGATTGACAATATCGGTCGAGTGATGCAACTCAACGGCCACGTTGGCTTCGACTCACTTCCCCATCAGCTGGTGAAGAAGGCTGTTGAAGCGGGGTAACTAAATTGGAAGTATTTTTCCTCCTCAAAAGCATGTTTCAGATTCCAATTCAATCTGATGTGTGTCGGTGAGACGGGAATGGGAAAGACGACGCTGATAGAGTCGCTGTTCAACATGAAACTCGATTTCGAGCCGTGCAATCACGAGTTGAAGACTGTGGAGTTGAGAACGAAAACCTATGGTTTGAATTATAAATTTTGGTGTTTGTTTGACTGAAGAAACAATGTTCTAGATGTCGCTGAAGGAGGAATTCGAGTCAAGCTGCGATTGGTGGAGACTGCCGGATTTGGAGATCAGCTCGATAAGGATAAAAGGTTGGGGTTGTTTTGAAGCAGAAAATGCTACGAAAAAAGTCGTCGACTGAGAAAATGTAGATCTCAATGAGATCTATCGATTGTAACAATAAGTAGTTAGAAGTGCAGGCGGGAAGCTGAGATATGGTGTTTTTCGTTTTTACGGTTTTTCTCACCGTTTTCTAAATCTATAGATCTCATTGTGTTTTACATTTCGTCAGTTGAGACTTGTAGCATTTTTGGTTCCGGAAATAAAATAGTTTGCCTTAAAAAACTATTCGAGTTTCAGCGCCAAAGTGATAGTCGACTACCTGGAGTCACAGTTCGAGAAGTATCTTCAAGAAGAGTTGAAACCGCGTCGCATGCTTCAATACTTCGACGACTCCAGAATCCACGCATGCCTCTACTTCATATCTCCAACGGGTCATGGGTAAGATTTTATCATTTGGAACCAAGAGTGACTGAATATCTTATTTTGGATGCCACCAAGTATTGAGCCAATGATCATCTCATTTTTCAGACTGAAAGCACTCGACTTGGTCACTCTTCGCGAACTGGCGAAACGTGTGAATGTGATTCCAGTGATAGCGAAATCTGATACGACATGCAAGGACGAGTTGCTCAGATTCAAGGCGAAGATTCTCAGCGAACTCAAGGCTCAGAAAATCGAGATTTATTCATTCCCAACTGACGATGAGACTGTCTCCACGACAAATCAGGCGATGAATACGGCGGTTCCGTTTGCTGTGGTTGGAAGTTGCGATTTCGTGAAGAAGGAGAACGGACAAATGGTTCGTGCTCGTCAGTATCCATGGGGGATAGTAGAAGTGGAGAATGAGCAACATTGTGACTTTGTGAAACTTCGCGAAGCTCTTCTCCGTACCAACGTTGATGAAATGCGACAACGGACCCACGAATCGCTGTACGAGAACTACCGAAGAGATAGACTTCGACAAATGAAAATCGGAGATGGAGAGACGGGACCGAAGATTATCGAGAAACTCGCACAGGTATCACAAATGACAAAAGTAGTGAGGTTTTACTGATTCTAAGCGCCGATTCCAGAAACATCGCGAGTACCAGGACGAGTTCAGTCGTCGAGAGCTCGGGCTTCGTGAAGAGTTCCAGAAGAAACTCGACGTCACGGAAGCTGATATGAGGAAGGTGGAAGAAGCGTTGGCGGCTCGTGAGAGAGAAGTTCAGGATGAGTACGATCGAGAGGCGAAGAAGCTGGATGCGGAGATCCGTCAGTTGACCGAAGAGCGGATGAAGCTCATGGCGAAGGTGTCGAAGAAGTTGAGAAAATGATGGATGAACTATTCTGATACTGTACTATGATCCTATATTAATCTTGCTCTGTTCGCTTGTATTTCAAATACCCCTCTTCTCAAAGTTATTGATTTGATCTTCATACTCTTTCCTTTTCGCATATTATATGTATACACGCATCTTTTTTTTTCCATTTTACTGGTTACCTCTCTATTATGCCGATCCCTCTCTTTGTTAAATGAACCACAACACACGCTTTGAGAATGATTTATACACACTTATAGGCAGTTATTCATAGAGCGGCAGCAGCTGAGCTTCGGCGGTGGCACGTCCGACCTCGTTCTCGCACAGGACGGTGAATGTTCCGAAGTGATGCATCTGGACGTAGGGGATGGTGAGGCGGCACACGTCGGCAGTGTCTTCGATGATGACGTCGCTGAAGCGGAGTTTGTCCTCGTTGAACAGCCAGCAGACCTGGAAGATTTTTTTTTTTGCCGCGGTGCCAATATCTTTTTTCGTTGTTTTTTGCACTGCGGAACAACAGAGTGTCGTTGCCCTTAGGCTTGGTGAACAGATAATAATGAAACCTACCCGTGGACGTGGGCTTCCGAGAAGACAACAATCGAACACTGCTTTTCCGCCGATGTGAACTCGCAAGTCACCGAAAACCTGAAATGAAAAAAGTTGGAATCCAAGACGAAACTGTCAAACTAGTTACTTTCAAAAACTCTGGCGCATAGTTCCATGGATTATTGGCGTACTTGTTCTTGGGGATCTCGTATGCCAGGTGGTTTACTTGCTGAAAAAATACTATTTAAAATTTTAGTCAAATCGCAGCTAAATATTTTTTTTAATCCCTATATTTTGATTCAAAATATGCCAACAGACAACAAAATTGTCTCGATTTTCAAGAGAAAGCGCTCCACGGCATTCTGTTGGCAATGGAACTAGTGCAGAAAACTCGGCCATGGAATTTATTTTAATCGTCCATTTGACAAAGTAGACTGACACTCCTAATAACCCACCTTCGTCAATGGCGACACTTGCTGTTGCTGCCTGTAGACTCCATCGACACAATCCACGTTCAGTGTGCTGCTGTACTGACGTGGTGGTGGCTGGGGTGGAGAATAGGACATCCTTCTTGAACCCTTGAAAATCGATAAAATCTAGGTTCTAGATAGTAAGTTTACGAGTGTGGTAAGCCGAGGGATGAAAATTGCGCGGGATGCTCCTCGGAGCGGCGCTCAAGAACAGCAGGAAGAGAGAAGAAGAAGAAGCCACGAGGAGCAAACAGAAAATAGGGAAAAGGGAAATGGGGGGAATGGTCGAAAAGTTTTTGGCTGCGGGGGAGAGGAGATCTGTTTGGCTCGGATCTGATTGGATTTTTGGTTTGATGGTAGAAAGGACTAAGTGCACGATGGGAACGAATGTGGAGGTGTTTTGAGAATTCGGCTTTGAGACACACATGATTTGACATCCCCTCCCGTCACTTTGACCAAATTTATGTCGGTTCCTGTAAGAGGTATCAAAAAGTAGTCAACTAATAAAATGTTTATGAAAACCGGAGTCACATTTTGTTAGCCATCACTTTTGTCATAGCTCTTACAGGAACCAACATAAATTTGATAGAAGTTACGGTAGGGAGGGGCTCCGGTCTACTAGAGATCAGTGTGAATGAAAGTTTAGGAACACAGAAAAAGGGAACTGACGAAGAATCGAGAACTTGTGAAGATCGTCACACTAGATTACATTTGGATTATAATAGCGACAAAGTTTCTGGTTTCGATCTCAAATGACACAAAACTTGGAAAACATAGTTACTTGGAATTCAGTTATGAGTTTTCTTTTTCCTGGAACTACCTAATAGTAAGCCGGAAATTTTTTTTTCCTTGTATCTCAAGAAGGCTCGAAAAAATGCTAAAGGGAAGGAAAAGATCACAGTTTCGGTACTGTTCATCGTGATTTACAGTACAAAACGGTCACTTTCAAGAATTTGAACATGTGGTTCATAAAGATCCGACTTTTTTTTTCGAAAGTTAAAGATTATATTAGTCAATTCTAGATCTTTATTTTCGAAGCTGACCACTAGTCAATATAACCACCAACTAGTCAGATGAGTCGTGTATAACGATGCGGCTTCAATTTTTGGGGGAAATATTTCAAACATTTCCACACTCGTTCTCTGCGTCCGGTCTCATTTTTACTGTAGTACTACAAAAAAGTTGCTAACTTTTACTAACTACAATTAAAAAACGGTTTATAGTTGCTTATTACACTCACAAAGCTTCATGGAAATACGGTAGTTAGGGACCATTTTTCAGGTCATCAAAAATGTCACTGAAAACTATCAGAATCTCAATATCAGTTTCAGCATGTATCCCAACAACTTTACTTTCATTATCTTTTCAAAACCGGGTATCTCAAATCATATGTTTCTGTATCAAATCGAAATCTTATCTTTCAACCTTTGACCGTTGGTTAACCAATTAAACATCCTTAACCTTCAGATTCCTAGACTACAAAATATATCAGTAGAAACCAATGTCGAAACCAAAACCAAACCGATTGTCACAAGAAACAAAAACCAACTAACAACGAAATTTAAGTGTTTCAAAAAACGAAAAGAAGGCATCTTTGTTTGACTGCTATGCCACGGCTTGTTTGCCGATGAACTCTTTTTTTTCCGCGACACAAAAAAGATGCACCGCCCATTCTCTTTTTTTTTGTCTTTATATTTATTTACAAGAAACACTTTTATTAGAAGGAGGTGGGGAGCAAAATAAAACAAAAGAAGGTGTATGCTATAACATCTTTTTGATTTTCGCCGGAAATCCAACTGAGGTCAGGTACTTTTTCTTCTCGTATTGGTAGTTCTCCTGAAAAGATGTTTATGATGTCGAGTCTTTGACCGTGTGAATCTCGGTTCCTGAAGCAGATATCAAAACGTAGTCAACGAGCAAACTGTTAAGAGCAATTTCAGAATTTTTTTAGTTTACTTCTTTTTGTTATCTTTCACAGAAATCGAGATAAGTTAGGTCGAGGTTGCGGTATAGAAAACTCACATTCAACTTGGTGGAGTTGCTCAAAACTGGGAAGAAGTCTTCAAAGTAGTCCACGTAGTCATCTAACTCCATTGGCTCCACAACTTCACCGAGTAACTTTTTCTCTTGATCATTTCGATGAGGTGGTCTGGCGGAGACGATGGAAAATAGGCAACTGAAGATGAGGATGCAGTGACAGAAACTCATTTTCTGGAACAATTCAGACTTGTAAAAAGGCCGAGCGTAAATTTTTACACCAGAAGTTGAGATGAAACGGTACCGGAACGGTTATAACAACAGATGAATTTACAAAACAACTAATAACAGAACGCCGTGGAGTGATAATAGAGAAGAGATAAGAAGAGACGCAGAGAATCAGAGAAACAACTGTATCGTCGTTAAAAGTTCATTTGATAGTGGCGGTAGTTTAGTCGGTTTGTGTGTGAAGACGAAAAAAAAGAAAAGAAAACAGCCGATTTTAATGAGAAAAGAGGAAAGAGATGGATCGTTCGCAATTCGAAAAGAAATACAGAAGAGGTGATGAAGGAATAGAAAAAAAAAAACTAAGATGAAGAGGGATGTAGAGAAGATGATGACAACCTTGAGCGGTTATGGTTATTATTTTATGATGGTGTGAGAGAGAGAAAGAAGAAAAGAGTGGGTGGATGGAAAGATTCAAGTGGTAGGAAAATGGACAGGAACATGAAAGAGGGGGGCATCGGACATGTACGAAGTTTGAACCTGCTGATTGGAGAGGTGTCAGATGATTCGAAACTTGATGAGAGAAATGTGTTGTTATCTTGCACTCAACCGGTCGTCGGTCAAAATCTTCTCTTTCCGGTTTACGGTCGAGATCTTGGTTTGCAGGGTAACCTTGTTAGATGGGGTACAACAATACTGAAAACTAGAAAATTGAGTATTAGGAAAAAAGAGGGCGATTTGAACCGAAGTTCAGAGCACTTCAAGTATGGCTGGATGCTTTCCGATTCAATTCAAAACTTGGATTTTTTGAAACAAAGCTTAAAGTTATGTCTCTTGCCAGTGAATCTACTTTGAGAAGCTGAGGACCTGATTCGTAGCCACCCAATTTTTCTGAAACTTTATAAGTTTACTGAATCACACTATATCTTCATTTTTGTAGTTGACAATTTCTCGAAAATCGCTGGCAAGTTTTCAGATTCTGCCTGATTTGATGGCTCAACATACCCGTTCAGACAGTTGATCCGGCTCTAATGTGCCTTAAGATTATGAACTTACAGTAATAAAGTTTGGAGACAATTACTTTTTCCAAAGTAAACATTTTCATGGAGCTTATCTCCAATCTTCAGAGCTTCATGTAGCCGTGAGAGACCACGATCTATCTCGAAAAAAATCTTCCAGATTTTTTCCGATTTTCTAACTTTGCAAAAAAAGAATAATACAGCGGTTCTATTTATATTTACAAAACCACCTATGGTGTTTGAGATAGATGTTTTTTAACTGATCTCTCCAAGACATCGCTTTCTTTTATTTTTGCTATCCCAAACATGATTCGAAATGAAGATAGAGGTGTTTTATTTCTACGGAAGTTTATGTACATTTCTCAGAAAAAGCTTTGGCAAGGAGTGAGCAAAAAAGAGAGGATATTCACAGAGAAAAAAGAAAACAAAATGAGGAAACGGAGATGCAACTGAATTCGTTCGAGGGGAAATGGATCGTCGCATGTGATCGTTTCGATCCGAAATGACCAATTGATAAGAGATGAACACAGGTGAAAGTGAAGGAAATCGATGGAGAGATAGAGAGAGATGGAGAGATTATGGGAGGTTGATGTAGTTGACAATGATGACGTGGTAGTCGAGAAGAGTGCGGATGGCGTCCATGAATTCGTCGATGTTCTCGACGGAGAAGCCGACGCGCAGTTTGGCACCGACTTCGACGACCACGTTCGACTTGGCTGGCGAGCGGGGGGAGAGACTACCGAGGGATCTGAAAAAATATGATTGACGAGAGTTTTGGGAATACCAATGATTAGTGAGGGACCCGGTTTATCTGGAACCAAGCATGAACGGAACAGCACGCAGGGGAAGCCCATAAATAGAAATAATGATATATAGACTGATTTCGTTTTTATAAGCAGCGCATATTTTCTATGCATGGGGTCGAGGTCCATGAACACCACAGATGCCTTAATTAAAAGTACTTAAGTAGCCTGCTTGAAGCATTCTGCAGTCAGAATTCCTTATATTTGAACATTGTTCATGCTTGTCTAGAAAACATTTCAGAGATCCCACGGACTAATCCCCGAAACATTATTAATCCAAGACACTCACCGTTTAACATCCAGAGCCCAATAGATGCTCGCCGCCGATGCCTTTCCCCAGATTTTGGTGGTCACGCTCTTGCATGTTTCTTGTTCCTGAAACAAAAACAAATTATCTGAGATTCCAGAACTTTCTCCTACCTCGAACCAGAGCGTGGTGATGGCCTCCAGTGAGACGGACTTGGTCTTTTTGGTGGGGAAGTGATAGTTTTTGACGAACAGAGTGAACTGTCCGAGGCGGACGTATTCGTCTTCGTAGAGAATCGACATTCTTGTTTTTTGGAGAAAGGAGATGAGACTGAAATTGAGAATAATGAAAAATAGGTGGGCGGAGCTTGGAAAAGAGACTGAAAACACACGATACCGATAATAAAAAAGGAAATAGACAAACGGAAAACAATCGGGGAGATAAAGACTGAAAAATAAAAGGCGTGTTATTATTCAGCTATATAATCCATCTAGATATCTTCTTGGCCTTGTTTTTTTCCCAAGAAAATAAATAGATGGGGAAAAAGGACATGGATGTGAGGTCTTCTCGAATGGAATGAGAGGCTGAAAATGATGATTCGAATTGCGAAGAGGGTGGAGAAATGAGAAATCGAGAAATACGAGAGTTAGAGAGATAAGAGATCCGAGCAAATGCGTCAATGAGACATGTTTGAAAAGAGGGTGAGAATTAGAAGTAATCGTTAGAAAGGAGCGAATGATGTGATGGGATTAGAGCAACTAATCCAGAGAGGAAGAAATGGGAAACTTTTTGAGCTTGGAAGAGGAAGTATTAGTACAGCTATGGAATCGTGGAACGGGTCGAAATTCCGAGGATGTTCGTCGAGATGTTAGGCTCGATGAGCAAATTTTATTCAGATTATAGACCTTTTGGAAATCATTTTGCTAACACGATGTGAAGGAAGTTTACCGTCTCGGGTCACATTTATCACGGTTCCTGTCACAGGTTTCAAAAAGTAGTCAACTAGAAAAATGTTGCTATTTTTTCTCAAACACTTTGTCAGTTTACCACTTTTTATATCTCTTACAGGAACCCAGATAGATTTAGTCCAGACTGATGGTCTCGGTTCTAAATATGCTACGAAATGCTTACTGAAGCTGACTCACAAGCAGCTCATATGAGCAACTTTTTCAAGCTTATAAAGTTGCAAATGACGCCATTTTATCAGTTCTAGGACTCCCGTGAAAAGTTCGTGAATACATATATCAGGTCACAGAAACTTCTGGAATTCCACTTTTGGTTCAGATGATTCGCGCGTCAAGCAAGAGAAAAACCGCGCTAAATTTCCGTTTCAGACCGGATATATCAAGATTTGATTAGCACAGCAAGATTCTTCGAAATGTTATCACTTTTCATAGGAATTCGGTTGCTGTTTTATTTTCTTCAAATCAAGTTTGCAAGACGCTCGACTACTTGACTCATCGAGTATTGTCAAGGGACAATAGAAAAAATGAAAGCCAACTTGAATGAAAGCAGGAAAAGACCCGAGTTAAATAGACAAAAAATTGAAAAACGTCGGCAAATCCTATTTGTGGGAGGAGCCAAATGGGAAGAAGATTGGGAGGGTGGATTGGAAAATAGGAAAAAGGAGATAGAGACTGACTAAAAATAGACAAATGAGACATCTTCGAGAAGCACACGGATTAGGGTGGGAGATAACTTTTTGAATAGTAGTATAGACTTTGCTATTAGTAGTCGAGGAACTTGGAAATGACGTAGAATCAGGAACTAGAAAGAGGTTGCTGAAAACGTTTTTAGCCCACAGGGAATGGATTTACTTCCGGGTCTTGTTTTGAATGGAAGATCCGAGGTCAACAGGTTTCATTGGGAATATCAATCAATAGCATTTAACTTTTGGTTTCTTTGAGACCTCACAGACCTCGTTTCTGTTATGCCTTTATTTCTTTAAATTTTCGATCTCAAGATAGTTGAAGGTCTTCAGGTGTTCAAAAAAAACCATCACTGAAGGGGAACTTTGGATGGAAAACCACCTCTCGAATTCTAGCAACATAATGTGCCCGCTGTTCATCTTATACCGGCACTTTGACCAAGTTTATCTCGTTTCATCAGAACATGAGCAACATTTTGTTAGTTGCTCAATGTTTATGTCGGTTACAGAGCAGAAGAATTCGAAATTAATTTGCTTAAAGCGGTAGTGTTCTTCAAGAACAGGAAGTAAAGGTCAATGAAATCTCAACTTCCCAGCGAACCTAGACGGAGACTAGAAACTGAAAGAACTTTCCTCTCGGATCCCAACCCTCACCTCTTTTATATATCCTTCTCACCTTCGTCATCGGGTCATACTTGCCGTCTATTCATCCCCAGCTGAATAGCCGCTGTACAACCTATGACATCAATCGACGCCTAGCTTTTCGTTGTAATCCACTCTGACCCCATGAGAGGGATCTGCTCTCGTCAATAAGTGTCTACGATAACAGCGGATAATCAGAATCAGAGAGGGGTCTTTGGGGATCTGAATTGTACGATTATAGGGAAATGCTTGTGTAACAAGTGGTTTAGGCTCTGAGAATAGTGGCATTCTGGGAAAATGGTTTATGCACGTTCCATCTGTGTTTACGAAGTTTTCTGATGTAATAGAGGGAAATCGTATAGATCGCTAGACACAGAAACAAGATTGAACTACAAGTACAAATCAAGTTTCGAACTGGTTGAGCATCATCGTCCAGAAGGCCTTGTTCCAGCTGAACGGAATCAAATTGAGCGGAAAAATCAGCTTGCGAATCAGAGATGAACGAAATTCCGTCTTCCGCTTTTCACCAAAATATGTATGACCAAGTTACTCAGAATGTATGTTAAAAATAGTAAAAATTTTGGATTTTGGAGCACACAATGACTGGTTTTGGCTTTCCGCCGACCACAAATGTGTTTTTGCCATTATGGGAAAAAGTACACCTCAAAAAAATTGTCTTCTTCTAAAAACAAGTCATCTTCTGCCGTGAAAACTCAATTTTCCCGTGTACCATTCTCTTATCTAATGTCCAAATCTAGAGCAAAGATCAAAACTGCAGATAACAAAACCGTATAAAAGAGAAACCAACACCACAGAAACCTCAGATTGAGTTCCCCAAAACTCCCTCAACCAACCGAAGCCATGGCCCAATCCGTCCCACCAGGAGACATCCAGACCCAGCCCAACGCCAAGATCGTCTTCAATGCCCCATACGACGACAAGCACACCTACCACATCAAGGTGATCAACTCGTCCGCCCGTCGCATCGGATACGGTATCAAGACCACCAACATGAAGCGTCTTGGAGTTGACCCACCATGCGGAGTGCTCGACCCAAAGGAGGCTGTGCTCTTGGCCGTCTCCTGCGACGCCTTCGCCTTCGGACAGGAGGTAAATCCTAAGACTTCGGGTCTTCACGGCTAATTCTCCTATTTCAGGATACCAACAACGATCGTATCACCATCGAGTGGACCAACACCCCAGATGGAGCAGCCAAACAATTCCGTCGCGAATGGTTCCAGGGAGATGGAATGGTTCGCCGCAAGAACCTTCCAATCGAATACAACCCATAAGCGATCTCTCTGATGCCCTCTTTCCTAAGCATCCTATTTCCGACATGAATTTTTCGGTTCTCGCTTTCTTGTTTATTTTTTTGGGGGTCTGAAACGGGTCTGTGATCAGAGAATTTGGTCGCTTTGAATGTCATGTTGTCTTTCGAAATTCATCCTGCATGGTTTAGCTCCTGCTGACGTTGCTACTTCCAATCGGCTTATCTGGAAGCTTCTCTGATCTAAAATGGGAATTCTTTTGCTTCAAGCTATCTGGATCTGGAAAAATGAATCTGGAAAAATGGGAGGGAAAATCATAAAAATCAAGATGTGACCTAAAAGTCCTTTCATTGTATCTGCCTGATTTTGTGACTTTGGACCCACTCGAAGTTGGAAAAATCGCTCGGCCAAATTGAGTTATCCTCGAAAACCTACGCAAAAATGTTCTTGATGATTCATCTACACCAAAAAGTTCAAATTGCCTCGTTAAATTTTACACACCATTTGCACTTCTAAAAATATATGTCAGGCAGACTCAATGGTCAAAAAACCAACAAATGTTTGTTCTTTATTGTTGGCCAATCTTTCGAAATATTTCGCTCTTTGGTCAAGATTTGAGTTCTTCGATCTTGTCTACAAAATACGAAAACTCGTTTTTCGAGTTCCGTGGGCGAATATGCTTTGTTTTTGAGAAAGTTAACGGCTGGAAAATAGTATTTTGGTGTCAAGAATGATGCAAAAAACCAGCGGATATGGATAAAAAGGTTCTTGAAAAAGAAAGGTGTCAGTTTCTCTTTTGTCGGAAAATGATTTTTGTAATTGAAATCCAACTTTCACCGTCAGTTTGACTTAATTGATCTCGGTTCTTGTAATGATATCTAAAAGTGGTCGACTAACAAAATGTTTCCCATATTGTTATGAAGATTTTGTCAGTTGGTCACTTTCTAGTATCTGATACAGGAGTCGAGATAAATCTGGCCAAAAGGACTCAACTCTACAGTCAGATTTTTGAGAGCTTCTCTGAAACTGCAATTGGGCCAGAACACATCAGGAATCAAAATTTTGAATGTACTGTTTTCTCGGGATTGTGAATCTAAATCGATTTATTCTGAATCTTGAAAATGAAAATTTCTGGATTTGTCGGATATAAGATTCAAAAGCTGACCCAAAATCTTGGATTATGTTTATTCGGAATTTTCAGAACTGATTATTTTTCATTCCCACCTGAGCTTTTCAAATGAACACCTGCCTGAAAAAACTTGCGAATAATTTGTGTTCGGGAGCTTCCATGACAACCAACAAAAAACATGAACCAATTCTCACTCCCTCCTCTGACTCAATATTACACAATCTCCCTCTTTTTCGCCATTGTGTCCCATTATTCCAATAACTAAAGGGGTTCCCTTCTTCCTCTTTTTCACAATGACATCAGTCCTCTTGTTCGTTCTCTATTTGCCTTTCTTTTCTCTTTCCCCTTCTTTTCCTTTCTCATTCTGCGTCTCGCTCTCTCTCTCCTCTCTCCGAAGGCACACTCTCTCAAATTTCGAAATTTTCCGCCATCAGTGATATCAACGTGTCTGTCTGACCTCTCTTACTTACTCACCTTCATATTTATACCAAGCAAACTATTCTAGGATATTTCAATTCATTCTAACAAAATGCGACCTATATTTCGGAAGCTGTTAATGCTCCTACACGTCATTCTGGACGTCTCCCTCACAGTGTGCTCACTTGGATTCTACTCTCCTGGATGGCATTTCAACCTGGATGATATCTATAAAACGTTCCATTTCGCTCATTACTCCTACTGGACGTCTCCATTAGACTACGTTGTGATATGTCTCCTTCGACAAGTCTCCCTTCTCATTGCCATCATCATCATAAGACGTGGAAAATCGAAAAAGCTGCGGAGTTGGATGTTGGTCTACGACATCCTGGGAATCCTGGGATACATGGTGGCCGTTGTGAAACTGTTGGCGTTCGATGAGACCGCGCAGCTGATGAAGTATCCAGGAGTCTACATGAGCACGGGATCAGCAGTATTCCTCACGTTCTCTCTTCCATTATTCATTCGATACACTCTATTGGTTAAGGAGACCGAAGAAGTTGGATACGAGAGATTGCAGAGTGAAAGTCGAGAGAATACTAATGTGGAAAGTGGTGAGTTTTTTGATACCAAATTCGGTGTTTTTCCAAACTTCGGCCATCTCAGAGCAGGGTACAGTGTTCGGAACTCGGTCATATTGTTTTAGATCATGTCTATAACAAGACGATGTTTTGAGTGGTAGAATTTAATCTGGGTCAAAATGAAGGCGACCATGAAGATTCAGAATCCAAAATCAAAATCAGCGAATCTCTCACATACTTCAAGTAATGACCCATTTTGAGTATATTCATATCAGACTCTGAATCTGAAGGTTCGATTTTATCCTGACCCAGATTATGAGAAAAGTTCAACTGGAGGAGCTGAGGAATCTTGCTGTTAGAGATCAAAAACGAAAAATGGAAAAACCTGCCAGAATTGACGTCATCCAAAGCACACAAAAACTTTGATAACCCCATTCTCATGTTGTAAAACCTTATCAGCGTTATTCAAACACCAGCCAGACAAGCAAAGAACAAACTTTCAGGAACAACGACCAATGGAACCGCCAACGGCACCACTGCCTCCGCCTCCACATCCACCGAATCCAACAACACCGAGAACAAAGAAGAGGAAGAAGACGATGCGGTCACGAAAGAAGAAAAAGAAAAACGTCTCCCACTCTCTAAACATCTCTGGCAGATCGTGAAGTTGTGTGGAAAACAGTGGAAATGGTTCACAGCTGCCTATTCACTCCTGCTCATTGATTGTGTTTGTAAGTTACATTCTTCCTTTCTTTCTCACTAGGGATTCCCTAGTAGGGAACGGTGCGAGCAGTATTTGAAGAATGCCGTTGGAAAGAGGGAGTTTTGAAACGTATTCCAACGTTGTCAAAGTTTGGAATTGCCCTTCAGCACTATGAGCTTCTGAAGTTCGCTTCAGAAGCTGAAATCTCGAGCTCCGAGAGACAACTGCAAGCTTCGAAAATGCAGGAACACGTTTCAAAACTTTCTCTTTCTAAAGGTACTCAACACATATTGAAGTCTCATACCCTGATTCTCATCATTCCCCAGTTTGTCTGCTTTGGAATCCCACCAACCTTTCACCGAAATTTACCACCACTTCTTTCAGTGAATCTCATCGAGCCCGCCTTATACTCCCAAATGATGTCCACTGCCATCCAAATGAAGTCCTTCGCAGTTCTCAAGAGAGCCTGCCTCATCCTGGCCATCGTTCAATTTTCGGAAGCCACATGCAACACTGTCAGATACATTTGCATGCAGTATGCTGAGCGACTGACTGCGAGAAACATTCGTGTTGGATTATTCAAGGCCATTCTGCATCAAGACATCTCGTTTTTCGATGAGAACAAAACTGGTCAACTCATGTCCAGAATCACCCACGATTCTGAATCCATCTCGAACTCTCTTCCGGTCTACATTGAAACGACTACCAATAACCTCTTCATGTTGTTCGGATCAGCTCCAATCATGTTCTACTACTCGTGGCAACTCTCCATCAGTACATTCATCACATTCCCGATTACTCTCTTGATGACCAAGTACTACGGATTGATTGTTGAGAAGCTCTCGGAAAAGGAGAACGACGCAACTGCGGTTTCCAACGAGACCGTTGAAGAAGTGCTCTCGGCAATCAGAACCGTTCGCTCTTTTGCCGCTGAGAAAATGGAGTACTTGAGATACTCGAAGAACACGGATGCTTGGTTCAAAATCAGTATCAAGAGTGTTATCCTCGGAACTTTCTACAACTATTTCTGGGCAACCATGTGGAATGTCGAAGACGTTGTCATTTACCTCTACGGGGGTTATTTGACGTTGAATGGACGAATGGCTCCAGAAGCACTTCTTACCTATGTTTTCTATCACTGGAGACTTCATGCGGCACTCAATGTAAGTTCTGAGTTTCAAGAGATTGATTCCCAACCTCGTCCATTTTCAGGCCTTCAGTTCTCTCTTCTCGGATGTCATGAAGACGATCGGATCCTCCCGAAAAGTCATCCATATTATGAATCGTCTTCCGGAACTCGACTACGAAGTCGGAACCGAGACTCCAGAAGTCGTGGGAAATATCATTTTTGAAGACGTCGAGTTTGCTTATCCAACGAGGAAAACTGCAAATGTTCTGAACGGAATCAATCTTTCGATTGAGCCTGGAAAAACTATCGCATTGGTTGGACCCAGTGGAAATGGAAAGTCAACGCTTGTTTCGCTGATTCAACAGTTTTACGCACCCCAATCCGGAAGGATTCTTCTCGATGGAACTCCCGTTCAGAACATCGATCATCATCACTACCACACCAAAATCGCCCTCGTCGCCCAAGAACCGACTCTTTTCTCGGGAACGATCCGTGAGAATATCCTCTATGGAATCGAGAACGGAACCGATGAAGACATGATGCGGGTGTCTGAGATGGCGAACGTTCACGAATTCGTGTCGAAGATGGAGAAGGGATATGCTACAAAGTGTGGAGAGAAGGGAGTTCAGATGTCGGGAGGTCAGAAGCAGAGAATCGCCATCGCTCGAGCGCTCATTCGCAATCCACGTGTTTTGATTCTTGATGAAGCCACGTCGGCGTTAGATGCGGAATCGGAGTCGATGGTTCAGGAAGCGTTGAACAGATGTGCGAAGGAAAGAACGGTTCTTGTGATCGCCCATCGTCTGTCAACAGTTCGAAGCGCCGATCGGATCGCGGTGATCGAGAAGGGGAATGTGACTGAAATGGGAAATCATGACGATTTGATGAAGAATGAAAACGGACTTTATTACAAGTTGGTACACAAGCAGTTGAACCCGTTGGGAGTGAAGAAGGAAGAAGAAGTGAAGCCGATTGCGGATTTCTTCTAATTTTTTGTTGTTTCAGTTAATTTATTTTGTTGATGGTTCTATTTTTCATCCGCCAATTCATGACGAATGGATAATAACTAGAATTTAGTCATTTTTGTTTCTCCGATCTCGTTTAGTTTCAAGCATCTTACTTTTGTGTTGTGATTCTCTTCGTATTAATGAAAATTAATTATTTAAACAGTGGCATAAAATAAGCTTTAAAATTTTGCATTTTTGTCATCTAGCATCGTCCATAGCTCTGATTACATATCGATTGACTGAAGCGATAAGAAAAGAAATCGACTCGGCGTCAAGCTCGCCACCTTTCCCAAGCAAGCTGATTTCCTGCTTTCGGCGTTTCTGGGGTACCTGGAAAAAAAAGGAAATTGGAATTTCGCGGGAAAAACTTTGATATCTACCTCCGGAAGTGTGATTTCCACAGTGGAAGGCTCTTCGACAGTGAAATCGTGCGGCGCGAAAGAAGTGTTTTTCTGAATAAAAAAACAATTTGAGTCGAACCAGCTTCAACCAGCTTACAAAGGGAATCGGCAAGCTGTTCCGCACAATTTCCATCCCATCCTCATCCTTTCGTTTCACGAGATCTCGTCGATCGAAATGATCCAGACACAGATATTTGCGGCCTGTCGCTAAAAGAGCTCTCAGCTCCTTCTCGAAGTCTTTGTCGCCGTTGGCCAGTCGACGCACCCATTCTTCTCTGGAAAAAGAGTTGATTGAATGATAAGCCAAGAATCTTTCTTACTGTCTCCCGAGAACCTTCGTAAACGAAGTGACATAGCCGTTCGGCGACGATCGACGACAAATCACACAACTACGACGACGGAATGAGGACTTCGGGAGCGGTTCGGCGAACTGAGGATCCGCCATTTCTTCGAACTGTTCCGAGATCTTTTCGTGTTCTCTGGTGCCAACGAAAGACACGTGGCTCTTGACATAGTGGCCGTTGAGTGCCCCATTTATCTGGAAAATGAGGGCGTGGACTATATTCTGAGTTTCAAAACATTTTTGAGGCTGGACAAATGAGTCTTAGGGTATTTTTGATGATTTTCATGAAACAGATTTTTTCAGAAAAATGGGGACATGAACTTTCAATCCCATCTGCTGAAAATTCGAGTCAAAAGCGTTGCAAGAACTTTTTTCCAGGAACGAAAATTTTTCAAAATATGTCGCTGGCCGAAGTTTTCAGTGGTGGACTAGGATACGACCAACGTGTAATCCTCTCGGACAGCTTACTTTGAAATTATTGTTCAGTTTTCTGTTTTGTGTCAAATACAATTCGCGACTAAAACCGTTACTCTTCTTTATGGAGTCGAATAGAACAAGGCGTACTTTTTGATGTGTGCGTTCAAAATATACAAATATTCAGTGTGAAAATAATAGAGAAGGCAAAAAGGGGGACGATCTAGACAAATTATCACTGGACGGCTTTGGGGGAAGAGTAAATGCGGTGCTAATAAAAATAAAAAAACGCTGCTGGGGGAAACGAGGTGAGATAGATAGAGAAAAACGTGGGAGGATTAAACAGAACAGCAATTTGTCAGTTCATAGTAAAACCATGCAAAAAAGGAAACGGAAATTATATTGACAAGGGGTACCCATATCGGTAAAATGAGGAAGATGGATTGAGTGTGTGGAAATGGAAGGGTGTGGGAGGTCAATAAAATACAGGGGGGATGTCTTGGCAAAAGTTCTAGAGAGACTGGGATGTGTGTAAAGCTTTCTTGAAAAATGGGACGATGGTAGTGAATGAAACAGGGATGAACAAGAAGTAATGAACAAAGGGGAGAGGTCAACAAATCGCAGCTCTTGACCAGGCGATTTTGGCTTCGTGGCGTTTGTAGGCGAACATGTGGGGCTTGTTTTCCTTCTTGAGCTGCTCGTGAACAAGCACTGGACAGTCGGAGGGGGCTAGGCAGGACTCGAATCCTTCGGCGATCAGATATCTATAAGAAGGGGTGATTTAGGTTGATTCTGAACAAAGTTGTTTTGATTGCAAATATGTAACGCAGTGTGTAGATTTTAAACCCCATAATAAGAACATTCGAAAATTTTTCTAGACACCTTGGAGAATGGTTTTTTTTGAGACAATTTTTCGGGGTGTTTGTTTTTGAACGTTTTCGTTATGATATTTGAAATCTACACACATAATTACATATTTCAAAACAGTTTAAGCTTCAAAAAGACTCACAATCCGTGCTCCTCGGGATTCGTGATTCCTTGTTGATGAGCGACCATTCTCGTGAGCCTTGCCGTCGTCAACATCGGCACTCCTGGAAACGTGCTCCATCGAACGCATCCAACCGCTTCATCCGGAATGGCAATCTTCACGAATGCATCACAAGTGGCTGGCGAGATCATCTGGACGAGTCCATTCGATGTGCCACGTGTCAGAGTGGCAGTGGAGAGAAGCGGAGAAGAGCAGCACTTGCGATTCGCGTCCACCGACATGATGACTTGATGATCTTTCTCGCCGAGTGTTCGAGTCAATTCGGGGCTTTTCAAGATGTGAACCGCCGAGAACAGAGAGGTGAGATAAAACGAGGCATCGGTTTGAGTGACGACTGTTTGCGGAAGAAGTTCCCACATGTACCATGCTTCGACTTCACATCCAACCGTCGATGTTCGCGAGAGAATGTAGATGAACCAGCGGACGAGATCATCACCAGGAAGTTCTCGAAGCAAAACGTTCATCGGATCCGTTGGATTTTGGTTCTCATTCCCATTGTTTGCCTGGCATCCGATAACCGATCCAACAGCCTTCATCAAACTCTCCAGCTTCTTCATGGGTGAGTAGTGGGCTTGCATCTTTTTTATATACACCTTCACTTGATCCATAACCGCAGCAGATGGTGTGACAAGCGACTCTGGATTCGTGAATCCCAGCTCAGCGAGACTCATCCTCCGAACCACTCCTTGATTTTGCGATATCAACTGAAGAGTGCCTGCCTTCGAGTGCTCCTTGACCATGACATGGTAGAGGAGTTGTTTGACTTCCTTGAGCAACAACTTGTGAAGAACCGCTTCAAGCACAGAGTCGAGGTTCAGAATCTGATCGCTGGTCAGTCTCGAGCTCTCTTCGTCGATTATCCGATGCAAGTCTCCCTCTCCGTGCTTCACCAAATAGTTCTTCATTCCGCTGATGAACTGACGAACATTCCGAATGACAACTTGCGGATCCGTCTCCTTGGTATCCTTTGTGCATGCGATGAACTGTCGAAGGGTCAACCCGAAGCACGCGTTGTCTCCTCGTTTCACTTGAGCCAGCTCTTCCACATATTCCTGAACTGCTCTCCCATTCTTCTCATCAGTACTCGCACTGCGCGGTAGTTGTGCCGTGCGCGAGACACGCCCACTAAGCAACGGGGACATCGATGGAAGTGTCGTTGGAAGATCATCGATGGATCCGAATGATGCAGCAGCACTCATTCCATTCATTCCAAGGGTATGCGAGAATCTGGAGAGAGCACGTGGAAGACTTCGAATCGAGAACGATCCTTCAGGATGCCTTCGGAGAGTACTTCCAGCAATCGACCCATTCTTCGATCGACTATCCAATGTGTTGAATTTCGAACTTCCCGATTCCGAGTCTTGCTCCCATCCTTTCACCGTAACCCGATCGCTGGGCAGTGGTCGTCTCATCATATTCTCCGTCTGCCACCGAATCTCATCGTCTTCTTCGTCATCGTCATCCTCGTCTGAATCCATTTGACACGTTGAATCGCCACCAGCAGTCCTGTCCGAGTCGGAATCTTCCTCTTGGATCGGCTCGCTCACTTCTGAAATCAAATTGGTATAAGTTTGTTAATTCGAAAAAAGTGCGCGAAAGAAATTTGATTATTTTTAGACTCCGCCCCTTTGTAATTGAAAGATGCAGATTTTCGAGATTTCGCCGGGTTTCACTTCACATAAAAACGAATGTTTTATCAACATTTACTTCCAGTGAACACTTTAACATCTTTGAATTCATTTGGCCCCGCCCACTTTCTTTGCGTTTGCGCGAAATTATTTTTTCTCTTTTAAGCGCAAACCTGAAAATTGGAGAACATTTGATCTATCAGCCGTTTTTGTGTTTGAAAAACCTCCTGCAAAATTATAATATTTTTGAGTTAGAAAGTGGGCGGAGCTTGATGATTTCAAATCGTTTTCTTGCGACTTTTGAATTGAGAATAGCTCCTCACTACTAAACAATCACTTACTCAATCCCGCCGTCGATTCATCTCCATGATGCGCCAAATCGAGCAGATTCTCCCAAACGTTCGAATCCCAAGGCTCGTTGAATACGGTCCCGGCTACACTGACAGCATCATCCTCGATTTCTGGAAATTTAGATTTTCGAAATTTCAAGCCGAAATGATTCAACTCACTCGAATGAACGTCCAAATGAATTCCGCTCTTCTCTGCAGCCGCGGCGAAGTCGCAGAGTTGAGCGTAGTCACTGGAGCGTCGACACTCGGCCATCGATGGTCCTCCTCCGATGATGGACATGTTTCGATTGTGGTGTCCACGCGGCTGGGGTGTTGGTAGGACCTGGAAAGCAATTTTCGGATTGTGCGAAGTTAAAAAAACAACAGACAGCTATACAACTTTTCGAGTCTTCTCGACACTGTAAGAGTGAAGAAGTCAAGTAGGAGGAGGAAAACAAAGCGAGAGGGGCAAACAACACGAATGATTGACAGTGTCGTCGTCGTTTTGACAAAATGTGGATGGGGTAATTATACGGAGAGACACCGAAAAGTTCTTCTTCCGAGAAGAAGGAGGGGGGTCGAAGTTTGAATACAGTAGGAAGGATAATACGTTTGAAATTGCTTGGTTAGACTTTGATCAGATGAAAGTAAGAAGGGATTTGCCGTCTGTTTTTGACCGTTTTCCCGTCAAACTTGTCTTTTTATAGTCGCGCAAGTTAGAGAAAAAAGGCGGCAAGCCCTTTGTCGCTAAGTTTTTCAAGACATATTGTTTTATGTTTTCGAGAAAGAAAATGGCTTCAGATGTGAAGGCGTACCTTGGCAATTTTCTGCTGTCGATTCTTGAGCTCGTGGTTCACCGCCTTCCACTGTTGAGGAGCACCGACTCCGGATGACGATTTCGAAGAAGTGGGAGCGTTGTGTTTGGCTCTTCGCCAAACGAGCTCACTTTCCGAGATTGTTGGTGGCACTTGTGATGAGGATGATGTTCTGGAAAATATAATGTATTGCTATCAAGAAAAAAAAAAACAGAAGCAAATATGATGAATATTTTGAGAAATCAAGGCTGTGAGGGAGAAACTGTAAATATTGCATTCAGCTCAAAAATCTGAACTGTTGCGTCAGCGTGTCAGTAATTTTTTGCTGCAGACCATGCAGTATATTTGACGCGCAAAACTACTTTTGGGTCGATTTTTGAGCAAAATCTAAAAAGTTTTTGTATGAAAAAAACATATAGAAAATTCCTATGCAAATTTATAAAAATCGAATCTTAACCCAAAACGCAAAATGTACTCTCGGAACTGAGCAGTGAATTTACGGGTTACGGTTTCTCATGAAAAGTTCACATTTTCGAATTTTGGTACAGCGGAGTGACGGTGGGTCAAAAGTCGGCGAATGGATAATAAGCCCTAGAACGCGAATCCGGAAGTTGTCCTATTCCATTGACAATATTGGGCCCGCCACCCGAAAAGTAGAGAGTGATGAAGAGGGGGGAACATTTTCATTCATTCATTTCAACAAAATGAAGAACGAGCGAGAGAGTGAGGTCGACTAATTATGCAAATGGAACGAAGCCCTCGAACCGAACGAACAGAGAATGATGAAAAGAGTGAATGGGTGTGTTGACAAAGAAGGATGAAACTAGTCAGGAAGAAACATGGGTACTTTTACAAAATGACCTTGTCAGCAGTTTCAGACACTACTGGTCACACCGTCTGAAAGCATTATGTAACAATACGCATTACTCAGAGAAAGAATGGGAGAAAGAGGCTACTGTGTTATTACGAAAGGTAGGAATAAGAGAAATCAAGCGAGAAAACGAAAAAGTTACACATGATGGGAAAAGAAACCCAATGAAGATAGATCGACGGGTGGTCTTCGTTTTCGGTTTTCTCAATTTTCCTATTCCTCATAATAAACCAATTTGTGCCAATTACTCATCCCCCTCTCTTCCTATCATCTGTTCGCATTTTTCGTCTTGACAATTGACATAATAAAAGTGCCAAGATGGATTAGGCAACCTGCTCACTGTGAGCACAGATGCTCCAAGTGGCTGGGGGGCACTTGGAGATTCGGTATTCAATTCACAATGAAGACGGAGCAATAGGGGCGCAGCGAAGATATCATCTTCATCTTCAAGATCACGGTCTACTCGGTATCAAATTTCAATGCATAGACAGAATCCGAATTATTATTATTGATACTTGATGATTCGAAGCTGCACATACAGCTGCCGCAGAAATTTACAAAGGAAACATAATAGGCGATGCTTCATGATTCAAAACTCGAGCTATTATTCATCCGGCAACTTTAAGATTTCTCGCAACAACACTCCGCTGTGTCGCAGTTTTGAATTTGAAAAATAAATATATTCTCTTGGACTCCGGCACAGCGGAGTGTCGTTATGCGAAAGCTCAAAAATTGGCGAATAGGTAATACTCTGAAAAGTCCAGGTCCTGAACCCAATCAACAAGGTGGGAAATTGTTATTGCGGTATTGTGTGAACGGCGGGTGCGTCGTCCTCGTCGTCGGGGAGGAGGCGGGAGGAGAAGAAAATGAAGGTGTCACTCGTTGTTAGTATTATCTCGTTTTGCCTAGGCACCCAACAACAAAACCCGGGATAAGAAGAGGAGAAAGAAAGGTGGTTGGTGACGGGGGGTCATAACGATGTGGGGGTTGCTAACGATCTAACACATAATCCCTCCTCAAGAATATTCCGAGAGATTCATTACGTCATCTGGTGAGAAGGAGGAGGAGAAAGTAACACGATACAAGATTCGAGGATTAGATGAAAGTGAGGAGTAGGAGGAAAGATTGAAGGTCGAACTAGTGATGAAAGTGAAAGTTTGGTTGTCTTCAAGCACACCTTTGCTTTGTCCATCTTTATCTCGATTCCTTTACAGTTATCTCAAAGTGGACAGTTGAGAAAATCTTGATCTTGATGCAGGAGCCGAGATGAATTGAGTCAGATTGATGGTTGGACTAAATCTTTTCCCAAACATCATCTGAGAACTTTGGAAACCTCCTCGACCTTCGCCACAATGCGGGAAACTTTCCCATCATCTTCTTTTTCTTATTCTTCACCCCATTCTCATTTCGGCCGTATAATTTGAAACAGTCTTGGCGGGAGCAGAGACTAGACACAGCAGGAGGCACTATACAGAAAACAAATCGTACTCCGAGAACACGAGATGACACAACACCACCCGAAATTAATTGGAGTGTGTGTGAAATGAGAGATATGCTAATTATCATAACATGAGCTTCTTCTTTGACAAAGGGGCAACATCTGGAGACAGAGAGAGTCTACTAACGCGAAATAAAAGCGCGGGAACCTTTAAAATTTCAAAAAGAAAATAAAACCGGTGTAAAGTTTTTCGTAGGCACAAGAAGCCAGTAGCAGCATCGTTCTCACCCTTTTCTTCGGAAATCTTCTTCTTCTTTTTTCTTCCTTTTCTTTTTCTCCTGGGTGCCAGCTATACACATTATTAATAATTTGTAGAAAAGCTGCCCCCGGGGGAAAAACAAAACTTGGCTAAGCACCCATATGCTCTTACCTTAAATCATGTTACTGTTACTTTGACCGAATTTATCTCGTTTCTTGTAACAGATATGAAAAAGTGGTCAACTGAAAAAAAACGTAGCTCATAATGTCATGAAGATTTTATTAGTTAACTACTTTTTGATATCTTTCACAGGAACCGAGATGCATGCGGTAAAAGTGGCATCAAGGGGTGTGTGAGGCATGCTCATTTGTAAAATTTACGGTAGATTTATGAGCAAGCAGGTGCACAGAATGTATCCAATGAGGGTAAATTATGCACAGGCTTCTCCACACAGACTGGCTCAATCAGTCAAGAGAGTCACACCTGTCATGTTGTTGTGCATGGATGTATGTATGGTCGTGGAGGGTTGCGGTAAATGAGGGTGTGTGGAAGCGTGTCCAACGAAATGAATGGAGAGAGTGGAACAGCAGGTAACGGAAACTATTAGGACGGATTTCGGTGGAATACCGCCTAATGAGAGACAGGGAAGGAAACGAGTTGCATTCGGTAGGCATAAGGATTTGCTGGATGAGGTTTGTGCAATAACTGACGCAAGCAGGCTAACGAGGTACTGCAGATTCCCGCCTCTTTGACCAAGTTAACTCGGTTACTGTAACAGATATAAAAAAGTGGTCAACAAAGAAAATATTGCTTGAGATGTCAGCAATATTTTGTTAGTTGACCATTTTTTGATATCTGTTACAGAAACCGAGTTAACTTGGTCAAAAGGGCTCCGCGTTGATTACAAGGATTCACGGCGTGCGCAATAACTGACGCAATCTGCCTAGAGGTTGTGCACACACAGGTGTTCAGAGGAGGAATCAGAAAGCAAGCCCTTTCATTTGAATCACTCATCCATACTTGACAGTAACCAACCATTCAAAAGCAGAAAGCGTCAGAACAAAAAGAGAACGACAACAACAGTGATGCTTGTAATTAATGATGATGTCAAAAACTAGACAACATTCGGAGAGACACCACATTTCAGCAGTAGAAAGAACATCCAACTGTATAGAGATGGAACGTAGGGGGAGACAAAAAAAAATGAACGAAAAACGGAACGCGGATGCTCTCTTCACTACGTGAGAGGAGCAGCAGCGTGTGATCATACAAGTGGAGGGAGGAATAAAGGCATCGAGAGGCAGTGAGCACAACAATTTCTCCTGCGTGAAGAGCAGTACTGTGCCATTCCGCACGCGCGGAAAGAGGCAACCAAAACCAGATCAAATTTTTCATCGAGCTCCCCTTACACACACACACAATTTCCAGGAGGACAGCGTCCGGTCAGTATAGTTTTCAAAACCTATTGGCGGGTACTTTCAAAATTCAAATACATAATTCCTCTCTCCTGCAAAACGATGAAATGATGATGACAGAACCGAAAAGCAAATATGTGAGAAATAGTCGGACGACGGTCAACTCTCTTTTTGTCAACTTTTGCCTTGCCAAAAGGCGATCTTTCGATACAAAGGATGGAGAGCAAGAAGGAGGATAGTAATATGAATGTATTGCGTTTGAGGTGCAAATACCATTCCGGAGCATGGAAACGAATGACTAATAGTAGGCGTCATCATCGATGCTTGGGGTTGCGCGGTGCAGTTTTGTTCGGATTAAAAACTTTCTTTCTGCAGCAAGCGGAAAGAAGAGAAGAAAGTGAGAGATGAATCATTAAGAGTGACGTCCAAAAGGTTTCAAGTACCTGACCTTGGGGGATGTATCAGATGTGAAAGTGACAAATATTTCTACCTCAAGTGGGCTTCACCATAATACAGAAAATCCTGTAATATACAAGGCGAATGATTTTTGGGCGTATTTGTTTTGAAAACAAGATCCTAAATCTTCAATCCTAGGTGAGAAAGAGGTGTGACCACTAATTATCCATTCTCTCCCTGCTCAATAATTCAAGAAGAGCAGAAGGTATAGAGGAGGAGCCAAAAGAAGGGCGAGGGAAAAGTCGAAATGAATGAAAAATGGTGAGTGTGGATTTGGTGTTGGTGGGGACACTGGCACCAGGAGGACAGACGTGGCAATTATCCCGCCCCTCCTCTTCTCAACAACATACACCATGAAATTTATGGAGACGATTCTGTGAGAGAGGAGAAGGACTACATCATCAGCTACCACTACCATTTGCAGTGTCCCCAAGGGAGGCAGGTGACCTCGAAACGAAGGGTTCGTCGTGGGTTTAACAAGGATTTTATATAAGCTGACACATGTCGAGTTCAAAATTTTGCCTTCCAGATTGATTGTAAGATGGAGCGCGCGCTGCGTACCATCGTGAAGCTTTCATATCCTCAGGTGGTTGGGGGGAAGATAAAGTAGAATAAAACGGGCGGCGTGAACACAAAGAGGTGCGAGGAGAAGACAAAGATGAAGCTTTTTCCGAATCGCGCGCAACTGTTCTCTCTTTTTATCCGCTTCCGTTTTACACACATACACCTCCCTCCCCTCAAGCCATAAAAACAGCAGGATGGTCATTATTTAGGGGTAATTAGCATTTTAAGGAATTCAAGATTCGAAGAAAAAAACTCACTTTTGGCGACCCAACGAGGAATGGTTGGAAGATGCACTCGACAATGAGTCCGATGGCTGTCGCCTCTTCTCATTGAGAGCCGCTTCCAGAGCTTCTCGCTTCTTCGTCACCTCTCCACCCAGCTCATCCATCGAAGTCGTCGCCGTCTTCATGACCGGAGCAAAGGTCTTTCTTCTGACCACCGGTGTAACAAGTCCTTCATTGATCACCATCAACTCTCCATCCGTCGTTCTTCCACCGAGTCGTTCTCTGAGTGCTTTCGCCGACTGTCCAACACTTCCAGGCACCAACGGGTCAGTTGCAGCAATGAGATTCGGTACAGAGAGCCGGTGATCACCTCCTCGACTTCTATCCATTACAGCAAACGCGTTACGACCGAATCCATTGTGGCTTGTCGATGGAGACGGGAATCCGTTTCTTCGTCTCATCGCGATTTGTGGACTTGCATGAGCACTGTGAACCTCTCCGTATGGATGTTTAGCAGCGTTGATTTCATGGGGAGAGAGCATTTCATTGGCGGATTGGAGCCTGAAAATATGATATCATTAATTATGTACATTTGACTCTATAAGATGTAGATTCTTTTTAAAATTGAAACCATAAACCCTGGAACAGAGGCATACTTATTACCGTCGCTTCGACCAATTTTATCTCGGTTCCTGTAACAGGTATCAAAAAGTAGTCTACTAGCAAAATGTCTGTGATACCAAGAGAAACATTTCGTCAGTTGACTACTTCTTGATACCTGTTACAGGAACCAAGAAAAGTTTGGTTGAATTAGCGGTACGGGGTCAGCCACTATTACAGTTTACACCATGAAATTTAATCAATTGTTATTGAAAGTCACATGTTCAAAACTAGTCAACAAGGTATGCAACATACTTTTGAGCCCTACTGACTTTGAATTTCAGCATTTTTAGTATACAAATGATGTCATGAATGAAACAGTTGAAGAGATGGATGTCTAATAGTACTGGTGAGTACTCTTTGATAATAAAGAGAGTGAGGTCGACTTTTCGAGATGCTCCCCTCGCAGTGACGGAACATGTTTGCGCCTTGGGGACGGTATTTTAGAAAAACAAATAGACTCATCATCTCTTTTTCTAAATAATTTCACCCCTGTTTGACGTTGTGCCAATGGGAGAGAGTTATGAAATTATTAGCCGTTATGCAAATCTTGTCGATTTTTGACTTTCAAGTCGCTTTTTCTAGTCAATCTTTGGTGAGAAGCAATAGAATTGAGTAGGATAAAAACTTGAACAAAAAGTAAGAAACCTATAGGTCCTAGAATCAGAAACGATATCCGCTGCTGTTTACAATTTGCGTCGATAAAATGCTACTGTCAAAGGAACGACGTGTGTCTGTCCGTCGACTATGCCCGCCGGAAATCGAGACAGGTCACATTTGCATAATAGTGTCAATACTACGGAAAGGAATTGAAGGAGTTTGCTATTGAGGGAGAGGCGTGCGGAATAAAAATGAAATGAAATATGATTTTCTTACCGTTTTCGTCGCAGCTCTTCCACACAGTTCTGCTGCACTTGAGGATCTCCAGCGTTCGCCGGTGGTGTCATCGGGACACGAACTGAAAATGGAGTACTTTTATTTTCAAGACTTTGCGCGCGCACTTTAAACAGTGGTAGATCACAAAAACATTACATTTTGAGCCGAATTTGATCTACCATTCCAAAAAAACTTCCGCGAAATTTCGCACCCCAATTAGAGATTGAGCTACACTCGTAATACATCAGTTTTGAGCCATCGAATACAAAAGAAAAACTTACGATTCGAAGAACTCGCTGGTCCTGGACTGCTCTCATTGTGATGAGCCAAGCGCTGAGCATTACTTTTTATTCCAAGGTTGAATCCATTGCTCATAACTCCGAGATCACTCCTTTCTCTTCGCATGGCCAATGGACGAGATCGACTGGACGGAGATCCGTTGGAGAGACCAGCTACTGAAAAAAGTGCTTTAGGAAGTAAAGATAACTTTAGATTCTGCCCAGTTTAAAGTTTCCCAGATTTTCTGAATCTTTGATTTCAATACTTCAAACTACATACAGTTAATCTGTGCTTCTTGAAACCTTACCGCCACTTTCACCAATATTATCTCGGTTCCTGTAACCGATATCAAAAAATTGTCAACTAACAAGGTGTTGCTCATGGTATCATAAACATTTTGCTAGTGAAACACTTTTGGATATCTCAGAATCGAGATACATTTGGCCGAAGTGACGGACGGTGTGGACGATGCGGGACGTGCTTCTTCAAAGACTTTCAGTTCCGTTTTTTTTTCAATGTCAAAGTCGATCGATTTTTCCACCGCAGTTATTGAAGTCAAAGCTCCCAACTTTGAAATAGTAAAATGCTCACTTTCATCATAGTTCGGCGGTTTGAACGTTCGCATCGCCGGATCCGCAAGATGATTGTTGTTGTGATGCGGCGTCATCTCCGCATAGGCAGCTTCCTACAATACGACGAAGTGAAATTTTCGTGAAAGAGACATTAACAAAAAAAAAAGAAACAGAAAGGAGAATCCCTTGACGACGATAATCGCTGAACGAGAGCGAAAAGAAAACGACGATGAAGATGAAAGAGGGGAGGATGAACACCACAAAACCGAACAGTAGGAATAGAGACAAACCTTCCAGCCACGCGTGTAATTGTCGTCGTCGAACATGTTCGATGATGAGGAGGCGTTCTTTTGATAAACGGAACTCGGCATCACGCCATTCCGTTTTTTGGGGGTGGAGCCAAAGAATCCACGTGCCGGTGGACTGGTGATGTCGAACGCGGATCGAGAGCTGAAAATGGCAAAATATTCCTGACATTTTGAATAACATTTTTTTAGTTAACAACTTTTCGATATCTGTTACTGGAACCTAGATAAATCAGGTCAAATTGGAGTCCTGGTGGATCACAGAATAGCAAATTGACTTTTAGTATTCCCAGATTTTCTTTACAAACTCACCAACACCAGCTAATAAGTACAGATGCCATCCGGAGGGCATAAAAGTTTGTACAATTGCAATTCGTAGAAAGAGTGTCGAGTGTGTGATTAGAATCACCACTCACAAATCACTACAAATCGGTTTTCTATCGAGGAGCACGAGCAGGAAACAGAGGGAGAGAAGAGATGATGGTGCCCCGCACGTTCCCCATAAATCTCGAATTGAATTCGATTCGAATGGGGTGGCAGAGCGGGAGGGGAGAAAAAAAAGAAACTGATGGCCTAAGGATCTGATATCTCTTTTATCAATTCCCCTGTTATATATATAAAGGTCCCTCCCATCAGTCTCGGGGGGAGCAGTGTGTGTGTATGTATGTCACTGGTTAATTAATTGTTCAATGTCTCGTCCCTCCCTGGTTCATCATTATCCCTACATCACTGACAACACATGTCACATCATCTCTGTTCGTGTATCAACACGAGCAAGAAGAAACATCGATGCTCGACAGGAGCTGATGATAATAATAATGATGAGCCCCGATGGGAGGTGAGAGGTCAAAAATGTGAAACAGGATGGTTCTGGGTTAATTCTAAATTGACCGGACAGATTAAGATTTAAGAACTAAAACTGGAAAAACACACTAGTTTATGGCTTCGCAAAGTTGAACTCAGACAATTCTGGGCGTAGACTTTTCGGAAGATTCCTTCGCCATAGGGTCAACTTTGCGAGGCCACAACTTGAGCCAAGTGAGCATTTTTCTAAATTTCATGTTAGAATCTGAATCTGTAGGGTCGCTCTTTCCTTGACCGAGATTATGAGTCAAAAAGTTTCATATTTTTTTGAAAACTTACGTTCTAACTTGCATATTCGATCCGTTCGAGTCCCACGGAGTGAAGTATTCACAGTTGGCAAGACGTGGTGTCGAATCGATGTCCACTGAAAAAAGAGAAAAAGTTGTTTCTGGAAAAAAAGTACTGGAAAAATTGTGGATCAGAAAGCAAGACACCACCTGTTTGCAGAGGGAAAGTACATGTCTTGGATTTTCGATCTTTCGAGATGGCTGGATCTTTTTCCCACTTTTTCACAATTTGGCCTTATAATCTGGATCAAGCTAAAATCGATCCTAAAAGTTCAGATTCCAAAGTAAGAATCTGCAGAATGCTCATGAGATTTGAGAATTCACAACTTCTCAAAGTTGTCCTAGGATCAAGAATGCTCAAGTTCAACTTTACGAGAACAAATGAACGTTTCGCTAATTTTTATTGCAGAATCTGAATTTTCAGGGTCTATTTTATCTGACCAGAAAGTTGAGACACCCTCTTGTTAGAAACAATTTGAAAAGAAAACTCACAACTCTCCTTCCTCTTGTGCTCCTTATTCGACGAGCCAAACGAGAGCAACGATCGGAGGAAGGATCTTGGACGGGAGAGTGTACTGCTGGTGGATGACGGAATGCCAAGCTTCGGGGAGGACGTAACTGTAAATGAGAATATATTGATGGAGAGGAAGAGACAATGATCATAAATAATGTGGTATAGAACGAGGAGGAAGCCCTCTCCCCAGCATGACGTCTTCACCATTTGCCATGAATCAGAATAAGTGAGAATTGGGGCTAATTTTGATTTATCTGATCGATGCTATGTATATGTTCCCATTTCGGTTTTCAGGGTTGTCAAGAGCTTGAGTCGGTCAGGTTTATAGATTTTCACCGGGCCTGGTCGATCACCTGGGATATAGGCTTTTGGACAGTTCAACAGGCCAACAACATTTCCTTTTGGTCCTTGGTTTTTGAAAAAAAAGCTTACCACTTTTGTGCGACCGGACGGATTGGGAACGACGATCACTTCTGGAGATGTGAACTGAAAAGTTTAAAGTTGAAAAGTGAGAGAAAAGAACTAGGTAAAACACTTCAAAAGGGATACAATTAGTGTCATCTACCAGAAAAAGCGCCAAAAAGTAGAGAATGAAGAGAAAGAAGGAAGACTAGTTTCTTTTCACATTTTTTTTTCCTACTCTGCTTTTTCATACGGGATCATCAGATGATCCTCTCCCTCTTTTCGGCAACAACTTCTCCACTGACCATCACTAAAGGAAGGGATTAGGAACGAATTCGAAACCCAACACTCACTTTTCTCAAATTTGACAAACTACACCGAATTCGATTACTCGAACATTACGCCTCAAATACTAGAGAGTCCTTGGACCAGTTTTTCAAAAAAGCGTACCATCGTCCAATCGATCGTGCTTGCTCGGTGGCGAATGTGTGCTCAGTCCACTATCCGTCTCATCCGTGTCGTTTTTAGAAGCCGTCCACCCATCCAACGAAGCAAAATCCCCCACACAAACGTGTGGCGAATCTGGAGTTCGAGGAAGAAGATGTGCGGGATGTGGAGCGTCGTTTCTTGGACTGAAATTCGTACATTTTGTATTAATCTTTCACAAATATGGACACGCTCTCTATCTTCGACCCAGTTTCGGGCGAGAGCTTTATTACCGCTGGTCAATTGAATAGATCTAAAACTAAAGGTTAGGAGTTTTGATCTACCAAGTCAAATCAACCAACCGTTTTCTGTTGCTCAGCAGTCCCCAACGCCATCTCAGGTGTCAACAACATCGCACTGCTTCTCCGATTGTTGTTCAGACTCGACTTCGGATCATGAACTGCATAATAGCCACCTCCAACCCTAGTCTTGCTGCTCATCCTAGGCTCCACTTCGTCGTAAATCGACTCATCTTCAACACTGGGACGATCCATAAACCACGTGGAAGCGTCTGAAGTCTCTGAAAGTGAGATGAAACTCGCAGTTGGGACTCGGGAACAAAAACTCACCATGACACCTTGGCATCGTATTATTATTGTTGGATGCGTTGTTGTTGTTGCTTCGGAACGAGGAGGCAATTGAATTCCGAGACGAGGAGGTCGATGACGCCGCCGTCTTCTTCCTGGACAATGACATTTCGTGTGCCCAGAATTCTGTAAAAAAGAACAATCATTAGAAATGTAAAATTGAGGGGTTGCTGAGACGAGACAACTTGTAACACTTCAAAGGCGCGAAAAGTTGGGAGTCTCCTGAAGGATTCGACAGGTAAAGAAGAGGCGTATCGGGAACGAAATCGCATAAAAAGTTATGGGTTTCTTTTCTTTGCCGCAAGGAATACAGGAGAATACCCGTCTCTATGGGAAACTTTCAATTGTGTTTTGGAGCTTCAAAAGTCAAAGTTTTGCAAAATCCTGAGCACAGACACAAAGTTCGCCTCTTTAAACCGACGGTGAAAAACTAGGGGAGGAGGAAAAAATGACATTCGATACTTATCCGAAACCTCAAAAACGGCACACACACACTTGTTTCTTGAATCACGGCTAAACGGAAGGATGGGGGGAAACGCAGAAGTCTTGTTTTGAGACAAAAAATCAAGTGGATGACAATGGGGATTCTGATTTTTGGAAATCTTGATCTTGATGAAGATCCAGGTTCACGGAAATGGAAAGATCAGAAGGAAAAGGGTAAGATGGAAGGTACACAAAATGCGGTTCGATGGTTGTCAGATTAACTCTGTTTAACTCAAATCAAGGAGAAGTGTTTCAATTGGGGAAAGACTAATTGATGGATAGAACAAAAATCACCAGGTTTGACCTAACGAAACAGTTTCTAGTTGAAGCAACTTCAAATCTTCATTCTTGAAATTGACAACTTCTCTTGAAAATGGCGTGGGGTTCAGCTAGGTCCCGTTAAAGAAAAAGTTTGAAAATAGTACGTTCGTGATTCAGAATTTGAGGTCGCTTCAGCGTACCCGCTATAACTCACTTGACTGTAGTTATAACAAAAATTTGTCAACTATATAAAAGAAGATCTAGAACTCTTCCAAAGTGAACACCTGAATCCTACATAATCTAACCCTAGAATCATCCTAATAACTATTCGAGTAATAAACTCATAATCGTGTGTGTTCACATAAACGCCGCCGCACCGGCCAATCAGATAGTTCTCTTGTCCTAAAATTGCATAGCCCCCTTTCTACCTCCCTTTTCTCTCTTCTTCTCGGACCGCGCGGAACAATAAAACTGTAATAAATGACGGAACATGTGAAAGTGCGGTTGATTCCCTTCACCAGACACATACACACACACACAACAAACAGATAAACCCACAAAGTAGAAAAGAAGAGAGGATACTGTTGAAGAGGAAAATAGAATGACCGGATGGAAAACGAACACCTTCTCTTCTCGTTATGATGATGATGACGATGAACACGCCAAGGCCGATAGGATCGGATCACCGAGTGCCGAGACTGGCCCATTTACAAGTATGATTTTTCCACTCGTTTTTCAATCAAAAAACTCACTCATTAACACAATAGTGTTCGATGAGAAGAGGGAGTGATCGAAACGTGAGTTGGCTGCCTTCCAGTCTGACCTGCAACATAACGAAATGAAATTAATGAGATTTATGGGATTTGTTTTCGCCGTCAAGTTTCAAACCTACCACTTTCGCTGTTGTTGGCTGACTCATTGACTCTTTTGCTGACATCGGAACAGTAGGTTTCAATGGAACGAAGAGCTCCTCAATGATGTAGTGATCGATTTCCACGTTTGCTCCCGGAGCCAAACGAACCGAGAGGGCCATGCAGTTTTCGCGAGTCGAGGCTCGAACGATGAAGTTTCCAGGTTCCATTCGACGAAGAAGATGGAGCACTTCTGGACGACCCATATGTGGAAGGTACCTGGAATCAGTCGATTTCTTGTTTGAACGAGTTTACGAAAAAAAAAAGATAAACCCAACCAACCGAGGAATCTCCAAATATATAAGATCAAAACTTACCATACTGCATGAGTCTTGACAATCTGTTCCAACAACGAGACACTCCTTCCGGTCATCGAAGAAGTCGACGAATTCCTCTTGAGCACGAAATCCGAGTAGACACTCTCCTCGCCGCGATCCGTCGACGAGATCGACGTGTTCATGTACATTGTCGGGATCGGCGGTCGAGGTCTCTGCAATAAGATGAGTTGGAATAGTGCAGGAATCGAAAAAAAAGGTCTGGTGAAGAAGGTGGCCTCTCTGAGGACGACGAATGATCACCAATTTGCCATTTGATTCATCTCATTGGCGGGAGAAGGTCATCACAATGAGAATAAGATGTAAATTGGAGGGAAATACGTATGGTTTCAATTTCCTCCCCGTTCAACCTTTCTTTCGGGAATTGATGATGGGTGAAAGAAAGAATGATTGGTTTAATAATTGACCTGACTTTAAGGGAGGACGATTATATCTTCGTCAAGAAGATTCGGAAGACGTTCAATGAGAGGTTGAAAGTCGTTATGGTTTTTAGGCTGGGAAAGGTGCTTCCCGAAATTTATGTCGATTCCTGTAATAGATATCGAAAAGTTGTCAACTAACAAAATGTTGTTCATTTTGCCATCAATATTTTGTCTGTTGATTGTTTCTGGATATCTGCTACAGAAATCGAAATAATTTTGTTCAAAGTATCGGTAACAAGTGAAAAAGCACACACTCATTACCGCCCTGTTTGGCAGAACTTATCTCGGTTTCTACAACAGTTATCAAAAAGTGGTCAATTAATAAAATGTTTCTGACAACCTAATAAACATTTTTGCAGTTCACCGTTCTTCGATACCTATTACTGGAACCCAGATAAATATGGTCCCATTGACAATGAGAGGTGTGCTAGGCCTTCCTTCTCGTCTCTATGACCTCCCTCCTCCAAAATTTTGAAAAAAGAGCAGTCATAAAATGTGTATACAACCTCATTTTACAAATAATAACAAGTGATAAAGAGTCCTCGTGCGCTCTCGTCCACCACAACAAGTGTCCATTTGATTTTACTCGCTCGCCTCTCCCGGTGCTCTCTCGTGAACATGATAAATTGGAAAACGAAGAAGGGGGGAAAACTGGCCGAGAGTGTTTGTGTGTACTCTTGGTGTTACACTTGGACATTGTGATAATAATAGTAATAGTATGCATACCAGACACTTTTTAATCTATTCCCTCCCGCCATGATTCAGAGATCTAATCGGTTTTTACAATCGTTTCCTACCTCTTCAACCTCACTCATCGAAAGTTCCTGGGCAATCGGACTGCTCGCATACTCGGCAGGGACTGCCCAATCCGAGACCCGACGAGCTCCATTCGACATCAGACTTGCGTTGAGAACAGTGTCGGTGATGGTTTCCGTCGAGGTTTCGGCTTCTGAAAGTGGGAAGATTCATTTGGGACGACACAGAACCTTTTCAGAGCATCACCAGACAATTTGGGTCATTTGGGTCAACATAAAAACTACAATGCACATTCAGATTACGAAGTGAAAAATGCTCACATGGTTCGAGTTAGGACCTCGCAAAGTTGAAAATGAACACAATTGGAGGTTTTTCAAATATGACATTCGTAATTTTACCCGCAAGGGAAACTTTGCGAGCTCATAACTCGAACCGTGTGAGCAGTTTGTTGATTTTTATCTTAAAACCTCATTTCACTTTGGATCAGATTTTGAGAGAATTTTGAACCCAATGAATATTTTTGTCAGAGAGAAAGAGAATATCACAAAGGAAAAAAACAAAAGCTTCTCCGACCGAAAAAAAAAACAGAAATGTTTCAGGATCAAAAGGGTATGAAAGTTCGGAAAGAGAAGAAGAGACCGGGACGGACAGGCTGTCCGCTTGCCATCGGAGCGCGCTTAATCAAAAGCAAACAAAATATGATTGTGGTCTAGAGGAGAAGATGGCAGGTGGGTGCGCAACAATCATGGATGGCCGGATGGGGGGAGGAGTATTGCACTTCTTTTAGAATTCCCCCGGCGAGACGATGTCAGACATCAAAATTTGGATGGGTGCAAGAAACAACGTGAAGGAATGAGGATTCATAAGGGACGGCTTGTCATCGGCCTAGGGGGGAAGAGGGAAGACAAGTCCATCGTTCTCTTCTCGCTCTATTTCACATGGATAGACGACGCAAGCAACGTTACTGGTCATCATCAAGCCGTATATTACAAGAAAAAGTATGCAGGCGCATATGTCTCATTTGGCACACTGTCTCGAGAGTGACACATTCTTCAGATCTTTCTTGGGAACTTGGAGACCGGTTTCTCTGGTTTTCCGGGAGGTTTGAAATTTCTCGAAATTCTCATGGGACTCATGAGACTTCTCGGTGGTTTTAATTAGATTTTCTCTTAAAAAAACCTTTCATAAATCTTTCAAAAAATGCTCACCCAAACAACGACTTCCATCCCGCTGCTTCTCATCGTCGTCCTCCTTCATCATTGAGCCGGGAACCGCGGTGATGTCCTCTACTTGTACGCGAATTGCTCCAAAGTCTGGGCTGAATCTGAAAAGAAACTATCGTCGACGAGTGGAGAAACACTTCAATGCAAGGTGTCTAATAGGTGTAGCGAGAACACGAAAGAAGAAAGGGGTTCTCATGGAGCGAAAGGAATAACTAATTGTGACTGGTTATTAATCATAGAAAAAAAGAAAAGGAGAACGATTTCTTTCCATCCCAAGCTTCGGTTGCGAACACTTCGCGGCTTCTTCTGGAATGGCGCCATTTTAGCTCTGGTAGGTCAAAATGAGTTTTTTGAATTCATGGGCAAAAAATGTTTTCCACTACAGTATGCGGAATGGTTGGCACTATTTTAGTTCTGGTAGATCAAAATCTGCTTCTTCCAAGTCTACAAACGCCCTCGGCAAAAGTGAATTTCAGTGAAGATTCTCACATGAGTCAACAATTGAGACCTTGCATTTTCAAAAGCTTCGGAATTCAGGGTTTTAAGTTTTGACCTACCGGTGCCGAAACAGAGCGCGTAAGTTTTTTTTTGACAGTTTCGCAGTTTCCCAAAAAATTTTAGCGAGTGGTGATCGTGAAAACCACTCAAACTTTTTTGGAAGCATTTTTTTGATTTTTTGGAAGGGTCAAAAAACCTGGAAGGTCAAAAATAAGACCCCCGAACTTTTTGTTCGATTTGATCAGCCTGTCAAAGTTTTTGACCTACGTAATCATTTTTAACCCCTTTCCCAATTTAAACTCACTCTCTGCCAGTGATCCCTTCACTTTTCCGTCTCTCCATCGTCGATGCTCTGGCACTCCCGGCAACAATCCGATCTCTATAATCCAGCTCCATGATCGGCATCACTGCCACACTGGCTCTCCTATTCTTCCGCTGCCGCGTCGCTTCTGCCGATTCTTCATACGCCGACAACGGTCGTTCGTTGCTACAACGGTCGTTCGTAGCTCCACTAGTACTACTGTAGTTCGTCGTCGTTGTCGTCGTTCCACGGTTTCGAGCTATGGCTCTCGCCGACATTGTGATGTCGTCGTCGGCAGGGCAGGATTCCTGAATTAAAACTGTAGATTGAGAAGGGGAAGCGAGTGATAGAGAACGGAAAGGAGGAAACGCACACTTTCCCATTGGTATTCAAACGAGCACCATCGATTCATTTTTATTGGTTTGATTTGGCATGCAAGAAATATGAACGAGAGATACGAGGATAGTGAGAGACGGAGAAAAAAGTCGAAATATACAGGAATTAGATGCATATGTATTCCTCGATTGATCATGGAGAAAAAGTACTGTAGAGTTTTCGATTTGACACTTTAGTTTTTCTGACTGACTCAGCGCTCAGCAAAATTCACATGCTCTTGGACGATTTTATAATTGAATCTTCTAGAACACTTATACAAAGAATAAAGCCATCAAATAGTTCAGATCCCCCCATCAAAATACTCACCGTTTCAGCCTCATTATCACTATCTCCTTCCAGTTTAGAACTATTCAGATGACACGACGACGAGCACGAAGGGAAGGAACAAGGACGAGTTTTCGAGCTTCTCAATTCTGGCTCAGCCACCTCCAGAATTCTCTGAAGCTTCTCTCTCTCAATAAAGATTGGCTGATATGTGTCTCGACGAATTAATTGGGCATTCTTGCGGAGGCGAACTTCCTCGTTGCATTCATTCTCGACGCTTCTCGATTTGAGTAACGATCTTCGAGGTGACGGCACGGGAACCTTCGCTTCTGAGGTATCTGGCGACAGAAGACGTCGAGGTTTAGGAATTGGAGTAACAGTAGCAGTTGAGATAGATGTAGACGGTAGAGATGTTATCACCATCTCCTACCGTTCGAGACACAAATCGAATATAATCAATGTGGAATTGTCTCTCTCTCCCTTTTCTCGTGAGGAGGAGGTGGGAGAAAAAAGAACAAGGCAGTGGCGTCGAAAAAACACCGGTGAGTCACACATTCACCTCCGGCGGTCAGCGACTTTTTCGACAAAAAGAACGACGCAATCGGCGGCGGGGTTGCGAAAGAGAAGCTTCTTCACACGGGGTCGCTTTTGAGAGGTGCCGTTCGTTGAATACTTGCAGGAATGGTCTCCTCTTTTTCACGGTCACTCTTCGAAGTAACAAATCAATTGTAAGGGGGGAGACGAAGTGAACATGATAGGGTTGACGGGGGACGGCCGCAGCGCCATGGTGGTCACTTTCCTCTGCGGCGACCCATCAAATGTGCCACATTGAGTGTCCGACACTCTAGACACCTTGTGGCGTCAAAAAGTAACAGTTTTGCAGGAGTCGTCTGGTTGATGAAACTAGGCGCTTATATCTCGGAGTCTCAACATCAGCACTCTCATGGAACATGGCGCTTGTGCCCTTGGAATCATGAGGAAACGGGGAAAATCACATGGAAAATTCTACCACTTTTGGAGTCAAATATCTCAATTCTCAGATGTCCGTGGCAAACAGCAGAATACCGTTTTGAAATCTCCAGGTTTCGACACTTATGATCATTCTTCATCGTTCCACGAACTGAACAGACCAATATGTGATTGTTCTTGGCTTACCCTCTTCTCCGAAAAACTATATTGCTCAAAGTCATGCAAGAAGAATCCTGTCAATTTCAATCAAGCTGTCTTTTTCTAATCGAATCAAGATGTCATGTCTCGTTCCAATCAATCTAACCTTCTATTTCTCCACTCTCTCTCTCATCTAAACACCCACACCGATGAAAGCATGGAACAAAAAACAGTACTGTCGAGAAACAAGAATTATATGATAAGAAAGACCGGAAAGAAAGTAGGAGGGAAGGGAGAAGAAGAAGAGCAAAAAGGTGAGGAATCGAAGGAAGAAGAAGAAGAGTACACCTAGCCCCTATTGTCGCGCCTCATTTATTACACCTCCCGCCACCACACGTTCGCGCGTTCCGATGTTTGCGAAGGTGTCGAATGTTGATGGAATAATGATTAGAAATCTGGAGCACTGGGGAAGATGATTTTTGGATGAAGTCTAGGTCAGAACTACTGTAAATGAAGTGGAAACGGTTAGATGAATGTAGATTCAAAATCGAGACGGTGAGGGGCTACCAGGTTAGAATCTCAACTTTCAGGAGTCAGTTTGAAAGAAAATCTGAGAATCTTTTGGAATCTTAGAATACAAAAGTCTGAAAATCAAAGAAGAATCAAGTTTTTCGATTTCAGAATCGGAAAATCTCAGAAGTTTCAAACGAAATCCAGATGGTTTGCGGACATCTTCAACTCTCTGATTCCATACAGTTACAGCCACGTTGACCAAATTTATCTGGGTTTCCATCAAAAATATCAAAAAGTGGTTAACTAACAAATTGCTCAGGACAGTATCTCAAGAATTTTTCAGTTGATAGTTTTTTGACAAATGCTACAAGAACTGTCATAAGTTTGGTCAAAGTTACGGTTCCGGATCCTCGGTATTCCAGGAAACAGGAGAATTTCAGAAGAAAACAAAAGACTTCTCAAACTTTATGCTAACATGCCGGACGTCATCTTATTGTAAATCCATTAGTCTTCTTTCGGAATCCATTATCAAGACAAAAACAACAACAGATGAAAAGCGCGAAAGGATAAAAGGAATGTGATTGCAAACAGTCATGAAATCGCCTTTCACTTTCTCCAACTTTTGAAGATTTTGGCGCTCGGAGGAGCGAATCGTTTTCTCCCCCGTACCGAACGGTTGAGCCGACCAGCAGCCAGCGGTGATGATGCTGATGATGGGTGAAAGATGCTAAATGTGCAAATAGTTGACGGAAAAGACGGTACGCGGGGTGCTAACCGCTCTGCCGGTCTTTATCTTAAGCGTGGAAACCGTGCACTTTGGGGCGAAAGAGAATGAGCCGCTCGTGGGAGTAAATGTGGGAGCGAAAATCCTTGAAACATACAAATTACTGGACGACTGGTACTTTGTAAACCGAGAGGAAGGCGTAGACCAGAATCTCGAGGGAAGGGAAGAAAAAACACATAATCATGGGACAGTTGAACAATCAACGGGTGTTCAAATAGTATTTTTCTAATGAGCTCACAAGGGATGAAACTGTCCAAGACTTTATAACAAGACATTCAAAGTAACAGAGTCCAGCGAGGTTGTCAAGTTTTGGGTTTATTATTAAAAGCAGGTTAAGAACTACCAGGATTTTCAGAAGATTCACAAGGCCTGCGACGTTCAAAACTTGAAGGATCCGATTCTGATAGTTACGAAATAGTGAACCCGAGGTTTGGTGAACCCAGGATTGAGACCTAGGAGTTTCAAAGATACAGAATCCCAACACTCCTAGTTTTTTTTGATTTCAAAAACATCCAGAACTTTCCAAACGTAACTCTTTTGAAGACCTAAAATATGCAGAACCTTGCAGGGGGTTAAAAAGAGCCTAACAGAGTTTTGAGAATGGGAGGGCCGTCTAACTATACAAGGTAAACACACAATGAAGCCATTTGTTTTGTGTAGTCTATGCGAACGGAAGCTCTCCCATCCACCTTCTTCTTCACGGGTGCAAATAAGACCGGTGGTCGGGAGAGAAGAGAGCCTAAATATGGTACAACAAAAAACATTGATTATAGACAGATAGATAAGATTCTCAGGTCCTTTCCATCTTATAGAAGACCATCAGGGTGGAAAAAAGAAGCCATAGAATCTAGTAGGACATCACTAACTTATGCATCAGGGGAAGATCATCAGAGTGTAACAAAATTTGCAAAGTTGAAAAGGTGGTTAGAGTGGAGACGAGTTGTTACAATCGAGGGGAGAGTAAGTGATAAGTTGGGAAGGGGAGAGATGTAACAGGGGACACGTACTTCGGAAGCTCATCCCGAAGAACACAAAGTTGAAGTTCGGATGCATAACAACAACAACAACACTTAAGTGTTTCACAGGCTTAAATGGTCACCGGAGTGAAATTGAAACTGATATAACTTTAGGTTGAAAGATCAGTTTTGTGGGAAGATCATCGAGCTTCGGCCCAGCCTAGAACATCTTGGCATGTCTACCCAGCCGCCGAGGATATTAATTTTTGGCAGAAAGGATATCAGGATTCATAATTGAATAAAACATCTCTTGCTCGACGTTGATGAAGATAGTGGCATTTTGAAAGGTCAAACACAATTTTACTATTAAAATGAAATCAGAAATGATGAATGTGGTCACTTGTCCGGATATCCACTTTATGAAAGGAGATGAACCAAGCAGCTCGGCCCGTGATTTTTGGATCGGTAAATCCAAACCACATGTCGAGCATGGTCGTTTTCGAAATACGGATCCTACGCGAGTGATAGTTACCAAGAAAACTTCCGTAAAGAGTCCGTTATAATTCGAATACCTCCCCAAAGCCAATCGAACTTACCCACACTTCGCCTGTGACCAATGTTTTGCTAACATTCTAAGATGATAAATCACTTTCAACCCAAGATTTGTGTGGTATCTGGAACGTTAGACAGATTTTAACATGCTTTAACATCCTTTTAATTGATAGTCTGACTATAAACTTGAGTTCTTGAATTTGACTGCGACTTTTCTTCTCTCTATCACATCCACAGAAACCATCTTCCCTTATTATGAAATTTTCTATTCACGTAATCGAGTTATCTAATAATTCGACCACACTTCTCTCTCGCCTCAACAAGATTTGTCCTAATTCTCTCGATTTCCCTTATTGATGGTGACTCATACAAACATACCAAACCTTGTTCCGAAACAACTCATTCTCGCGCATTCACCATTTCCAAATAAGACTTTGTTCCTCTACCTTTTCGTTCCCTTGTTTCCAACTTTTCCCTCTAACTTTTTTCGAATTTCTTCTCTTTTCTTGTCTTCCCTGCTTCTTTCCGCCCCCACTGATCTCTTCCCTCCCGACTGATCCAAAATCTTCAGTAATGCATGTAAAATAGTGTTGATTTTTAAGAGAATCAGAGAGGAAACAGATGAAAGATACGGGATGTGTGTGATAGAGGATGAAGATGCACATGCTGCTGTAAAGAAGAGCAGCGAAGGAGGGGTGGGACTGATGGCATCGAGAGTGAGACACGGCAGAGAGAAAGAGAGACAGGAAAACACCACAACAATCACTTTTAACTCTGATTGAGGATAGTTGACTTCCAGTATCGATTACTTTACTTCGATTTCAAGACCAGTTTCAGATGCAGTTATTCCTGTGACAAAAGCACCCACACCTCTTTCATTCAGTCACTTCTAAATTATCCCGATTCTTGAAAAAATATCAAAGTGGTGGTAAACTGAAGAAACGTTGCTCATAATTTCATAAACATTTTGTGTCCACAGTAATTCTCCTGACGCCTAACCCAAACAGGCTTCCAGTAGAATTCAAACATGCTTACTTCGTTTTCAGAATTTTGATGATTTGATGAATCTGGAATGCACCGGCTCAGATCCATTGGGTCACTTCACATTTTCTGTTTTCTTTTCACTATTAAAGGACAGGAAAAATGGAACATTCTTCGCACATTCCTCTTCTCTACCCTCAAAGAGTTTTAGTACCCTCTCTCTTTATAAAACGACCATTCCTGTTCCCTCTATTATTATCACGAACACGATGCTCATTTTCCATTTCACCCCATCCCTAATAGTCGTCTCTTCATCTGTAAAGCATTTCGTAAATTTATTAGTTGCTCTTCCCATCTCCTCTTCCACCCCGTCAAAAAACATTTTTTTCAACTCACTCGTTCCTTCAAAAAATCTCATCTCGGGATTTTCGAAGAGATCTCTCGAGAAGAAAAACATGTGCAAACTATAACGTTAGTGTGTGTCGTTTCTTTTTAACGAGAAGTAGTGAGCTCTTCGATTCAAAATCAATTACTTTCAGAGAGAAATGGTAAAGATCGTCACCGATGGGGAATACGTTCCGTGGTACAGTCGGAGGGCACCGCCCGTTTTCTGCTTCCCCTGTCTTCCGGCTTATATGGGGATTTGGCCGGCTAGGTGAGGTTGAAAATCACAATTGATTATAAGATTAAAATTTTCAGAAAATGCGTCTTGATCATCGGAGCTCTTCTTTTCTTCTTCGGTGTCATCATTCTTCTCGCCATGCTTCTCACATGCATCGCAATTGAATGTGCTGGAGTGTAAGTTAACTTCAATCAAGTTTATCTAGGTTCCCGTAACAGATATCAAAGATACCAACTAAGTAAATGTTTACAAGATTATGACAAAAATTTTATTAATTAACCACTTTTTGATATCTGTGACAGGTACAGAAAGTAATTTGGTCAAAAAGGTGGTAAGGAGTGTACTAAATTTTTGATGCACGCGTCTGTCTTTGACTAAACTTATCATGACTCCTATAAGAGATACCAAAAAATGGTTCAATGACCAAATAATGCTCATAATGTCGTACACATTTTGTTAGTTAATTACTTTTTGATATCTGATCCAGGAATCGAGATAAATTTGCTCAAACTAACGGGTATTTTTCCAGAGCCTCTGCCTTGATCCCTCTCGCTCTCATCCTGATCATCGTCGGAATTCTTCTCTTCCACTGTGGATACGCCGCCCATCTTCTCGACCACCACGGAGAAATCCCGATTAAGAAGACCACAACGACGACAACGACTACAGTAATGGACCCAGAATCTCACGAGGACGAGATTCGACTCTTCGAGAATGTTCACAGAGAGCCAGTTCCAAACGTAAGTGTCTTACTAGCTGATCTGCAAAAAAGAAAAGTTTTCAGGTCAGACAAGGATACTGGCAATTCGATGAGGATCTTTCATGGCAGGCTGCGTCGAACCCATACCCAATTCAGTGAGTTTTCAAACAACAAACTGCTTAAATAGGTCGAGAAGTGGGGAAGAAGATCCTTCAGAATTTCTTCCCCGAACAGCTACAACCTACACTACATCATACAACACACATCAGCATCATCAGTGATTTCATTTTCTTTTCTTTCAGACACACTCTCAAAAACTGCCTTGAACGCCAACCATACTGATCATCCCAGCTTCTTCTTCTATTCTTTTTTGAATTCGTTTCTTGCCATCTATTCTTTCAATTGTTGCCATTTTTGAATACCCATAAAACATGCTTTACTTTTTTCTCTCACTCGCTCTCTCTTTTTCATAATAAATCTGTACAGTCGTATTCCACCATTAATCCGTCATAATTCCTCTAGGTCTGGTCAGTACTCAGTTGGAAAGCAGCCATGCTCATTGGACTGCTGGCTTGTTTCGGTGCATCTCTTCTTCTTGGAACTCTATTCGTTCCGATCAAGTCATGTCCGCCTACGGATGGATTCGCAGTACAGTTATTCATGTGTTTGGCCTCTTTTCTTACTAGTTTTGGAATCTACGCGTACATGGAGTTCCCAGGAATCTATGGGTTAGCCATGATTGGTGGAGCGGTTTGGTCGGCTAGTGAGTTTTTCTTTTCATCGTTTGTCCGCAGGGTGTTGACTTATCTATGAAAGTCCAAGGTCTTTTAAACTCCGAATTTTGAGCTCAGCTCGCAGACGCTTTGTGCGCCATTGAAAGGTACCAGCAGGCTGCAAATATCAATTCCAGACGACTTCGATTTTTTGCTCATGTAATGGTCATGACTTCGATAGATTTAGGGGCCCTATCGCCAAAACACTGACTCAATTTTCAGCTCATTCTAAACTAGCCTTTCGGTGGTACCAAGGATTAGAATATGCGGGATAAGAACTCCTACAAATGAGAACTTTCAAGCTTGATAAATGAAACGAATGAAAAAATTTACAACTGAGAAAGTTATCATTTGTAGCAGTTCTTATCCAGCCTGTTCTCATCCTTTGAACCACCAACATTTCTCTACCGAATCCCAATTCTTTCAGCCAACTCCTTCGCGGTCCCCATCATGACCCACGTAGGAATGGCAATGTTCATGCTATTCGCTTCCTCGATATCCTGTCTAACTGGATGGGCCATCTCCAGATTCGGACTGTTTGGAGTACCTCCTGCACTTCCGATGAGCAATATTCTCAATTACATCGGAATAACACTGTTGATTTTGGGGTAAGCTATCAACGGGAATCGAAATCTCAGATTTACCATTAAGATCTGCTATTTACCCATTCATCAAAATCAATGTGTTCCGAGCAGTGAAGCCGCTTGACCCTCATGTTAGGGTTTTGCCAATGGTTTGGTCCTGTATGGATATATCCTATGTGTAGGTTCATTTCAGACACAACTAGCATCTCCGCAAAGTCCAAGGAAAGACGATGTGAATTTGAATGACTCAGTGAAGAAAGTGGCTGCATGGATTGGAACAGTGTTGGTTGGACTGTCCTTGGGAGTGATGACCACTCCAGTTACTCTATTAATGGTTGGTCAAACTGAAAATTGCGATGAATCAATGTTAATGATTTCAGACTCGCCATGACATCTATCCACTTTCCACTGAAATCAAAACATCCGTATCGTTTCATTTCTCCTTTTTCACCGGAGTGATACTCACTTCAATTGTGATGTTCGTGTTGTATTCGATTGCAAGGTAAAAGAAGTACAGCAAATCCACATTCTCTAATATTCAACTTCAGAAAAGGCAAACCATCAGTGCCCCCAAAAATTGTTCTTCCTTCAATGCTCAGCGGCGTTTTCTTTTCTGCTGCTATGGCGTTTTTCTTCTTGGCTAACGAACAGTTGTCTCCAACAATATCCTATCCAATTTGCATGATGGCACCAGGTCTAGTGACCTCAGCATGGAGTGTCTTCTATTTCAAGGAAATTTCAGTAAGTCTTCAAGTATTGGGTTGCATTGCGTTAATGCGCTCCATCTCACTCTTTTGTGAAACACTTCTATCCTCAACCTTTGGCGTTCATTGAAAGTTGAGGTGGAGCGCGTCGTCATCAGGAATGATAATATCCTCACAGCTTTGCTTTAGCCAAACTTATCTCGGTTCTTGTAACAGATATCAAAAAGTGCTCAACTAGCAAAATATTTCTCATTATGTTTTAAACATTTTGTCAATTTACAATTTTTTCTTAGCTATCACAGAAAATGAGATGAGTTCCGTCAAAGTTGCGTACTTCCCTTCATCTTATATGCCTCAATTTTCAGGGTCAACAAAACCTGCTCCTCCTCATAATTGCCTACATCTTCACTCTGGTCGGCGTGCTCGTAATAACTGCCTCTCGCATATTTAAATTATGACTCAAACCTTTCAAGGAAAAGCATTTTATATAGAGAAAATATTTACGATAGACAAGACGAAACGAAGTCATTCGAGAAAAGTTCGGGGGTTGGGGGGCTTGGGGGGAAAGTAGAAAGAGAAAAAATGTACCAATTGTGACAAGATATACAGTACAAATAATTATGGGTGGGGGTGCGTTTGGTGAGGAGGGAAAAAGTAGATTATGGAAAGAGGACAGTAAGCGACTGAAGCTGTAATCTACTTGATCGACATTATATTCTACAAGAAGACACGCATTATGTGAAAAAGCCTGAAAATGTCAAGAAGAGAAAATTGGATAGCGGGGGGATGTTTAAAAAATGCGGAATTATTTTTTGGGATGAGGAAGAACAAATGGCAAAGTGTTCGTAGGGATGGCGAGAATCGGAATCGGCTTATTGATCCTTCTTCTCCTCGGCGGCGACTGGAGCTCCGCGGAGGAATGGTAGTTTCTCATCGATCCTGAAAGAAATTTGAATTGACTTTATTGAAAATTCTCAAGAAAAACTCACAAGTTCTGGACGTTCTTGAGGTGTCCGGAGATGGTCTCGAGATGGGGGTCGATGGCCTCCTGGTTGGCTTCGTAGACCTTTGGAATCGAGAAGGTTCCGAGGAGGGCGAGAACGGCAAGGGTGCATCCGGAGAACCACGAGGCGACGTATGTCAACGACCAGAGGATGAGTCCGAACTTGATAGACTCCAGTGGGCTCTCGACGAAGATCAACTTCTTGAGCTTGTTGGCGACACAGGTGGCGTGCTCGGTGAACACATCGGCTTGAGCGTGAACCTTCTCCTGTGGCAGGGACAGATCGTTGGCGAGGATCTCCGAGAACGGGTTCTCAGTGTCGGTCTTCTTGATTTGGGACTCGATCTTCTTGTAGGCGCTGAAAATTTCCATTGTCATGGTGTTGCTCTCAGAATGAAATGCTTACCGGAATCCAGCGGCGGCTCCAAGAGCAAGAAGAAGAGAATAGGTTACGACGGTGAGGAGTGGGTACTTGGCAAGGATGAAGAGAGCGAGAAGGGCCAACGAGAGAACGATGGCGGACTTCTTGGCATCACGCCAGTAGATCACGTCCAAGACTGAAAAGAATTGAGGTTTATAGCTTGAATTTTCATATTTTGAAATCCCATATTTTCCCCAATAACTTTTGTGTGGCTGTTCTTTTCTTGCTATCAGATTGACACGACCAACAAGACGATTGCGTGTCCCGCGAACAATATAATCGACACTTTACCCGACATGATGTTTTCGTTTGATAAGAAACTCGATAAGGGAAAGGAAAACTCGCCTTTCTGACACTGACAACTCGCCATTTTTTTTGGGAAACAGAACGGAAATGTATCGTGAGGAATAGCGAGTCGAATCAATAATAATCTCACACGTGTTTCAACGATCCACTCGGCTCGCAGTGAAACGAACAAACAAAAAGTGGAGGAGAGAGAAAACAGAAAGATGAGTAAAAGTCTTCAACTCCCCACCGCCAAGGGGGAAGACACCTGTTTTCTTTGGCTCCACCCTCTTCCCCATCTACCAAATCAACACACTCACTTTTACCAGGGAAATCAGTAGCAGGAACCCAGGCGGGCTGCTTCGTGTACTTCTTATTAACGAAACGAGTTTGAGCCATTTTGGGCGAATATGCAACTAGCAGCAGTCAAGAAGAAGACAACTGAAGACGACTGGTGGGCAAAAGCGGAATAGATCGCAACCCTCTGCCCGAGAAAAGTGACGGGGAGACGAACGGCCGCGTATTTGTCTCCACCCTGTCTCTCTGCGGTCACCGTAATCGGCAGGCGATCACACCGTCCGACGCTCTCCGCGCAACAAAAACTATCTCCGCGAGCGGACTGTCGGCGCACCTCAAATCTTCACACTCTCTACGCCGCATTTGCAGTTTTGAGACCTCCAACTGCTACAGGCAAAACTGTGTCCGCGCTCTCTTCGTGTTGCTCTCTCTGGGTCTTCGTGTGTATTGAGAGCGAGAGAGAGAAGGAGATTGTATTCCGATCTATCTCTATCTTTATACGACCGGGTCCCCCACAAAACGATCCACTAACCACTAACCGAGGTCAATGCCTTTTTAGAAAAACCATCTAACCAGGAAGGCCAGTATATGTACATACACTATATAGAATGTCATCTGGTCTTTCCAGATTTTCTTATTTATTCCGGTAATTTAGGAAGCATTCTCAGAGAACATAAATGTAATCTGGCCTTATTTGTAAGGTATACAAGTTTCCCCATATTTAAGCTAAGACTCCAGAAGTGTCCCGTTTAAGATTCCTCTCAACTTGATTTTTGTGATACAACTTTTTACGGACTTTCAAATGAAGTCTAACACCAAGGTAAAATTTTGAAACAGTGCACTGTCCCATTTTCCCTCGATCCTTCTCACCATCTTTCCGTTGAAAAACTCCCGAGCTCTTCGCCACCTTGTACGTCTCATGGACACTGACAGCGACACCGGCAACCAAAGAAACGTGGAGTCCGACTCTCAAAACAATGTTCACAACGAACGCAATCAATGCGTACAGTCCGCGTGCGACCGCTCCCAGTTTACTCATTGTTGTCTTTTGCTGTTCCAATCGATGTTTCTGTGTGGTGTTTCACGTGAAGCAATGATTTGAGAATGAGAGAGATGAGATAAGAATGAGAGACGTAGAGAAAGATGGGAGGAAACAAAAAGCAAGGAGGATAAGAGCAAGAACATCGAGTCCCCCGGGGAGAGAGGGAGTGGGCTGCGCGTTACGAAAATGTTGCCAAAAAGTTTGCAACGAATACTCATCTACTGACACGTTGCCATGTTTCGAAATCCGTACATAGAAGAAAATGAAAACAAACAACTTTCCATTTTCGGATGGCCTTCATTCCAGTACTAGTACCTATACATGTAATAATAACAGTGTCAAAATGGAAGTAGAGAAAGTATATGTATATGGAAGAATTGCGAAACGCACGTGCCATTCCAGTCAATTATTGTCCGGGGGCAGTCAGAGAGTCATGTGCGCCCCGCAAAGACTTTGGGTCCATGAATAATTACGCGACAATGAGAGTGAAAGAGGCTGGTGAGTGCTGCATACGCCGCAATCGGAATACTGAGCTAGTGCTTTGGAAACTGATTGATGATAGAACTATACAAAACAGTGACGATTGATTAGAAAAACAGCAAGTGAACACGGGACAAAGAGGGGGGTGTTTGATTACTGGGTAGGGTAGAATTTTGTGAATGTAAACATGCATTGCGAAATTAATCAAATGTATTCAAATGAAGGTAGGAGGGCCTAAGCCACACATAATCAGCTTGGACAGAAGGAGAGGTGAATTCTAATTAGACAGAACGGATATTATGGTGTGAGCCAGTGAGCGAGCCAGAGAGCAAGAGCACAAGAGAGCCTTATTTTGGATTAGGTCGTCTAATTCCATGCCAAAAGAAGAAAGGGACACGAATGCGACACTGATGAAAGAGTGCACAGCAACTCGCGCGCGCGCCAGAAATTCAAATTTCATCTGTGTGTGCGACGACGTCTCCTCCAACCGCGTACTGTCTCATTCCTGTGGGCCACATTGACCACAGTCCTTTGTTTCGAAACTAAACCGCGACACACAATTCAATTCGCAAAACGAGTGACACATACTTGAGCAAAAAAAGTTTGAATGTGAATGGTGAACAATGGCCAACAATGGGTGAAAGGGGCCTTTCAGGTTTAAGAAGAAAAAAAAAATACTGAATGAGAGTGGCACGAAATGAGGCAAGGAAAACCGGATGATCCTAAGAGCCAAAATCTATATTGATATGCACATAGTCAAGTAGAAAATCACGAGGTTTTTCAACGCTGATCTTCGGACCCACGAAGATGTTCTCGTGGACCTCCAGACAATGAGAAAATTTTGCTAAAACAACGCGTTGATAGTGCAGACAGAGAGACATTCACAAATATGGGAGGCCTTCTCCTCTAGACTGGTTGTTGTTGTGCTACTGCGTCGTTGTGCTTCTATTCCCGGGGACCATGTGACCACCACCGAGCCAGCCATCTGCACCCTCCATCGTCCACCCGCCTATTTCTGCCCGCGCGCATCGTATCGACTTGGAGTCGTGCCAAATTGAGCTCGCCCCTTCTCCCCCTCCACCACCGCCACCCAACCCTCTTTTCTACACCATAGATGGCCACAACAGCTTCTTCCTCTTCTTCGCCCCGGCCACCACCACCCGCCCTATTATTCTTGTTGTGTATATGTGCTACCACTGCTTTTGAGCTCTATGTGTAGCTGCTCAGCCTTCTATGTGTGCCAGAATTCTTCCCGCACCCAATTCAGTTTTGGCGAGACAAAGAGCAGCAGCAGCACAATTGGGTTTCTGGTTCATTTCGAATTCTCCCCTCGTAATTTCAAGTCACTTACCACATGGTGGAACTGTCTTGAAGTCGATCCATGCCTCTCCGTGATGCTTGAGAATCGAGTGATGAGGCGAAGACGGATGAGCTGAAAAATATGAAGAGATGAGAATCTCAAAAACGTTGCTAGAAAGAATCTTACAGTGATGATGAGCTGGTCCCAAGTTGACAGTCGACGGCTTCACATCCTCGTCGCTGATGTCCTTTGGTGGAGTTGGTGGACGTGGAACAGTCTCGAACTTCTGATGTCCGAACATCTCCTCTTCGGTGAGAGCTTCCGAAGCAGCGGCTCCAACAGCGGCTCCGAAAGCAGCTCCAGTGTTGGAAGTGACCAGTGGATCGAACTCATCGAGATCCTCGAGTTGTTTGTGAACAGCAGCAGCCTTCTCAACCTCCTCTGGAATCGTCAATGGTCCCTTTCTGTCGAAAGTGGTCTCGTCTTCCTCTGGAGTCTGATTTCCAAAGTGTGGCTTATCGTCCACTGGAGCATACTCGTCGGCCTCCACGAGTGGTGGAGTTGGCTCGTGTCTCAAGTAGTTGTCAATCTCGTCGTGCACCTTATCCACACTGTCGTGGATGTCAACCAGTGGCTCCGGAGTTTCGGTTTTCTCTGGAACTGGACTCTCTGGAAGCTTCTTCTCGACTTCGTGAACGAAATCATCGACGGCTTGTGGAACAGTCTCGTGAACAAAGTCTCCGAGTCCATCGTAGGCCTTGTGCAAGGCATCCTCTACTGGCTGCTTGACCTGCTCAACCTTGTGCTGCACATTGTCCAGCAGCTCACGTCCGATCTCATCTCCATCATCGGCAGCATGCTTCGAGTACTCGGAAGCAGACTCGACGGCATCCTGGACGAGCTTACGAGCCTCCTCGGCGATCGGAGACTCGAGAAGCTTCGCGGTCGCCGCGTCGTCTCCATAGTAGTTCTTCTCGATGACGTCGTCGTGATGAGAAGACATCTGAAATTGGGAAATACATATGAGAAATATGGGAAGAGTGTGTATGTTTGGGTGACTTTGGGGGAAAGACAAAACGAAAAATGTGTTGTTGCTGGGGGCACTAGACACATAAACACAACGGGGCTGTGAGGCAGAGACGACAAAGACATCCAATGGAAAAAAAAGGAAAAATAATAACGAAACATTGATGTTATTAGGAAATCTATAAATTTGGGCTAGAGAAGAGGAGAGCATGTTCAAAAGAAGCGCATAATCTAGGTGGAAATTTGAAAATTTTGAGAGTTTAAAGTTCAGATTTGAAGCTAGGGGGAACCCATCTCTGAAGATAAGCACCACTTTTTTTTGAAAGTGTGGGTTGACCAGCTGCTGGCGTTGGCGTAAAATGAGATGTTTGAAGACAAGAGAGAAAGTGTAATTTTACTTTTTCCGGAAGATTCTTCTCTCAGGTGTTCTCTTCTTCTCAAAAGTTTAAAAAGTTTCGAAATCACCGGAAAAGAGAAAAGTTTGTTTCTGGGTCTCAAAATGGCAGGCAAAGCAAACATGGGAAAAAGGCTTTGTTTATCTGAATTTGAACACAAAAGGAAGAGCGTTTAGTGTTCTTTTTTCCGCTTTCCGTCTTCCCCGAAAACGACACGAAAAATAACACAAAAAATGAGAAAACCAGAGGGAGAGTGAGAAGTGAAGGAGAGATTCAGAGAAAACGTCACTGCGCAGAGTCCCAAAGAAAATGGCGGGCTGGGCACATAAATTTTCTGAATATTCAAATCGATCGAAATTCAAATTACTATGCGTGTAGGTGTGCCGGTGGGGAACAAGTTGCAAAGAGAAGTCGAAAAGAGTGACCGGAAGAGAAAGGCAAGGAGAACGGGCGGTCCTTGAGAGAGGCACAGGGATGGAGAGAAGATCAAAACAATTTTCGATGGCGGGCGCGCGCGCGGGGACAGAAATTGAGTCATTATTGAATGTGACAATTGAATGTGGGGTTTGGACAAATATAGAAAACAGGGTCTTACTCTAAAGTTTTGTACAGTCATTGTCTAAAAAAGTCCATGGGAAGTGACGAGCGACTGTTTTCGTAAAGTTGAAGGTGTTTGGCGCGGGTTCAAGGTGCAAAATTTTTCGCGCGCTTTTATCCCTTGTAGATCGAAAATTCGAATCGTTGGTTTTGAGTTCAATTCGATATGCCGAAAGAAGAAAGAGCGCAAAAAAATTTGCAGTGAGGATTGAAATTTAGCGCACTGCCAAAAATGGTGCAACGTTAGAGACTTTTTCATCGAAAAAGACGCACGTCACTTTTGACCACATTTCTCTCGGTTCCTGCAACAGGTACCAAAAAGTAATCAACTAATAAAATTTTACACTTGTTGTCATGAACGTTTTGTTAGTTGACTACTTTTTGATATATAATACAGGAACAAAGATAAATGTGGTCAAAGTGATCCGACTGGGAACGATTTCGCACACCTCTCAATCTCGGCAGTTCTTCTTATATCACCTTGAAAGTTAGGAAAAAGTTCCCTTCGAGCATTCTAGATTATCTAATTGCTAAGAGGGTTTTAGAAATGTGAGAATGACGCAAGTTTACGGGTTCAATGAGTAATCAACCACTTCTCTCTCCTCCTCCGCCCCCGGTCACAGTTCACCACTATCAAAGAGACACAGGAACAAACAAAATACCCGTATTTAGAGACCCCTCTCAATAACATTATTTTTTTCTCTTTCCGTTGGTAAAGTCATGTGATATAAAACATAGGGGTGGGAGGACAAACACAACAGAAATTTCAGAATTCATATAAGTATCACAACCTTCTTGGTCTCTGCCGTCTCGTTCCTCTCGATGAACACAAATCCGTCGTCGTGGGCACCAGCCTTCTGAATAGATAAAGCACATCACCTCACAAATTCATGCATTTCGTTTTTACAATATCAAGTTTAACGGAAAATCTATGGAATAGAAAGTTCAGAAGATGACCTGTCTCTCTGATGCTCCGGATTCCGCTGCTGGAGCTGGTATGATCACTGAAGAAGCGCCAAAAATCATCGTCATGATTCTCGCTATTTGTGTTTAGGATTCGGATTCATTTTCTCTATTAACTCTTAGTGAATAGTCAAATATAGAATGAGAAGAGAAGGATGAAATTTGAGAATCCGTCTTCGCCGATCCAGTTACCACAAGCAGAGGATGGATGAAGAGAGAAAAAGGAAAACCGCCCAATTTTATAATTTTACACGCTTCGAGGGAACCATGTACGGGGAAAGTGAACAGAAAATGGGCAGGTTCGGCGGAATCCTGACGGACTTATAAAGTGCTTCTTTTTTTGGGTTCTCTCTTCTTGTGTGCATTTGGTAAGAAACTTTGGCTCTTTTTGCACGAAAAAGAAGAAGAAGATGGAAAATGCCAGCCAATAAAATTTGATGGTTCCAGGACGTCGAGCAAATAGAACTGGAGTTTATGATGTTTGTGCTCGAAAACTGAATAGTGTAAATATTCTGTTCCAGAAAAATCAGAAAAACAGGTTTCTATACTTTTCTATTCCATAGATTTCTTCATCACGACACCGATAGCCTTCCGGCTTTCACAACCTCCAAACCAAAATTTTCCTCGGACTCACCTCGTCTCCAGCATCGGCCGTCAAACTTCCGAATACCGACTTTTGCATCGGATCATGCACCGGAGCCCCGTAGTCCTCGAGACTCTCATGATCGACCTTCTCGAATCCACTAGAATCGATGGATCCCTCGGCCGATGGACGGTCCTCTTGTTGCTGTTGCTGCTGCTGCAACTTCTCAAGATACTGAGCCGCGGTCTCGAATCCGACTGGCGGCGCGTTTGGCGACAAATCCGATGGCGAGTCCATTGATAAATTGGCGACTAGCAGTTGGCGAGTGGGGGTTACAGATGGGTCGAGGTATTGAGACACCTGGAAAAGATAAATGTTGAATGTTGGAGTGAGAAAAAGAAAGACGAAGGAACGAACAGAAGATTGGAACGGGAGCAAGTCTTGACGAATGTTCTCAATGGCAGTTTGGAACTTTTGACGGTCTCCGAACGAAGAGATCGAGGAGAAAGAGTCACGACGGATGGAGGGGTCGTCGACTGGAATGATAGGGGTGAGAACAGTGAGAAAGTTTGAGATGGATGAGGTCACTTCAAAGAAGGATGAGAAGAAAAAGATGAGATCAAAAAAATGTTAGAAAATGAAACCAAAAAAACCAGGTCGAATTCGGAAAGGTTATGGTAGGAAAATGACTGCCTCGTTTTTATTTCCTCAGATGACTAATTCAGGTTACTTTTGTTAGGACACAAACTAAAACATAGAACCATCTCATGAGATCTGTTGAAGAGAAAAACTGTTAAAAAGAGCACACATTTCTGCTCACTGGAAGTGTTGAATCTCTGAATGGTCCTTTCACTCAAGTCTCCGATAGAATCCAGACATTCACTTCCATCCTCATCATCCACTTGTTCCATGGATTTTCCAGGTGCCAAAATCTTCGTTTCTGTTATCACGATTTTCGTTTTTTCCTCTTCATCTTTTGGTGACTCTTGTGACGGCTCTTGATACTCTTGCTTCTCCAGTGGAGAATGTGGAACTGATTGCATGTCCATCATCGGAACATGTTCATATTCGGCAAGAGTGTTTGGCGAGAGTGGAGAAAGTGCATCGTCCGATGGTTTCGCCTCGGAAGTGGTGATCACAGTCAGTGGCCGCTCCAAGGATTCGACTAGTTCCTTCTGTTGCTCTTCGGAGTAACTCCTTCCTAGTTTGATGTTAAGGGGACCGAATCTCACTTTTGATTTTGCAAGATCATTTGATTTCTGAACCTCATGTTTCGGAGCACGTGGCGGTCTTTGGGGAATAGTTTGAACAGCTTCTGATTCCACAAGAACCACTTTTTCCATCTCAACAGGAGTGTCCCTTTGTTCGGGTTCCGGTGTCTTTTCATCGTCTTCGAACGGAAGTTTCAGATCCTCCAATGGTTCCGGAACAGGACACTCAATCTCAGACTCTTGCGGAACCATCTCGCTCAACTCGGATTCAGTTACCACTTCCATTTCGCCAACCTCCTTCACTGCATCTGCTATGATCCATTCCACCATCTCTTCCAAGTACTTCGTCGATGGTTCCAATAACGGAATCGGAACATGTATCACACTTGGATCATTGGAAATATCAAGCTCCATTAGTGATGGTTCCGATGGGACAACCTTCAGAATCTTCAAAGTGGATTCAGGATCTTGAGTTGGAGTATGCTCAACTTCCGTGGTGCATCCGACTTCTGCCACCAGAGATTTCAAAGATTGAAGTGAAATGACGTCTTCATCTTTCCACTGTCTAACTGGCTGGAAATTGAGCTCGGCAACAAAATCTTCCTCTTCTTCCTCGCCGGCGTCGAACTCCACTTTCACTGATGGTTCAGTTCCAAAAGGAACATAATCGTTTCCATAATCATCATGTTTCTGGGGGATGTCGAAATGTACATCAGTGATGTGATGTGGCTCCTGAGCTTCCATCTTCTCCAAGCTCTCCTCCACTTGTTGCTGAAGCTCGTTTTCTGTCTCAACTTCCACCATGGCCACTTGTAAAGCGGCATCTTCAAGGAAACTCTTTTCTGGATGCTCCAAGCTTTCGATGATCTTCGAGTTTGGATTTTGACTGACTTCTGGCTTTGGCTGGGAATCTTCCTCGGTTCTTTTCACCCTTGTGAAAACGTCTTCTGGGACGTTTTGGGTGTTGCCAGTTGGCTCAGATTCAGGAAGAATCTCGGGGTTCTCTGCAGCTTCCTGTGGTTCACTCTCACCAGCAACTTGTTCTGGCTCAGGCTCAGTTTCTTCAGCGACTCCTCCATCAATCGGAAGGATATCAACTGCCATCGCTACCAGCTCTTCTACCAAAGTAATCTTCTCTTCTGGCTCGGTGTTTTCTTCTTCTTGAACCACTGACCCCTCACCTGCTCCTTCAACAAAACCTTCAGCATCGAATGGAGTTTCGATTAGACTTTGCTCAGTCTCCTCGACCGGCAGAATGATATCGGCCGTCTCGATGATTGCATGGTCGGTAGGTAGAGGCTCCTTGTTCTCAACCAAGCCTTCTGCGTCAGATGGAGCTGGAAAAGATTCTATGGGAGGAATAATGTCCGAAGTTGAGATCAAGGTCTTGACTGTGTCAGGGTTTTCATTTTCCGCTTTCAGGTGAAGTTCCGTGTCATCTGACTGATGGCTCGTACTAGAGTCGGTTTCCGAAGCATGAGCAACTGGTAGAACACCTTCAACCATTGAAAATAGCTTCGAAACCAAGGTAGTTTCTTCTGAAGTAGTTGTTTCGGGCTGCGGATAGGTTTCCGAGTCATCGTTTGCTAAAACGTCATCAGATGAGGCCTTTTCAGGTATCGAGTCAGTCAAAGTGTTGACCTCGCCAGAAGGAACTCTTTTCCCAATCGGAAGAACATTCTCTACCATTGACACCATCTTCTCCATGATTGTTGGATTCTCGGAATTCTCCTCGACGTTGTCCAAAGGATTCTCAGACTCTTCGACAACATGATCCTCGGAAAGAATATCTTCAGAAGGGAGGACTGTTTCTGATGGCAAAGCGCCTTCAACGAGAGATACCAGCTTTTGGACTATTGATTCTTCTTGAACTTTTGGGTCTTCTGGTTCTGCGGTGTGTTGAGAATCTACAGCTTGAACGGCTTTCTCAGAATCTACAGCTGAAGCGTCAGTTCTCTCAACATGATCCTCGGAAAGAACATCCTCAGAAGGAAGTACTGCTTCCTCTGGTAGAGCACTTTCCATGAGAGAAGTTAGCTTCTCAACCATAGATTTCTCTTTGGGTTCTGGATCTTCTGGTTCTTTGGTCAGCTCAGTTTCGACAGTGTCTTCAGTAGATTTTGGATCGTCTGTTCTCTCGAAATGTTCTTCAGTAAGGACATTTTCAGGCGGGAGTACAGTATCCACTGGAATCACGTTCTCCACCAATGATACAAGTTTTTCCAAAATGTTTTCATCATTGGAGGAAGAATCCTGCTGAAGTGGAGTTTCGGTTACTGTAGTCGTTGCCGTGTTTTGAGCTCGGATTGGTTCTTCAACTTCTTGGTTTTCAACAGATTCAGACTTTTCTTCCGTCTCCACAGTAGAAACATCAGTAACATCTTGATCTTGAGTTATCTTCACATGATCTTCAGAAAGAACGTTCTCAGAAGGAAGTACTGCTTCTGTTGGTAGAGCACCTTCGACGAGAGTTACCACCTTCTCAACAAAAGATTCTTCCTGGTGCTTAGAATCTACTGATTCTGCGATTGGCTTCGATTCCACATGTGCATCTTCTTTCTCAAACTCCACATTTGGAACATCTGAACTCTCTATGTGCTCCTCGGAAAGAACATCTTCAGAAGGAAGTACTGTTTCTGATGGTAGAGCACTCTCAACGAGAGACACCAGCTTCTGGAATATAGATTCTTCTTTGACTTCCGGATCTTCTGATTCGGTGGTTTTTACAGGTGCAGGCTCTTTCTCAGACTCCACAGTCGAAACGTCAGTTCTTTCCGCGTGCTCTTCAGGAAGGACATCTTCTGAGGGGAGTACAGAATCCACTGGAACAACATTCTCCACCGTCGATGCCAGTTTCTCCAACATGGTTTCCTGGTTGGAAGAATCCTCTTGAAGTGGAGTTTCAGTTCCCGACGCTTCTGTATCTTGAGGTACGACTGACTTTTCAACAGTGCCCTGATCGGCCGAAGTATCTGGGAAGCGTTCTGATCTCTCCTGCGCACTATTCTGATTCACATATTCAGAAAGAATCACAGCATCCACTGGAAGAACACTCTCCACAATCGCAGTCAGTTTGTCCAAGATGCTAGGTGTTTCTGAGGTTTCTTGGATGTCTGAAGCGCCTGGATCAGTTGCCGGGCTTTCCGGTGCAGTCTCGAGGGATTCAGAAATCACATGTTTAGAAGGGAGAAAAGTGTTCACGGGAAGAACGGTTTCTACCATGGAGAACAACTTCTCAGCAATTTTTTTTTCTGCTTCCGGAGCATCTTCCTGTCCAGGTTCAGAGTGTTCTGATTCTCCTGGGGTTGCTTCAACTTCTGTTGTTGCACCTTCTGGAAATGGAGTCGCTTCTTTGTCATCTTGTTTCTTTGCAACTTCTTCTTGTCCCCCTTCTTCAGATTGAGAATCAGCAATAGACTCCTCGGTTTCCACAGGAATCTCACTGTAGACATTTTGAGGTTTTCCAGGCTCCCGACCCTCTTCAACCGCATCTTCGTTGTTCTCATTGATGCCCGCTGGAGTATCTGACACAGAAACGTCTTCACTGTTCAATGCTTCCTCTGAAACCTCAGCGGACACATCAACGATTTCTGGAGTTTCGATGGGACCACCATCTTCAAGCTTCAAAAATGGTTCAATAGATGTGTCAATGTTGGAGCTTTCGAGAACATCAACTTCTTCAGTGTTCACCACATCTGGAGTCATGTGAACATCATCTGAAGTGTCGACTGGCCCACCTTCTTCAGCACCTTGGACGTCAGAATCTCGGCGAGAAACTTCTGGAACTGCTACTATTCCGACAACGTCTTCACCGTTCAGCGCCTCTGCCACTTCATCCGGTTTCAAGTCTGCAGCATTGGCCGTCTCCACATTTCCAGCGTCTTCCAGGGGCAAGAAAGCTCCCTCTATTTCTGGAACTAAAGAAATCACGTCTTCTGAAGGATTATCCACGACATCCTCACTATTCAAGGCATCAGAAACCACATCCTCACTCATTTGGACGATTTCAGAAGTTTGAACCTCCCCACAATCCTCGAGACCCAAAGTAGGTTGATCTTCATTATAATCCTCTGCTTTGGATGAGATTTCAGAATCTGGAAGATTTTCGTTAGCAGGAGGAACTTTCCTCTCTTCCAAGGTTTCTGGGATAGCAGTAACTCCGGTAACGTCTTCCCCGTTCAAGGCATCTCTGACTTCATCCTTGTCCAAGCTGGGAATATCTGGAATCTTCGATTCACCTCCTTCTTCCAGACCCAAGAAAGGAACAGTTTCCGATGACTCCAGAGGGGAGAGGACAGTTTTCGTGTGAACAACGTCTCCTCCATCTTTGTCTTCATTCTTCACCTCGTCAGCTTCAGCTGGGCCTATATCATCTTCTCCCTGTTTTTGTTTTAAATCAGGTTGGTCTTCCTCAGAAGCAACATCTTCTTGGGCAATTGGTTCTTGGCTTGGCACGGCAGGAACACCGGTAATGTCTTCACTGTTCAAAGCCTCTTGCACTTCTTCCTTGTCCAATTCAGGAATTTTTGAGGCTTCACAATCTCCGCCTTCTTCAAGACCCAAGAATGGAACATCCGGAGTTTCAGAAGATTGTAATTCAATTGAAGCATCAATACTTTCAGCAACCGGCTCTTCACTCATTTCCAAGACTTCTGGGATAGATGTGACTCCGGAGACATCTTCACTGTTCAAGGCATCTCTGATTTCTTCCTTGTCCAAGTTGGGAATTTCTGGAATTTCTGGAATTTCTGGAATTTCTGGAATTTCCGATTCACCTCCTTTCTCTAGACCCAAGAAAGGTTGTTCAACGTCAGGAGTTTCAACAGTTTCCGACGGATCTGGAAGTGTCAGCGATGTTGGGAGCTCAGTGGCGACAACGTCAGCCTCATTCAAAGCATTCTTGATTTCAGCATTGCTCAAGTCGACAGCTTTAACATCATCTTCAACGTGACCACCATCCTCAAGTCCGAGGAAAGGTTTGTTAAGAGCATTCAGAAGATCAGTTGGATCTTCATCAGTTGAAAGTGCATCCTGATTGGAAACCATTCCGACAGTAGTGACTCCGACTACGTCTTCACTGTTCAAAGCCTCTTCCACTTCAGTTGTGTTCAATTGCGGAATCTTCGGGGCAACTGCATCTCCACCTTCTTCGAGGCCCAAGAAAGGGACATCTGAAGTCTCGGTAGTCTCCGAGGACTCTGGGAGTGTTTCCGTTGATGGAGCCTCCGTGGCGACAACGTCTGTTTCATTCAGAGCGTTCTTGATTTCAGCATTGCTCAAATCAACCGTGACAGCTGGAGCTTCAATAGTCCCATCATTTTCAAACCCAGAAACAGATGTTTCTGGAAGCTCAGACACAACATCGGAAGAATCCATGATTCCACTATCCTCCAGACCAACGACGGGTTGGTTCTCCAACTTTTCCTCAGCTTCAGACTGTTCTGGAGCCTCCACAGCACTGACAACATCTTCACCTCCTTCTTCAAGACTCACGAAAGGTTTTGCATTTTGTTCAGGAGTATCTTCAATCTTAGGAACATCCAACGGAGTTGCCTCCTTCGGAAACACGTCCTCGTTTCTCAAAGAATACAAAGTGCGATCAACATCCGGAACGTCATCTGGAGAAGAGATGCTTTCCAGTTGGGCAAAGTCAGAAACCTCCGGAGCATCTTGGGAAAGAAATGGGATGCGATGAGTGGTCTCCGGTTGAATGTCCTCAACAGGTGAGATCTCAAATCTTGGGGTTTCATGAGCAACTTCCAGAGCAGAATCCGTGGGAGCTTCAGGAGCCGAGTCCTCCGCAGATGTCTCAATGAAACCAGGAGCCGAAGCAGCCTGCTTGATATCGGGTTCAGCTGGTGGAGTGTTCTCAGAATCATGAATTACCTGAAGTTTCTCAGCAGCATCCTTGAGAACTTCAGAAACGGAGACATCATGAATATCATCCAGATTCTCCTCGTTGTATTCTGGAACTGGAGTCTCCGGAGTCTCCACTGATTTCACAAATGCATTCTGGAACGCTTCCTCTTCATCGTCAAAGTTATCAAAAGTGTCGTTGGCAGTCAACTTGACTTTTTCGATGAAGTCTCTCGAACCTTCTCCGGCACCTGGATCCTCTTGAGCCCTCTCCAAGACAGTGACGACTTCAGTAGTCAATGTCTCTGTTTCAGTATCCTCGTCATTTCCAACTGGATTGAATGTGAACTCCGTAATAGAGGCCTCTTCAACGACATTGTCCAATTCTTCAGCCGGAGGGAGGTCTTCTAAAGTTTCTCCCGAAGAATCAACACTCACGTCTTCCATTAGTGGAATTGTGTAGACCAGTTCGAAACGAGTGTCCGTCGGTTCACGAAACCACAAGTCCACCTCAACACTTTCATCCTCTTCCTCCAACTCATCCAAGTTAAGAGTCGCACCCTTTGAAATCGTATAAACCAACTCCATGTCCGTGTTTCTTGGCTGACGGAAAAGAAGATCTGTCTCGACATTCTCCGCATCTTCCTCAAAGACATCATCATCCATCGGTTCGTCGAGAACTTCATCAGGAAGTCGGACGTCTTCTGAATGCGAACAAGAGGACCCACCGGACTCCTCATCGTCAGCTGTAGCGAGTGATCGAAGAGCGAGAGGTTGTAAAAGCTTCCCTTCCGGGTCAGAGTTCTCGGATTTTATCTCTGGTGGGATGGTTTGGTTGAGGTTTGGTGTTGAGTTGAGTTCATCTGAAAGTTAGAGAAAACATTATTGAGAATTTAAGTGGAGGTTGATTTAGGTTGGGAATTCGGCCAGAATCTGTATCAGAAACATCCCATTCAAATTTGAAAGTACCCAAAAAGTTCTGAATCTGACAATATTGGATCCCTCAGAAAAACTAGATTTGACAAAAATCTAACCGAGAGAATTTCATGTGGACAGGGGTAGACTATTTCAAAATCTAAGCCAAATATTTGGATTGAATGGCAAAACAAAACCCATTGAAACACTCACCTTTGGAATCGATCCAAAACGTCTTCACGACTTCGAAATCAGTAATTTCCGGTGGTTTCCGGAAGACAAGATCCACTTCCGCCATCGTTTCCATTTCAATCGGATCAATTTCAGAATCCATGTGGCTGACAATTTTCGTTTTCAAGCCAACACACGAAAAATGAGGAGGTTCTTGAAGAAATCTTCTTCAAGGGACCTTCGAGCGAGAGGAGTTCACCATGTGATTGTGTGTCTGCGTCTCTCCATCTACACTTGCTATCTCTCGTTTATGGCAGCTGCCGTCTCACCGCAGGTGATATAGAGATGAGTCTCTCCTCACTCTAGACTCTCTTTTCGTTAGTGTGCTGCTTTGTTTTTCTTTTTGTTGTTGTCCTCCTCTCATTCATGCTCTTTCCAGAGCTCAAACACAGAGAGTCACACGTTTCAAAAAGACAATGAGAAAAATGAGGATGATGGGGGGAATGAGAGGGAGGAGTGGATAATGGATGTCAGGTTGTGTGCTCCACGAGCTCATGAATCAGTGAACAAGAAAATAAGATATTGAAAGTACTTTCCCGGGAAAAGGGTTTTCAGGTTAGATGAAAGTGTATTCTGTAACAGAAGACTTTGATTTGACCAAATTAATAGAAAAGCCTGTCCCAGCGCTACAGGTTTCATGGACGGTATCTCGGTCCTGGTAGCAGATATCGAAATGTGGTCAACTGACAAAACGTTTAGGACAATCTGAGCAGTATTTTGTTAGTTGATAACTTTTTGATATCTGTTACAGGGTCCGAGATCCATTTGGTCAAATTTGAGGTAAGGTTAGTGCAGCAAAAAAAGAACATCACATGGTTCACGGCAAGTTTTTTAAGGGTCACTAGGTTATTTTAAACACTTGGCTTGATCTAAATTCACGAAGTATCAAGTTCACAATGGTATACTCCAAAATGCAAAAAAAACCATCGACAATAATTTCTCAATGTTTTCAATTCCATGTTATCAGAGCTCTCTTTTTCCTTTCATGAGGGTTGTAAACAAAAAATCTTGAATGCAAACAAACAAACGAACTCGTTATTATTATTATTCTTTTCTATCATCATCTCATTTTCCCGTTACAGTTTTTCCACTCCTCTCGCCCCTCGTTTTGTGTGATGTTTATATTCTCGAAAAGGACGTTTCGTTTGATACGCAGACAATTAGAACATTAGTGGCACGTGGGGAGAGGAGGGGGGTTCGATCGAGAGGTCGGAATCATAAATCACCTCTGGGTGGGTCAGAAGTGTAAGAAGCTAAATAGATGATGACGTGGGAGACAAAGGGTTTGGATTTCGAAAATAATGATCAAGTTACTCGAGAGGTTACACAAAACTATGAGGAAAAGTTCATGAGAGATATTTCATGAGAAGAGTCGAAGAGAGAAAAGAGATTGATGAGATTGCCAAATGAAGACAATGAACAAAAATGGAAATAGAGGAAAAATGGGAGTAAGAATGGTAGATTCAGAAAAACGAAGGAAGGAGAAAAAGAAGAAGGGGAAAGTGATAGGGAACTTCAGAATTCAGAAGTCGGAGTTCCCCATGAATTTCGGATTATGACAAGTTGTCAACCTTTTTGCTCAGAGAGCTAGTAAGAGCGGAGTCAAATAATTTTTGGGATTCAAAATTTTACCTAAGAGAGATTTTTCATTTGAAATTTTGAAAAAAATCCATTTCAAAAGTTGTTTTTAACCATCAACTGAACGAGACTCCGCTATGGCGAAGTGAAAAAACACCTTCAAAAATCTCTCCGATTTTTTTTTTTGCACTGCGACATGGCGGAGTGTCGTTGCGCGATGACTTAAAAGTTGATGAATGGATAATAAGGCCAAATAAAATCTAGATAATGCGGTGAATTAAGGGCAAACGCCCCACAAGGATAACACAAAAAACCATTGCGAAATCCCTTATTATTCGACACAAAAGGCAAAGGTAAACGATGAGCAATAATCGAATGAGCGAAAACATTAGTGGGCTCAATGGCACACCCTATTGAGCAAGGAGGCGAAGAGCAAAACAAGCAGAAGTGAGCGAAGCAGAAGGGGAGAGGATAATTACCTGCCATTCCGTTCACATTCACCAACCACACTCGCAATTCAGAATGTGAGAATATGTTTCTTCAACTCTCTCTCTCTCTCTTCAATTCTCTACCTTTATGTTGAATGGCAGAACTATGTGAATGTTGAGAGAGAAGAGACGGAGAGAGCGATTGCCTGTGTGCCCACAACGAAATCGCCGCGTGACCGCTTTTTCACTCCGAACGTTTCGGTTTTCACTGGTTTTTTTGGCTGTGTGATGATGATGAAGGAGGAGGAAGAGAAGGATCACACAAAAGAGAAACTGTACCATATGATGATCGTTCGAGTCTGATAAGAAATAGAAAGCGAAAGTTCTCCCTATTCGCTTCCCATTTCAATTTTTCTAATTTTCCATCAATTTCGATTTGGAATTTTTCTGTAAGAAAGTACAGAAATGGAATGATGTGATGATACACTTTGGGTGAAATTAGTCACGAGCGGAAATAAATTTTGATTAGGTTCTGTTTAAGTGAGGAAGTTTCGAAAGAGTACTGTCGAAACATTCTATCGGGAATTTGTAGTACCGTCACTTTGACCAAGCTTATCTGGGTTCTTGTGGCAGATGTGAAAAAATGGTCAACGAACGAAATTTTAATGACATTTCAAGGATAATTTTGTAAGTAAACACTTATTCGAAATATCTCACAGAAACTGAGATAAATACGGTCAAATTGACAGTCAGGGGACTTTTTCAATGTAGTCTTCCAAAACATTGACCAAATTCATCTCGACTCCTGTACATATTGGATACCAATAAAATCATGCTTGATCATGTATGTACGTTTTGTTACTTGACGACTTTTTGGTATCTCTTACATAAACCCAGACGAACTTGGTTAAAGTTCAGGAAAGGCTAATCTGGGCCTAAACTCCTAATCCTTATTAAAGATACCAAATCGTTCAAAATTCGCCATTTAAAGCCCTTAGATTTATAGACTATGGAGTGCAAAGCAACAAAAATACATTGCTTAACTTGTGAAGCAATCGGAAATATGTATCAAAAATAACTGAAAACGACACGTTTCCCCTATCATCATCATGGCCATATTTCGCACTTCCTCTCCCCTCTTTCTCTCTGCTAACTCTCTAAATTCGAATTTCCCGGTTGTTCTCGTCTTTTCGTCATAACACCATGAGGTCATCCCATGTGTGCTGCTCAAAAACTCACCCTCCTCCCTCTTATCAGGATCTGGTCAGCTGACCGTCAAAGCGAAGAGGAGGGAACGAACTGATAACAAAAATCGAAAGGTAGACAGGGGTGGTGTCACATGGGAGAGAAAGAGGTAACTGGTTTGAAGTGAAGACTGAAAGTGTTCTGGAATCACATCACTTTCTGGAGGTGGATCGAAGATTTGAAAGTCAGAAGGACTTGAACGGCTAGAACTTTTTGGTAACTAAGAATGCAGAATCTGGGTCGAAAAGGAGTGAGATTACTCAAAACGTCAATTCTTCCGGAACTTTCTAGGCCACTCCTACTTACACGTCGCCCGAAATTTCCGCTTCCAAAGTATTTCGAAAGAGACAGAAAATGAGGCTAGCTCGGAGAAAAGGGTCCGTTGCTCTTTTCCAAAAGAAGGACAAACACGAATTGATCCATTTTGGAAGTGGTTGGAGACACAGAGAAAGAGCATCGACGTGCTCCCTCTCTCTCTCTGCTCCAAACGAAGGGACACCCCTTCTCTATTTTCCAAAAGTAGTCGTAGTGAGGCTAGACATAGAGTGTACGCGAAATGAAGAGAATTGGCGAGAGACCGGATGAATAGGAGAAGAAGCTGAGGGAGTGACCAGACGATGGATTAGAAGCGGAATTTGAGAGGCTTTTGGAAGGGAGGGACACACTGCTTCTGCAGAGAATCCCCATTTAGGGGTGATCCGATTGCTCTTGGATTTGTACATGAGGAGGGATCGGAATACATTTGAAATTTGAATAGCAAATGAATACGAAATCAAGAGCATTCATAGGAGAAGGTAATCGGAGAGAGGGGATGTGTGCAATTGACATATTCAAGTGTTGTGAATCTAAATAAATATTTATACATTCGAGTTCAAAAGTTGCTTTCAAAAAATTGAAAAACATCATGTTGAAATACTAACGAACAACTCAAAAACAAAACATTCGAGTTCAAGTTTTCAACCTATTACACTATCATCAGGTATTTTCAGTGGAGCTACAAACGAGTGGTTGGTCTTTGTGGGCGGGTGGTTGTAATGCATTCAGATTTTGGAAAAATGATTAAATTTCAGTTGGAAAAATAGGTTGCCTGTAACAAGTTTGGATTCTACGGTGCTCTGATGTAAATTTTCATCAGGAAGGTATCGTTCTCCCTGCACTTCCATTTGGTTCTATAGAAGAGTTTGAAAACTATACTTTTCTTCTCCATTGAATCAGAGTGGGAGCAAGAGCTTACCGATTTCTATTTTTCTAATAACAGTGTTTTCCTTGGGGATTTCAGTCTGCCACTTTCATAAAATTTCCTAGCCAATCAACAAGACTCTTCAATAACGTCCTGCTATAGAAGTTTTGGTTTGCTTGTCATATTTGGGTTAGGACGCGCTAAATTTCAATTTTTCGTACAGTTCGCGCTTTTTTCCAGCTTTACTAGGTCAAATAAAGATTCAAACAAAACCATGGAACATTTTGATCTGCTCAAGATGAAAAAACGAGCGAAACTGATCAGCAATAGACTCCCGGAACGCTGACAACAAATTTTGAGTTCATATTTTTCTTGGAATCTTTCTTTATTACCAGAAGTTTTTGATTCCGTTCACATAGAATTTTCAAAAAAAAATCACAAGTTTTGTCTGTGTCTTGTCTGATATTTCTGTTGTGTTGGCTGCTAGGAGACACTTCCTAACTCCACTTTGACCAAAGTTTTCTCGATTCTTGTAACGAATGTCAAAAAGCTGTCAACTAACTAACAATATATTCATGCCAAGAAACGTTTTCACCGTTGATCGATGTTCGATATCTGTTACATAAACTGAGATAACTGTAGTCAAAGTGACAGGGTCTTTCTATTACTTTCCTACAGTGCATGCTTGTTTTTTTTCAAAACGTTGCTAGTATCTTTTGAAGACGACCCAAGTTCGTTTCTTCTACAATTATCTCCCACTATACAAAATTTCGCAACTCATCATCTTTGTCTTCACTAGTCTCCTTTACCAATTCCCCGGTTTCCGTTTTCTCATTAAAATTCACAAGCTATTGTCGTGGTGCACTTTTCAATTCGTTTCCCGCCTTTTCTCGTCCAAGAAGACGAGGAATAGAGACGAAAGAGCAAGACAGCAGCACGAATTTCCAATTTATTGTCTCATTTCGAAACAACACAGACGACGACAAAAATGGGGGCAAAAAGACAGAGAGAATGACCCGATGGGTAAAGGATAGGGGAAGAGCAAGACGAAGAAAAAGAAGACAATAAGAAAAATTGGAAAAAAGATGGAAAGAGAGACGATGTCACCAGTCTCGGGTCGAATTGGTATTCACACTGCTCGGACGACGACTCGACCCGTTGGCCTGCGGAATGACGATTCTGCAAAAAGAGAGGGAGCTTACCAGAGAACCTTTTGAAACTTCAAAAGTGATGGGTACCACTCGAAAGAGGAGATCTTTAAACGTATTCACATTTTCGGGAACCTTTCGATCCAACCTCAGTTTTTGAAAATGGTGATTCTGATGTAATCCATAAAAGTTCCCGTGATCTACAACTCCCGTCACTCACCCATCTCTGTTGATTGCCAGATGACTGTTTTTCCGGGTCACGGATTGACATAATGGCATGAGAGGGACGAGAAGGAAACAGTTTGATTGAAGTTCTCGCGGAAGACTCCGTTCCCGTGATGTGCACGTTGGATCAGCAAGAGTCCCACGACTGAAATATGATGGTTGAGGGTTTTGCGAGGGGTGTGTTTTTATGAGTAACCCAATTTCAGTAATTTTACATGGTTAATTTTATAGGTTTTGAGTAAGTTAAAGAACATAGAAAGTCAGTATTAAAACAGAGTAAGGGCTTGAACCAGTTTTGTAAGCTCCCAAAAAAGGCCAACTCAGGTGTTCTAGGACAACGGCGACTTTGAGTAAGTTGATGCTAAACAAAGTGGAAGTCTATGGTCTGCATCATCCTTGCGGAATACCACTGTGACCAGTGCAGTGCATCTGAAGATTTCATTCAAATTCTCTGTATATGCTTTCACTCTTTACCAGTTGATTACAACATGGAATCAATGATTTCAAACTAGTTCCCCTGGTATTACAATGCTCATAACTCGTCTGTATCTTTGCCCCCCGACACGTGACTCATTTCCCCTAATACACACTCGTAGATCCCTGGAATTCGAGATGAAACACTTCTTCTCGAATCGAAGAGTCAGTGTTGCGTGTGAATGTATATGGCTCTTGTTTCTGTGTATATGCTATGTGCTCTATACTAACCAGAAAGAACCTAATCTCATTTAGGCACACGGCACATTTAGCCGGCGGCGCCAAAAAGACGAGAATCAAGGAAGACTTGAAAAGAGAGAAACAGATTGAGATGAGTGACTCTGCCTCTCTTACCGGAAATGATTGACGCCGAGATGTCGCTCCAAAGTTCGTCGGTAGACCACTGACACAGACGGAGAAGGTGTGAAGCGAGAGAGAACGCCGACGTTCGTATGACGACGAGCGTTCGTCAACCAGGTCATATCGTCTTTGAGAGCTCGTCGATGTCGCTAAAAACGGAGGATGTCAGACCTTTTGTTTATCATGAAAAGTTGCGATTTGAAGTGAGCTAAGCAATTTCGAACTAAATACCTAAATGCTCAAATACCTTGCTCATCCAGAAATAGAGCACCGGATTCCATACGATAGATGTCATCGCGATGACGTGGACATTCAGCAATTTGAAGTACATTTGGTCCATCACCAATAGCTTGTATAAAAATTGAAAGACATCGAAGCGCATCCCGAGATCCCGGAACAAGTTGACCACGGATAGTGGAAACCAGCAGGCCATGAATACAATCACCATCAGAATCAACACATACATCACTCGTCGTTTTCGAACTGCCGTTTGGGCCTGAAAACTTTTCCTTAAAAAAACAAAAAGAACTAGGGGGCACCCGGAGTTGAACCGGGGACCTCTCGATCTGCAGTCGAATGCTCTGCCACTGAGCTATACCCCCACACTTGTCTATCGGTTTGCGTGACGGTCATAAAACCGACTGCCCGCTGTGGCTTGTCGTCTGCGTCTCACCTGTTGTGCCGCGGTCAACATCGATCCCTCGTCGACCAGCCAGTCGGTTCTCACCTAAACAATTTCGTAATGAATAGGCTTTCAACTGGATTTAAGAAAATCTCACCTTTTGTAAAATTTTCCAATAGCAAAAGGACATGATAATTGCAGGAATTATTAGCTGGATTATGAGCAGGCTCGTCGTATAAATGAGTTTCGAAAGTTCATCTGATTGCCAGTTGAATTCTCCGCAGAACTGAAATAAGTTGGACCTGAATTTGGAAAAAAAGAGATGAACTTACATCTCCACATAGTGTTACGTTCTCGATAACCATCGTTTTCAAGTTTTGAGAGTAGTATAGAGGATAGCTGGCCAGAAAGGCAACGATCCAGGTGAACATCAGCAGCCACTGAAAAAAGTTATTTCTCCTTCAAGATGTCAGTTTTCATGTTTCACAAAGGAATAAAAACGGAATCTGTTGGAAACCGAACCCGCGACCTGCACTTGTCAGACAAAAGCGCAACCAACTGGGTGCAAGAACTACTTGAAAGCTACTCTGAATTTAAGAAATTTACTCACCCTCGCATGCCTATCAGACCATGGTTCTCTCAATGGTGTCACTATACTTCTATATCGGTCAATCGCGATGTAGCACAAAGACCAAGATGAAATGAGAACTGAAAAAGAAGCGGAAATTAAAAGTGTCTGTCTTCAAAAGTTCCCCCATCAGCTTCTGCAAAGAAGTGTTTTTTCAGTCTCTCTGGTCCCTCGAAAAGATCAGAAGAAGAAAAAAAAACAGGATTCTCTTCCAATATGAAACGAGCTAAAATTCAATTGTTCCGATCGACTAGATCCATCTCACTCCACTCTACTTCCCCCATCTCTCCTACCCGAAAACGCTTGACAAGCGGGAACCAATTTGCACATGAATATTCCGAACATCCATCGTTTCATAAACGCCAACACCGGAGTTATTGGGACGGCGGTGATGCAGAGGAGCTGGAAATGCGTATTAGAAAACATTGGACACAGAGGAAACACGAGCGGTCCGTCTAACTATAAGGAAGCGTAATAGATGCACACCTGCTATCATAACTTTGAACACATTTATCTCGGTTCCTGACACAGATATCAAACAGTGGTCAACTAACACAATGTTCATGAAAGCTTGAGAAACATTTTGCTAATTGACTGCTTTTTGATACCTATCACAGAAACCAAGATTTAAGAGCTGAGATTCTATTACAAGAGTGACGGTTGCAATCCCAAAGTCTCACCAAATCAGAAACTGCAAGGTTTATCAGGAAGATGTTGGCCACTGATAGCTTCTTTCTGAGCAAAATCGATGATATTAAAAGTCCATTTCCGATGACACCGGTGACAAAGATAAATGTGTAGAGAGACGAATAAGCAAGCTGAAATTTTCAATATACATTTAAAAATTTACTTTTCAAAATAAACTGGGTCAAAAAAACAGTATAAATCGACCAAGACGTGCAAATCTTTTGTCAGTTTGACTAAAACCGTTGCTACAGTTGACTAGTTTTTGATATCTGTTACAGGAGCCGAGAATAAGTTGAGTCAAAAGAATGGTGGATTGTGAAAACTGGACTATCGGGCTACAAAAACGACTCCAACAAAGTTTGTGGATCCAAAATTTCTAAACTCACCCTGACTTCCAATAAAACCGTCCAATCATTGAACTGTTTAAGAATCGCGTTGACATCGATACAACTGTGTTCCTCAACTTCCATATTCTTTGAGAATTCTTTTTGATCCTAGAAAAAAGAGCAATAGGGGAATAGTGTGTGGGTGATGTCTGAATCCCTCAAGAGAGAAGGAGGAGTCAAGGAGGAGTCGAAGATGATGATGCTCGGCGAGGAGACGAAGGAAAGGAGCAAAGGGAATCTGTGGTGCGTGAGATTCGAACATTTGTTTTGTTTTTTTTTTCGTTGTTTCTTTACACGGGACAGGGACAATGAAGATGGATACAGATACACGGAGAGGTTAATTAGAGTAGGGGATCACTTGGAACAACTCTCGATTAAGCTTGCAAAACAAAATTTGGTGGATGGGATCGCATCAGAAATGTTCATTGAAGGTCACACCAAAAGACGAAAACATCCGGACCAATGCAAAGAAAAAAAGTTTCAAAACGATTCTGTCCAAAACGAGTAGTCAAACTATGAGTTCCAAATTCCAGACTCGGGAATCCAGAGTTACTTGAATTTGTCACAAAATTTCACAGGATTTGATCAAAATGAAATTTGATGGCTAATGATTCGAATAACTCAAAAACACAGGCTTTTAATCTTCTTTGGGCAAGATTATCACTTGTTGAGACCACTTCGCTGGAATTCCGATCCTGATAGCCATCCATTTTTCTATCTGATCCTGACAGATTTTACGTTTTATTGCAAAACAATTCAAAGATTTCTTCGCCAGTTTGGAAGGTATTTTGAAGTTGAAGGAGACCTAAAACTAACAGTAACAAAGCGAAAGTTCTATTTTGGAGCAGTTCCATGTTGGCGTTCCCCGAGAGTTCAGTAGGCATTCCATCTCTACTTTCCGTGCCTAACTTCGCGAGCCCTTTTTAGCGCTAGTAGATCAAGAAACTGGTAACTAGATATAAAAGAAGCTGCGAAAACTTGCTGAAAATAACTTGAAAATCAGGAAGATGATTTGAGAGTTGCGCATGAAAAGGTAGAACGTCTAGAAAAGTCAAATTCTACTTTTGACAATTCTATCAATTTTCAATAGAGACCACCAAAAAAATTCACCTAAAACGAACACTGGAACCAAAATTTCTGATTTATTTTTATTTCTACTCTCATTTCGCTTTCCTTCACTCTCGGCCTGAAACTCAATTCAAAGTCCTCTCAATTTACATAGAGTGACTCAATAGGAAGAGAGAGAGACAACGGAGTCCCCTTTTTTGTGGGACACTTCCAATTCAATTGTCTTTGAGCGTTTGAAATCGACCGCCCTTGTTGTGATACGCTTCTCTTGCGTAAAGTTTAGAGTACGTTCCGTTTTCTTATATTTTAGGGCGATAAGAATTATCAGACGCGCATGGGCTACTGTAGCTAAATCAGAGGTTGGATGGATGGTCATAGGGATCATCGATACATCACTCAAAAAAACACCAGAAAAGTCGATCCGTCAGATCCGTGACGAACACATAAAAAGGCTGTTTTTATGCAACACATCATCTATTTGAATATTAAAAATACGACTGACAGATTTCACATTTCTGCTGGTGCCCATAGAAATAGATGGTCATAAACTATAGCTGCGCTCTTCTTTTCTTTTTTTTTCGGGGCTCACTTGTTTACTCCCAGATTTTTCTGGACGATCAAAAAGGATGAGGGGGGCTCAAAATAAAACTTTTAATAAGAATTCATGAAATTTCGGTGGTCTGTTTTTCAACAAGGAACCTAGACGAGTATAGAAGGGGCTAATCTACTGGAGAAGAAAGCGAAGGAGTGAAAATTCGAATTCTGGCGATGAAAATGAGGTGCGTTTGGCAGAGTAAACCGATGAATAACAATCAACGGGGGGTGAGGGTGGAGAGTCGAGCAATCATCTGAAGAATAATGAGAGTAGCTGAAAGGCTTGGCTGGAAACGGAACAAAAATACTAGAGGCGGAAATGAAAACGGACCTGAATTTTTCTTCTTGACAGAATGGAATACGGAAAAAATCAAAGTAATGGAATGCGGAAGATGGAAACACAAATCACTTCGTTTCGGAATATCAAGCACTCAAGTTGGTAACTTAAGGTTTCCGTCTTTTGCACGGAACTCGAACTATGTTTGACGGAACACGAAGACGGAAGAGTGAGCGAGTACAGTTCCAGATAGAAGAACAATTACAGAAGAAAGTTCAGTCGAAAATCGTACGGATCGAAAGATCGAAAGAAATTGGTAGTTGAATCACTTTAACCAAATCTATCTCGGTTCCTGTAAACGATGTAAAAAAGTGGTTAACTAATAAAATGTACCTCATTCTGTCACAAACGTTTTGTTAGTCGGCAACTTTTCGATATCTGTTACAGGAAAGTTGATAAACCTCGTCAAATTGGAGGGAAGGGATGCGGTAAGTTGCCTACTTCTGTTACATGATATCCGTGACTTAACTATTCAACATACCACTAAGACGGAACTAGTCTTGATTCAGTGACTAAATGTCAGAATTTTCCAGTGAATCTTTAAAAACAATGAGAATGAAATCCTACAATCTATGATGATCAACTCAGCCACCCCCATGGCGATCGAACAATCTTAATACTCATTATGCTGCAAATCCTGCAGACTTTTATCTTCACTCCATGCCCCTTATCAGACAGCTCATTCGTTCTTTTTTGACTTTTCTCGCCATGTCGAGGATAAAAAAGAATAAAGGGGGAACTAGAGGAAGGAGGTGTGATGATGAATGTGATCGAGTGTATGTCGGGTTTTCGCCTCCTTGAGAAGGCACAAGAACGAAATGAAATAGACGGAGTAGAGTTTGTCGGTGGAGAAGAAATGGAGATAGGGAGAAGAAGTGTGTGCTCGGATAGGTGGAAAATGGGTTATTTGGAGAAGACGGGGGGACAGATGATGATGATGATGATGAACCTCGTCGTGGAGAAGAAGGGGACCCATGGACAAAATAGTAGATGCTCCAGAGTCCCTCTCCTTCTGCTTTTTCTTCTTCTTCTCGGCTCCTCCTTTCTCCCAAATTACGTTTCATGAAAATGATGATGATGGTGATGATGATGGCCCCTCCGAGCACACATACACAAACTTGTTGGTGTGATGGAAATGATGATGATGATGATGAGTGGAGGAGGAGGATTGAGATGGCTCTGGAAGAGAAACAAAACAAAAAAAAAACTTTTGGTCGATGAAATTAGAAGATTGGCCGCGCGGCACACAGAAGTGTGCTTGTTTTAGATGGGGAGTCATAAAATGTGGGTGGGTAGTGAGCGTGAAGGGTTTTTATGGTATTGCAGAAGGGTTGGCACTCGACTCAATTTAGTAGTTGGGATTTTATGGGAATGCACGGAGAGAGCTCTGGGAATAATGTACAGTAAACTGAGCCAAAGCGAGACAAAAACTGGCCGACAAGCTCGGCTCAAAAATTAAATATTCAGTCAAGGGGAGTATCTAAAAATTGACCTTATCTATGGAATACTGGCCTTAAAGTTCACTCGAAATTCGCCAGAGCTGTACCGACGACTGTTACAGTTTTCTTGATCATCGCGAGACCATCGCGGTATTTTTTTTAATTTTCTGAAACCACGGAGTGATTAGGGTACAAAAACAAGTTTTTCAGCTGCGATCACCTGTGAAATCAGACAAATCTCAAATTACTTTTTCCGCCCAGATTTTACAAGGTCTTGAAAGAGGAAGAATGGATTAACCACTGACCAAGATCGCAACGACTAAAATGTTTTATTCAAAAGTCATTAGACCAAATATGTCACCATAAAATATTCATTATCACATCTCGTTGCTGTTATTGATATCCTTGTACTCCGAGTACAAACCCTTGGCTGATTCCTCTGCGGCGTTCTTCTCGATTATCGGCGAGATGCTCCTGACAGACTGTCGCCGTGGAGGAGGTTGTGGGGGCTCCTGAGAATCACATTTTCATATAATTTTTTCGAGAGGTACGGACAAGTTCTAGCCGAACAGTCTGTTACCTGAAGCTGGATAAAGTTCGACCAGGAGGGCGACCTCAGCTTTCAGAAAAAGAACCAAAGAAGGACTAAGGACTCACCGGCGTCTTCTTTCTTTGCGTCGAAACACTCAACCCAGAATCCTCGCCCAGTAGCCAGAAAGTTTCCATAACTCCTTTTCCCTTGATTATCACTTCTCCTCGGGATTCTGTTTGGAAACCTCCCACGACTTGAGTCAACATTCGATTGGCGTCAGCAGTCACATGAATTTGACCAGCTGAAAGTTCAAAAAACCATCGTCCTTTTGTTCTCTCTCGTCTTACGTTTTCCATTACTCTCCATCCTGCTCGCAGTGTTCACTGCATCTCCAAATAAACAGTATCGAGGCATTGTCAGTCCCACGACACCAGCCACCACCGATCCACAGTTGATTCCGATTCTCAAATTGATTCTTTCAGCGGGCAAATGTTGGACTCGAAAGTATTGTAAGCTGGAGAGGAATCCAAGAGCCATTCTCGCGATGTGACGGATATGCTCATTTCCATTGCGATGCGGCAATCCAGAGACACATAAGTATCCATCTCCTATGGTTTCAACCTAAAAAGTACCTTTGAAAGTCTTCACCTAATACTCGATACCTTATAAACATCATTCTGCTCTATTATCCCATCGAAAATTGTGTACAGGTCATTCAAAAGCGTTACAACTTGAAGAGGGGTACACTTCCCTGCTAGCGTTGTGAACTGAACCACATCCGAGAAGAATATGGTGACCTGCTCGAAGGTCTCTGGCTCCACAGCTTGCCCAACTTTCAGTTTGTCAGCTACCATTCTGAAGTCGAAAATAGATTGGGCGATTTAGTCCCTTTTGGATAGCCTACTTTGGCAACATTCTGTACAGCAAAACATCCGACTTCTTTTTCTCCTCGACAAGCTCTTTCGTTCTGTCCGAGACTTCCTCCTCGAGAGTTGATGCGTAAGTCTCCAACATGTTGAACACGTGATCCATCAAATTGGATTTTCTTCCATCTTTCATTCCATTCAGATGACTTCGCACTTGTTCTATCGACGGCCTTTCTGATGGTCTCTCTGTCCAGCAGTCACGGATCAAATGAAGCTGAAATTAGAAATGCCCTCTTTCATCTCTGGGTTCAACCCACCAGTGCTGGATTCACTTCCACAGTTTCACTCGTCTCCAGTGATGGTCTCGTTGGATTGTGACCTCCTTTTTTGACTTGATAAATTATCACATCCGGTTTCTCTTTCCGATTGTCCAAGTCAAACGCAGAAGACCTTGTCAGAATTTCCGAGCAGATGATTCCAAAGCTGTATATATCCCCTTCTGAAGTCTTTTCCTGGCTCTCATTCCTCAGATGTTCCGGAGCAGTCCATAGCAAATCTTCTTTCTTCGGATTTTCAAAAGTCCTAACTGATTTCAACCCGTATCCGGAAATCTTCACTTGCCATCGATCATCAATCAAACAACATCTGGACGTCAGGTGTCCATGATACTTCAGAAATGAGTTATGAATGAATGAGAGACCATTGGAGATATCGCGAATCAAAGAGAACATGAAAAAACTATCCATCTGCATTGAGCTCTTACTGATGACGTCGGAAAGTGATCCTCTTGAGCAGAATCTCCAAAGTGAGAGAAGTTGCGGTCCATCAAGACAAAGTCCGATGAATTTGTTGAGATTATCATTGTCGAAATTTCTCATTAGACGGAATTCCGCTTTCTCATTCGTGTCGAAGAGAAGAATCAGATCGTGTTTCATGGCAGCCACGATTTCCTGTTTGTGATAGTAGAAAATGAAGTTTGTGGTCTCGGAGCGACTTTCGATTGTGATTTTTGTAGATGTAGAGGGTCCACTGGCGAATGAATGCATACTCGCGTCAGCTTTCGATTTTGCCTGTATCTGCTGAAGTTCCACAAACGAAACTTGCCACAGCAGATCTTGACGTTCCATTTCTTTTTTCTTCATACTGGAAAACGAATGAATCATCCTCTAGATTAAATGTCATACCATCAAAACTCACTGAATCGTATAAAGAAGCCCCGCACATCCAGCCAACAAGGCGGCAATAACAATCAAAGCTGCAATAATGGTATAGATGAGATAGTCTTTGATGAAATCCGGCGGGCATTCTGTTCCACTGAACCCGCAAATCGGACGCGACAACGGCTTCGCACCGCCCTTCCAGAGAACTGATTCACTAGTGTAGTATGGTACGTATTCCTAGAAAATATGCTTTGTAAAGGAGTGATGAAATGGTTTCATACCACTTGATTGACATTCACTGTCAATGAAGCAGCGAGATACGGTAATAAGGAAGAGTTCATCGCGAACATGAACACCTGAACAATTCGACTTCCAGTGTCATCGAGAGTTACAGAACTTCCTCCCACCCCTCGGAACGTCATAGCGATGTTACTAAGGATCAAGGACCCGTTCTTCAAATTTTTAGTCGTGGGGTCCATGGCCAGGGATTTGTTAAGGGCAACAGCGTAGGCGTAGAAGGCATCAAACAGTTGGCCGGCATACGTGGCAGCCTGGAAATGGCTGTTTAAGTTTGTTCACAAGTAGATTGCTCGCCTCCTCCACTTAAACTCTTTCCATAATCTGGGTCACGGTAAAATTGACCATACAGGTTTTCAAAAAAGTTCAGGCAGGAGCCGATTAATCTCTTTGTTAGACTCGTTAGAGACTTACAGTCTTATACGTAGAGTTTGCACAATCCTGAACACAATTGAACGGCTGCTCCGCCATTCTACTTATCACTTGACTGGTGAAGTTTGAGTATTCACTGGTGATGGTTGGTGGCTCTCCCATATTCTGAGCAAGACGAGTTCAAACGTTTGATTCGCCTGACTCCACAACTTACATCACAAATGAACAAAACTCTACTGTAGGCTTCTCGGATCTGGTCACTCGTCAGTCCGGTTGGCAGTTTACCATCACTGTCATCCCATGAATAGTGAAGTCCTCCATCTTGCTCGTCAATGTCTAAATTGAAAGCTTAAAATGACTCAAAATAACTTTCTCTTACAAAAGCCTCTGGACTGCGGCTCTGCGAATATGTAGATGTATTCGCTGTTTGACATTCCGGACAGTGCAGTAGCGGCGACGAATGCGTTCTTGAAGCCTTTTCCTCCGGCAAAACAGGTTACAACAACTGAAAAAGAGTGTTTCTTTTCTGTAAATCGAGACCAAGTTGTTCCTTACTCCTCCCTCTCTTTGAAACCTCCTTCAGCGCTCTCTTCAAAGAATCCATAGTGACAGTTTGAATCTGATACATGTATGCTAAAGTTACATCTGTGTTCTCCACAGACATTTTTTCCATGTCATCCTTCATCGATGCACATTTCTCCTCATCTCCATCGTTCGAGTAGATGAACACGAACTCTTCCCAGTCGAATCTCTGAAGCACGTCTCGGACGGCAACAGCCATACTGGAAAATGTTCATGCAGCAGATAAATCTGAGTCTTGTGGCCCGGCCCTTTACTCCTACGCTCCAGAAGACTTAGAAGAGGTTATATCTTTACCTGTGAGTATCCAACGAAACAGTAACTGTCGTTGGATATCTGCTAAAATTTCCGATATCCGCAGTTGTGGTGAGTCCCCATTCGAAAACCGGCACATTGTAGTAGGCAGCGAGACTTGCCGTGGAGACCCCTGCACGATTACAAGTCGGTCCAATTATAACATCCACATCGTCTTGGTTGATCAGTTCGACTGTTTTTCCAGCCGCCAAACTCTCGGAGCATTCATCGAATTTTACGGTGAAACTGAAACAAGACCGGAAATTGACCAGAAAATGGGTTGACTTACTTGAAGTCATATTGATCCAGTAAATGCTCAGATCTAATCCTATCCCTTGCCACCAGAACCGCCGACGCAGAAGTGCGATAACCAATGGAACGCATTGTCGAAACGGAATCTTTTGAGAACAGCAACCCGACTTTGACGGATTTCGAGTACTGACCAAAAACTACACAGGGTAAAAGAAGGAATAACATGATCATGGTGTGAGGAAAGGAACCGAATGAACAACCAAAAGTTGAGGGTGGGGAAGGATGATGAAACCTTATGAAAATTTTTTAATAATGATGAGTTCTATTCGAGAGGGATTAGGCGGCAGATATCAAGCTTTATCAGACATCTTGGAGAGAAATAAACAAGGAAGATTGATCATAACAAAAAGCCATCAGAATTTGAAGATCGCCGGAAAATATGATATTAAAATCAATGATCCATTATGAGGTGATACTTTGACGCGTATAGGGATGAGTAAGAAATATAATTTTCATGAACATTTCTCCTCTGATCTCTATTCGAAGTTTACTAACCAAAAAATTGAAGGAGACTGGTCTCTGAAAACTGCTTGCAGTACCCAATGCACCTTCGAATAGACAGTATCAAGATATTGTGGTCAGCAAACTTCAGCATATATCGTTTCAAGAGTGTTGGCAACGCGCTCGGCGCTCACGCCTGCTTTGGTAGATCAAAATACCAATACTCCCCTGATACATCGCTTTACAATTAGAAGCACGAGATTTATTATGGAAATTATTAAATTAGACAAAACAGTTACAACGACAATACATATTTTTCCAGATAAAAACGATTATGGCTTTTTCTCAGCTCTCAAAGTTCTAAACTTGAACTGATCATTCTGATTGATGCACATGTAGAGCAGATCTCCGGAAGTCATGTTCTGATTAAGTCCGATTGTTCCGATGTTGTCGACGTAGCATCCGACGATAGCGGAGACTCCGTAGTTTACACATTGACGCACGAAATTGCCCTCGTTCCATGTTTCTCCTGGAAATAAAAAGGTCAATGAGGGCGAGAAATTGGCTCCACTTACCAAACTTCTTGATCTCTCCGGTTCCTGTCTCGCAATCGAAAGTTTTTGCAGTTTGAAGAGCCACGTTTCCATTCAACATGACACACTCCATCGCATATCCAGCTTGAACTCTTCTAGCCTCTCCGAGTGGGATTTCAGTTCCATCCTTTGCCAGACAACTCTTTAGACTGACTTTTCCATATGGTTGACAAGCAAGTTTGAATGAATCCTCGACCCATTCCTCTCCAACATTGAACGTTCCTCTACACTTTCCAGTTTGTCCGGGGGTAGATTTCAAAGTGACATTACCGGTCGTGCACTCGAATACCTTATCTCCCTCTTCCATTTGAGAACCGATGGCGATCTGTTGAAACCAATTATGCAATAAAGTGCGCGGTCAGACCTACCTCAACACCGGCCGGAGTGATACAAGAGACTACTTCGAGAGTAGAGGTCAAGTTTTTGAAAGTCACACACTTCATGCGGAATGATCCTTGTGAGATCTGAATGATACATAGAACTTCTCGGATCTTCCATTGAAACTCACAAAAGTGGTTCCATTAGTGTATTGCTTTCCCTCGTGAGCACACATCGCATATACCACTGGCTGCTGAAACAATTCATGACTATTCTTCATTCCAAAGTTTCTCCATGCGTTTCCCCATGCTCCATTCCAAAACATAACAACAGAAAGGTGTAACTTATTAAACTCAGCAGTGCAAACAAAAACTTTATTGGACAATTTCGATTTGCAAACTCAGAAAATTAGAAGAAATCTAGTTTGCCTTGAGGCTGTAGGTCTTGAAGCTGTAGTTGGATCCATCCTTGGTGCAACTGTAGACCACATCTCCGGAAGTGACGTTCTGGTTCACTCCAATAGTGCTTCCGACGTTTTCAGCCTAAATTCATCAATCAAAATGATCAGTCACAAGCATTACTCACGAAGCATCCAATGATCTTTCCCTGTCCATAATCTCCGCACTTTCTCACGAAATTTCCCTCCACATACTCCTGCCCATTCTTCTTCATGGATCCATCTTTAGCCTTGCACTCGAAAGACTTTGGGTCATTGGCGGCTTGCATTGTGATGGTTCCGTTGCCGTGTTGCTCACACTTCACATCGAATCCTCCAATCTTTCCAGTCTCTCCGGCATTAATGACGCTTCCGTCTTGTCCGACGCACGCAATGAACTTGACGACTCCTCCGTCTCCGCAGCGGAACTTGAAGGATTTCTCTTGCCACTCGTCTCCTGGAATATTAGATTTCACATGAGAGTTCTGCTGAAATTCATTTCAGATTCCCAACCTATATGCCCGATTTCATCTTAAACCAGACCTAAGAAGTCAAGCAAGCTTTTCGTAAGAAATTCGAGCGGCATAGAAGATGTGAAGGTGTTTTCAATCACAACTGAGATAGTTATAATTTTTTACTCAGTGGGAATCGATCAAATCATCCTTCTGGATAAAAGGAGCTTCAAAAACCCAAGTTTCCATCGACTTGCCCAACCCTCTTCTCAAAAACTAACCATTCTTCTGTCCTCCTGGGCACGCGGCCATTCGTCCCTTGGATTCTTTCAAAGAGACTTGTCCACTTTCAGACTTGACACACTCATGAATCTTGTCTCCGTGCTTCTCCTTCTTTCCAGCATCGATCTCGGTGCCATCTGGTGCCACGCATCCGATGATTTCAGTTTTCCAAGAGCCATTGTCCTCCGTGAGACACTTGATTCTGAATGCGTTTTGGACGACCTAAACATTCAGTGTACACATTGCTCCGAGCTCTGAACTCAAACTCACAATAATCTGATTGTTGTCCAAATCTTGTCCATCGTACTTACACTTGACCGCCCATGTTGACAAGATTGCCACGGATGATAGAAGAAGGAGGGTCCTCAGCATCCTGATCAAAAAACAAAAATGTTTGCTCTTTTTCTCAAATAAAAAAAAAGAAGATGTGAAAATTGCTCTCCACTGAGGAATTGGAGTTGGTTCAAATAAAAATGGGGATGCATTTCGTGGAGAGTAGAGATGGGCGGTGCCCCCCACCAAAGATTGGTTGATGAAGTGAGGCCAATTAATCTTGGCACGAAGGCATGAAGAAGAAGAAAGAGGAGAAGATGGAAGATAGGCGGAAAGAGGGCAATGATGAGGAGGTGACAACTGGCAAACAAAATCGGATCGGGAATCACGAAAAAATATGGAGTAACTCATGAGATGAGATGAAGGGAGCAGTTGGAGGTGGTGGTGGCAAAACAAGAGGACACGAAAAAAGAGAACATAGTAGAAAATGAGTCAGTGGGGAAACAGGGGTTCATGTGACTTCGGATGGAGGAAGGCATTGAAGGGGCAGTGAACTTCGAGAAGTTCATGGATCAAAGACAAGAAATGTTCTTGTTATTGCGGGATGGATGAAGGGGATCCAGTCCTAGGATTCAGATTTTTGGCTCACAAGGTCCTTTTCCAAAATATCTCGTCACGATTTAATCTGCAGTTCGCGTTTTTTTGAATGAGGATAGATCAATTTTCAGAGAGACTCATTAGAGTTCCACTAACGTTGATAACTCCATCTACGCTGCAGAGTCTGCAGATTTTTCGCGATCGTCTTTCAGCACTTGTTGGTCCAAACCTTACCATTCAACTTTAAGTCCTATTTGCTTTACAAATGCTAAAAAAGATTGCGTAAAGATTGTTGCATCAAAGTTTGATAATATCACCTTTTGATAGATCAATAGCATCTTGCTGCGCTTTCCCACTGGTAGATCGAAATTTCAAGTTTGATCTACCAGTGCTAAACGAAAGAGCCCGAAACGTTTTGCACCGTTTATAGTGTGCCAACAGTTTGCAAATGTAAAATATGAAATTTCAACAAAAGGAACCCTTGAATCCCCCAGCTAGAATAATTGAATTGACTATGAGACTTGGATTTATCAATGATAGTTCGGAAGAAAAGAAGATTCCTTACAAAAAAAGAGTTGAAAGATTAAAAAGAGCTTGGAGAGAGAAAGTGATCCAATTTGGATTTCTGGTTTTCCTTTTCAGTATCTACCGTATCCCTCTGAACTGTGTACTTATATACTAGCGGAAATCAGTCATAAACAATAAATGAACCACTCATAAAATATCCGTAACTGGAATCATATAACTCTGCAATCACTCAAACGTCAAGTAATACAGTGTCCCTCGACAATTGTTGTTTGGTTTTCAAACTTTCTCTCTTTTCTCACAATGCACATTATCGTGGCAATTGGCACCAATTGCTCTTGTGGAGCCATCCTCATCATCATTATCCATCTTCAAAACGAGCTCCCATTTTGATGGTGTCAAGAAAAGTCACGAAAGAGAATCAGAAAACAATAGTATAGTTGGCGACCAGTAGATTTGGATGAATGGCAAAAAAAGAGAAAGCAATACGGAAAAAACGGATATCAGGCAGAGAGGTGTTGATCGGGAAGTGATAATAGGAGTGGCGCCGGAGTGGTGAGGTGGTCTGCAAGGCAACTGATTTTGGGGAAAACTGAAATGGTTTTCGTTGTTTTTTCGGAAAATTCTCATGCAACATGGAAATGTATACTCTTTTTATGGTTATGAGAAAAATACTTTTGCGTTCTTTGATTTTGAAAGTTGCGAGATTCTTGAACGTTCATCTTAATAGCCATGAATCGACTAAACATCCTAGATAGTATTCAGAGGATACCCTTGCTCTTCTTCGTCAGGCGCGTCTTTGAAATATCACGATCCTGCTCCCAGACCATACAAAAGTCTTGAGCGAAGTTCAAAGATAATAAAATGATGCTCTTGCTGTGCATAGGTGAAATTTTTTGGTTCGTCAAACCACAGGTAAATCGCTGCTGATCCGGTATGAAGGGGACCAGCTTTTTGATCAACAACTGATCCGTTTGAGCCCAAAATGGATCAGTTATGGATCAAAAACCTGGTCCCATCCATAACGTATCGGCAGCGCTTTACCTGAGACTGTGTCTTTCACGAAACGTGTAGTTTGAACGTCGAAGTTGGGTAGTCTTCGATTCCGGCTCATTCTGTAGTCCATCTCTGTATGGATTCATGTTTTTTTGTTTGAAGATCAAACGCTTCCCAGAAATACACCATCCAGAAAAATTGTCAAGAAGTTAAGAGGGTCAAAGTTTCATTTCATTCAACAAAAAGTATTTGTCTCATTATTCTGGGAGATATTTAAACTGGTCCTTGCTGATCCACGACTGAATGATTTGGAAGTCGATCTGTATCCTTTGATGACAAGCGGCAAGATCGTAGTTGTTGGAGAACATGCCTATAAACACATTGAATTTCCCGATTTTGATCTATGAGACTCACAGAAGGACCAGGTTGTTTGGATTCCTTGATTGGCATACTTCTCACACTCAATCGTTCGTTCCGGACAGTCCCTTCGATTCAGCTTGTTCACACACTTTTCTCCATACGCAGCGCAAATTTCTTTCTGCAAGGAAAGTTTTTGAAAAAAAGAAGCAAAAAAAGATTGCCCCAAACCAGGATCGAACTGGTGACCTTTAGATCTTCAGTCTAACGCTCTCCCAACTGAGCTATTGAGGCGGACGGTGGAGGGGTATCGCTAGGAGTACAAGAAGAGGGGGAAGTTGACTAATGGAGAGGAAAGGCCAGAGAGGAAAGGGAAGAGTCTTCACGAACAGTCTTTAAAAGGAACTTACGATCGGGAAGGCAGGAGGGTCCGGCATCGAAGAAACTGCTAGGATCAGTGCCAGGAACAAAAGAGTGGAGATGGCTGAGTTCATTTTTGCTCTGTAACTTTTCAACTATAATGTTGGGCAATTTTTTCAGACAAAAAAATTTGAAGAAGAGAACAGAAGAGAAAATGATTCTCTTGATACGATTAGAACACTCTTTTATATGCGCACCCCTGCTGACCGAATTCTGATTCTCAATTTCAGAATTTCAGTCTAGATCGACGGTCACTTTCGCCCCTATTCCGCGATTCCGGCAATATTTTGTTATTGCTTTCAGGAGGGAAGATAGTAGTGAAGAAGAAAACATATTTCAAAGAGACAGAGATATCAAAAACACTGGGGGAAAGAGAAGAAAACTAGCGGAGGTGGTGGCGGGAAATAAGAGAGGAAGAATCGTTGGTTGAATGGACACTACATTGCAATGTGTGATCATCTTCTGGCAGAAAAAAAAAAGGAAAGTGACTTGGTCACTTTCCCTTGTGGATTTATGATATATGCGGCTATGGATGTTCCGGTTTGGAACGGTTGGGAAACTGGATAGAGTATATTCTAGAAGGATCACGAGTGACCTGTGGATGACATGTTAATGGGAACTAATAATGGAGATGGTGGTCAGGTGGAGGAAAATGGTAATGGATTTTGAGTGGGTTGGGAAAAACTTCGGGAAAACAACAAAATGATGGGAAACACTTATTGAAACCAAGAAAAACTTTTCCATGGTTCTTAAATCCTAATCTCTAGGTGGATCAACTATTCCCGAGAATATCATGTACCCTAACCAATTGGATAACGTTAGCGTGTCTTGTTTCCGGTGCACCAAAAAATTGTGAATATGATGCCCGTTTCGTTTTTCACAAAAAACAGACAATTTATTCCGCACCCAAAATCGAACCCTGGTCCTGCATTCCGTAGACTGGCGCACAACCAACTGAGCCACATGAGCGAAATTAGCGTAGAGCGCCACTTGCCGTATAAGAATAAAAAGGAAAACGAGCCGGAATCTCGATCAGACGAGGAGGACAAAGAGGATTTGGAGGACAACTAAAAATCCAATTTATTTTATTTCGGTCAAACGAATAAATATTGTTGAATTTTCGGGTTTTTCTGTGTTTGTCTTGATTCGAATTTGGGATAACTGAAAACATCACAAGATACCGTAAGAAAATAATTCTAAATTTCGGACGTTTTGAAGATTGAAAAATCAAAACCGACTAGATTAGTTTTGGTCTTTAGACAACTTCAAAATCTGACAACCCAGTAAAAGATGTTCACCAAATTTATCACATGTAATCTGTTCCGCTAACGATATCAGAACCAAATTTGTATAACGTGGTGTCCCAATGGACAGTAGATCTTTCACGGACCTCAATCTTGGGTAATTAAGCCTTTATTCAAGAGAGAAAAAAGAGATTAGAGAAGTGGGAGGAATGGAGGAAAGATATCTGAAAAGAAAGAAAACTGATTTCCAGAGGCTGGTGCTCTCCTTTTATGTGAAACCGGGAAACAATAAAAAATGGGAATAGGGGAATGCGTAGGCGTGGGAAAGAGATAGTTTGGGAAAGATAGTTACAGTATCAAAGATCGGAAGATATTTGAAACGTGCCCTCTTCAAAGTCTACCGAGAGAAAAAAAATTACGCGGAGTTCGAAAAAAAACTTGATAAAAACTTTTGAAGGCTTTCAAAACTCATCACTCGCCATTTCTCAGTTTCTCGACGAATTGGAAAACGTAAAGAATCTCGACAACACAATAAAGTCAATTTCGATTCAAGAACAAAGAACAAAATGAGCGATGAGAAGAAAAGTTCGACACGAAAATCGTCTTCGCTGTTTCTGAGAGTCAAGAAGACGTTGCGTCAGAGAAGTCGTGAGAGCAACACGAAGAAGAGGAACTCGACTTCGAAGAATTCAGAGTGAGTTTTGAGCAAAAAAATGTTGTATTTTGAGAGATTCTAGACGCTCGAAATCCGATTTCCAATCAAGATTCATGAAGTCAAAAGTGACGAATCGTAAGAGGTCGTCGGATAGGAACAATAAGAGTGTTTGCAGCAGAGCTCAGCGAACCGCCTCGGTAAATTTAATAATTGAATTGTGATCTTTCATTCTAATTCTGATTCTCAGAAGGAGTGCATCACCAGCAGAAGCAGTCATTCTCGTGAAGCCGACTCGAAGAGCCGTTCAGAATTCGTCGCCAGATCAATCGACCTGGAAGACGACGTTGGAATTCCAGCGGGTACTCCGGATTTGATGCATGAAATTAAGAAAGAGGAAATTAGAGAGGTAGAGGAAAAGAAAGTGGAGAAGAAGGCGGAGAAGAAGGAAGAGAGAAAAGAGGAGAAAAAGGAGGAAAAGAGAGAAGGATCGAAGGAACATTTGAAGACCAAGATCGAGGAAAAGACTGAAGTTTCGAAAATACTGAAACCAAAGCCTAAGACTTGGTTGGGAACCGATGCCGCGACGAACTTCTTCAACAATCATAACGGTAAGAACACATCCCTCACTATCACTTTGACCAAAATTTTTTTTTTAGACATTCTCAAAATCCGCGAAGAGTACAACTTCCTCGACTCCTTGGCCTCCAACAAGTCCACAGACGCATTCGATGCCAACAAACAAAGAAATCGAGAGGGCTCTCCGAAAATCTACGATGAGAATCGTGTGAAACTGAATCGTCCTGGACACGACGACGTTAACTACATCAATGCCAGTCATATTCATATGAAATCTGTAAGAAATTCATGATGCAAAAAAAAAATTAAAGTCAGTTTTTTTAGTTCAAACACAAGTTGATCGTTGCTCAACTGCCCCAGTTCGAGAATGAAAGTTTCGTGGAAGATTTCTGGCACATGATCTATCAAGAACAGATCACTCTTGTCTACCTGATGGTTCCTGAGAAGGCCCTCAAAAACACTCCGACTTCCCTCTTCAAAGAGGATTTCGGTGCCTATCAGTACATCGGGAAGATGTTCATCAACAATCGGAAAGCCGATGTGACCGGAGATCCCAAAGAATACACGATCGAAGTTCTTCCAGAGGGAAACTCGGATTCCGTCATGTGCCAGGTGAGAGATGGTTACCAACAGTCTACCAACAAAGAGTTCCAGGTGCATCACCATTCTCTGTGGGAGCACAACCAGCAGCCACCCAAAACTCGTCCAATTATCAAAATGATTCATCAGTTTCTTTCAGAAAAACAGGTACTCGCCAGGAACATTCCTGGGTTTCAAATATTTATCTAAATCTGGGTCCGTGTAACATCAACCTCTACAAATTTAGATCGTGAAGGAAATCGGAAACGCTCCCGTGATTTGAGTTATGATATTGGCTGATTTCCTTCATGTAAAATCGAGGCAACTTTACCAGACCACAACTCAAATCACGGGAACATTTCGTCCGTTTCGTATTTTTTGAAACTGAATCTTCAGTGTCAATTTCATCTTGACCCAGGTTATGAGAGAAAATTAAATCTTATCAACCAAAAAACCGAAATGTAAGAGGCATATGTGTTCAGATCCAAAATGCAAATGTCTGTGTGGTGAGTGTCTTTGGATGCGGTCGTGCGTGCACCTTCATCGGTGCTCTCTATGCCATCAGTCAGCTGAACAATGGAATGGAACCAAATGTAAGCTTTGGGCCGGAGGTTTATAATGTTACGGAAATCATAATTTTTTGACCCAAAGCTAATAAAAATATGTTCAAAACCGAGAAATTGTAATTTTGTGCCCTGAAAAATCCTAAACTTTGGACCAAAATGGAACACCAATAGCTGAAAATGTTTCCACTGAAAATTATCACTTTCAGATTTGCGAAATAATGAAAGATATCAAGCAGCAACGCCCGAGTGCCATTGAATCATTTTCTCAGTACACGGGCATCTATGCGATTGTTCTTGACTACATTTCGGTCAGTTTCGGCCTGAAGTTCTAGGACAAAAAAATATTTTCAGCGCAAACGTGGAAGCAAAAGGGACCCGAGCAACAAGGAAATCAACCGTTTCATCGATGAGCTCACTGATGTGTCACCGGCTGGCTCACCGTCCAAAGATAAACCATTGCATTGAATTATTATTATTGTGCAAATGAATAGTTCAGTAGACTATGTTTCTTGTTCATAACTCCACCACACCACCATTCCAAAAAGGACTGTCCTCCTCTCCACTAATACCTTCCAATACTGACCCTATTGCCCTCCTGTTCTCTGCTGTCTCTTCATCATCACTCGTCTCTAATTTCTCTGATTGTCTATGTCTCTCCACTCTTCACAATCCCTCTCCTATCTTCATTGGAACGTGTCTCTAGCCATTTCTCCCAATACTTTCTTGATAGAAAAAAAGCGCCAGAAGGCAACTTTGTAACTTCACATCGAAATTACGTGAGTCTTATCAGAAGCGGGTTACAATGCCTATAAATTTCGTCCGACCACTCAGAAAATCGGCACTTTCTCGTTTCCCTCCACAACCAACTGCCACGAATCATGATAAGTGTATTCAAAAGGTGTGTGCCTTCTTCTCTAACCACTCTTGTCTTCGTTATTCTGTTCATTAACCAACCACTCACTGCCCATTCTCATCCAGTGTCTCCCGATTTCAGAGCAATGAGCACCAACTCTCTCGTCACGCCGCAATGGCTTTTGCAGAATTTGAATGTGAGTGTTCAAGTCTGATTCTGAAGATGGTGACCCGTTGTTTTTTTTCCAGAAAGTTCGAGTCATCGATGCCACCTACATGCCAGCCGAGGCCTATTCTATGGAGCACATCCCTGGAGCCGCCTACTACTCCTTCGACTACGCATATTTCAAGTCAGAGTACATCAAGTTCGACCTCTACCCTCCAGAGGTCTTCCAAAAGTACCTCCGTTTGTTGGGAGTGAACAACAGCGACCAGGTGGTCATCTACAGTCGGGGAGCTGCGTCTGGAATGATGTTCGCGTCGAGAGCCTATTGGACTTTTAAGGTGAGTAAGCATTTAACATTTATTCGTTGTTTCGTTCGTAAAATATAAAAGAAATACGTAGCACTATTCAAGAGAGGTAAAAGCATAGAAGTTATTTATCTTCCATTGAATCCGTTCTGGCCAAATCCAGTCTGCCCAAATGTTTGTCCAGATGTTCCCTGACTGTTAGAGCCAAATTCAGACTGACCACTGCTCTGACCTCCGAATCCTGATCCCATTTGTCCACTCTGTCCTCCAAATCCTGCTCCTGATCCCATCTGACTGCCAGAGTTGGATCCTCCAAATCCATTCTGTCCTCCAAATCCCGATCCCGTTTGGCTACCAGAGCTAGATCCTCCAAATCCGCTGAATCCACTCTGACCATTGAAACCAGCTTGGTTGGATCTCTCTTGACCATTCTGACTTCCGAATCCTGATCCTGATCCCATCTGACTTCCAGAGCTGGATCCTCCAAAACCACTGAACCCATTCTGACTTCCTTGAGAGCTCTGCCCTCCGAAACCCATTGTCTCCATTGATCTCTTGCTTCTGCTGTTTCCTCTGGAGTTCGAGTTGGATCCACCGAAACCATTCTGGTTAGATTGACCATTCTGTCCTCCGAGTCGAGTACTAGTTGTTGTCTGGCTGAATCCACCAAGAGCATTCTGGCCATTCTGGTTGCTCTGCCTCTCGGAACCCATCTGTTGATTCTGGCTTCCCTGATTTTTATCGGCTCTCTTGCTTCTGGAGTTCCCTCTGGAGTTTGCGTTTCGATTGGATTGTCCATTCTGTCCTCCGAATCCTGATTGACTATTCGATTCACTGGCTTCATTCTGACCACTGAAACCGTTTTGGCTGGATCCCTGTCCACTCTGCTCTCCGAATCCTGATCCCATCTGGCTGCCAGAACTCGATCCTCCTGAACCACTGACTCCATTTTGGCTGGATCCGTCCTGGGCTACTAGCCCGCCCATTTGTCCATTAGAGTTTGAGTTACCGCCAAACCCACTCTGACCATTTCTCATGCTACTAGCCGTTGTTGAAGTTCTTCCTTGACCGTTTTTGCTTGTTAGCCGGAGCAGCCAACGAATATCCAAGAATAAGAAGAAGCAGAGCAATTTTAGTAGACATCATCATGTAAATGAAATTGATATATTTTCCAAATGATGCCCTGGCTATTTTATAGGAGAATGCATGATGGTGATCTTCTTCAGTAATGTTTGCAAATCCAAAAGTATTAGTCATGGAGTGACGGTGAAATGTTTGTGAACTTTGTGAGAGAGAACAATGGGAGAGGAGAGAACAATTACATTTGAGGATTTTCCATGGAAGTTGAACCAGAATGATTCATTATTTTCTGGAAATCGAAACCAAACATGATTTCAAAAATTGTTTGTTCGTGATCGGTTACAATTCCCCCTATTCCAGGTCTACGGATTCACCAATGTCAGTCTTCTCAACGGAGGTCTTGATGCCTGGAAAGCTGCTGGAGGTCAGACAACTCAGGAAGTCGTGAAACCTCAACTTGGAAATGTTGATGTCCGATCCTTGAACTCCGATATTCTCGTAAACTTTGAGGATATTCCATTCAACCATCTTGCCGAAAACAAAATTGACTACATCGACGCCAGAATCCCCACTCAGTTCACTGGACAAGACCCGCTGGCATCTACTTATCCAGGAACCAGTGAGTCTAAATTTATTTTATTTGCGTTCTCTTATTCTGATTTTAGAAGCCACCGGCTCTCATGTCACGGGTGCCATCAACTTCCCAATGGCTGAAGTCATCGGTCCAAATGGTTTCTTGAGTCAAGAAGAAGTTGATGCCAAGATTTCCAAACTCGGATTAACACCGGGAAATCAGGTGTTCGTGGCGTGCAACACTGGAATTCAAGCATCTGTTATTTTCACGGCACTCGAGAGATCTGGAATTAAGGCGAAGTTGTATAATGTGAGTGTTGTAGTGTTATAGCAGAGTTCGAACCTATTGATTTTCAGGGAAGCATGACGGAGTTGGCTTATCGTGCACCAGAAGTCGTCAATGCCTCTGGAAAATAAACAAGACTGAAAATGTGAATATTGTATTTTAAATGATTAATAAAGTTTGAAAAGATAATTCGTTTTTTTTTCACAACAATTTTGAGCCATGAGAATCTTCAACACCCATCGTAGCTGGCCTGGATTCGGACGTCACTCTAAAATGAAGCTAGTTTTTAGGTTCGAAATATGAACGTTTCAGGAAAAAAGTATTCTATACATACAATTTATCAAAATCTGGTCACTGACGATTATATTCTGTCACTTTGACCGTTTTTTTTTTTCAAAAATTCCAATTCAAGGACAAGTACATTCCAAGACGATTGTCCCTAATTGAATAGGAGATAGGAGAGAAGGAAATGTGCCGTTCTCGATGTAAGAGGGGCAATCACCTTGAGAGAAAACGGTTTGTGACCGTCCCCCCACTCATAAACCCCCATTATCTTTCCATTTGGTCTTACCTTGACACGTCTGTGTCTCCTATCTTCCTTACTATCTCTCCTTCTCTTTTCGGTGTTTTCCTATTGTGCCTTTCGAGTTTCAATAATAAATTATTGAAGAGCTGATGTCTCTGTTGCCATAGCCAATCCGTTTTCCGGGTCAAGAATGAAGATGCTTAGTCTACTCCTCTCCTTATTATTCATTCAATGCAATGCAACCTGGGTCAAAGATCTCATTCTTCCTCGACAACTACTTGAGTACCATATTTCATCCAACGCGAATCTTCGAGAAAAATGCGTTCAAGATCCGGCATGCAAGATAAACGTAAGTGGAGTACCCATCTACTCAAACTTCAATGTAAATTTTCCAGCTCAACTCCACTAAATGCTTTGGATTCGAAGACGACTGTACTCCGGAGAGCTCATTGAGTGTTAGAAGTCGATTCACAACTTGTGATGAAAATTTGAATCCGTTAGTAGAGATAGGATTTCGGGATTCACAAAGAATTTAGATTTCAGAATAGTCGCTGATAGATTTTTCGATCAAGGAGACTTTGGTTACCTGAAATCAAGACTAGTCAGGAATCAGATTTGTTCGTCGGAAGAAGAAGTAAGATCTTGAGATTTTAAAAATTCATTGAAAGCGGACAATTTGCCCAATAGTAAAGCAAAAAAAATATTCACATTTCGATCAAAAAGTTAATGTCCTCCTGGTTTTCCCGATCCTCCTTGATTATTGTTATTGTTGGCGTTGGTCCCCTTTCCACTTGGATTAGTGTCACTGGCTCCTCCAGCGGCTCCATGATTGGGGGTTCCACTCGCGGCTGGTTGTCCAGGTCCTGGTTTGGAATTGGTTGAATCTGCAGAGCCACAGACAATGAGGCCAGCGATCAGAAAAAGAATAGCGATTTTGGTAGAGAGCATTTTGGAAACAATTTTGGTTATCTCTGTTTGAATAGGGTCAACTTTTTATACCCCTCTTGGATTATGATGATTTCCTGGTTTCGGATTCAACATAATTCGTCATTTTATTTTCATATTGACATCATGGATTAAGGTTTGAACTTTATGCCCAAACAGTTTTTATAGTTATCCGGTTTCCATGAACGAAAATAGCCTGCATCTCTGTATGGGTAGACTAGAAGTAACTAGAATACATTTTTACAAAGTATTTGTAATCTATTTTCAGTCCCGATCCAGCTTGTCCTGCTCAGATCATCTGACGCACTGTATCGGCCGAAACATCTTTTTCGATTTTTCGAATTTAAAAATTCAAAGTTCCACTCGCTACAGACAGGATGTTATTCAATCTGGTCATGTTGGTGGAAACTGTGGAAACTTCGAGATCAAAGTTTTGAGTGAAAATGTGAATGTGAAGGGGTACCTAATGAGTTGGTAATGTTCGACAAAGATCATGATCATTGAATGTGGAATAACTTCAGGGCCGACGAGTTGCAACACTTCCAGTCGTATCCAGATTTCGAAATCGACAACGCGCATTGTGACGTCATTTTTGAGAAGCCTACAGTAATCATGAAACTAGATGCAGCTGTGAATTTGTGAGACTCTCTCGAAGGGACCCTTACACGCCTTCGTTTTTAGGTACCATCATTTCTGCGACTTCATCAACCTCTATGCATCCCTTCATTTGAATCAGACCTTTGATCAAGATGTTGATATTATCCTGTGGGATACGGTAACGTTTCGTCTAGCTAAAAACAGTTTAATTGTGAAGTTTCAGCACCCAGGAGGATACAATGACCACTACTATGGAATCACTTGGAAAGCGTTTTCGCGACATGAGCCTTTAGAGCTGAAAGATTTTGGCAAGTGTTATTGCTTTTATTTTCAGACCGAGCTATAGGATAGTATAACATCGAATTTCAGATCAAAAAAGAGTATGTTTCAAAAACGTGATGATGCCATTGCTGGCTCGTCAAAGAAATGGTCTGTTCTATAATAGCCCCTTGGCGTATGGCTGCTCTGGGAGCACCCTATTCAAAACCTTCTCCCAGTTCATTTTGCACAGGTGAGAGCTCAAAAACTAAAGAACAGTTTTCGACGTCCCTAATTTCAGATTAGGAATAAAGCCACAAAAAGCGGAACTGGAAAAAGTGAGAATTGTGATTCTATCGAGATCCACTGCCTATCGTCGATTCCTAAATGTAAAAGAGGTGAGTCGTTAAAGAATCGTTTATAGTTTCATCAACAGGAACAGTTATAAGTGAATTCATGAAAGACTTGTAGTCATATTAGTTCTCCTCTCAATTATTCCTTGATCCACCCGTCTGAACGCCAATCGACGCGTTCTCCGTCTCATCATCACTCTGGTCTCTGATCTGACGGAGCTCGATTGGCACTAGGATTTTCTGTAAATAATACCATGAGGAACCACTAATGAGGGTTATAATACCTGATGACCCAACTCGGGTTCACTCAAAAAGTACCCATTGACCACCTCATCAGAGGGAGAGAGCTGAGTTCGCAGCTTCCAAATTATGAGACCACATGCTATCACTGAAATATGTACTTTGAATGAACTCTGCGTTTCAAAAGAAGCTCACAATGAATCGGACCGAATAACATCTGACACATGTACATCGCGATCCGAGTACTCGTCACTATCCGGTTATCATTCGCTCCTACACTTTCCAGATATTTCTCTTCATCGCTGATTAGAAGAGCAGTCCAGAAAAATAGACCGGTGCATTCTATGAATGATAATGCAGCCGCTATTAGACTTGCTATCTGCAAAAAAACATAATATTGCTTAGATTTTACGGTTTTTTTTCACTCACCAACCATCCCCTTGTAGGTTGACACCTGATGAATATAAATATGACCATACAATTGCACAACATCAGAAAACATAATAAGATGGGCCAGGGAAACGGACCATCGTAGAACACGGCTATCATTGAGAATATCATCTGAAAAGCGGTAAATTTAGTTTGAGACAAGGTTCTCAAGCTCACCAGTTGAATAGCACTGGCTGCTGCGATAAGAACGCATATCAGGATTGTCCTCGGATTAGGGGTAAGGATTTTGGAAGTGACCAGTTGTTCCACCTGAAATTATAGTTTCCTTCTGGTTTTTTTTTTGTCGGATTTCTTTGGTTATTTTAAGTGTGTTACATTTCGGACAAAACGCCTTCGAAAGTCGACTAAGATCCGAACTTCCGACCTATCGCTCCAAATGTAAGAGTTGCAAGTTCCGGTCACTGACCAAAAGCTGACAAAGAAGTATGACCAGAAAGGTCCAACTTCATGCCGAACTCTCATGAAAAAAAACTTACATGAAAAGAATTGGAGACATGTGAATAGTTCATCATTTTTGAGGGATCTCCATTGTTCATATTCCGATTATGAATTTGCTGATATGTCGGATTGATCGCCATTCCACCACCACCGCCGGGGTTGATGTTGTATGTCGTTCGGACTGTTACTAAACGATGTGTTTTATTAGAAGTGGTTAGCCGATGAAAGTTTTATGAGAGTTGAAGCTAACTTTCAATACACTGATCAGGTCAGAATTTCTCATAATGAGCCTCTACTTTTTCTCATAATCTGGAGCAATGTAGAAGGGAAACTAAAGATTCAAAACTTTCAACTTTCGAACTCATAACTCACATCAAATTTTGCTGATCTTGATTATTTCAGATACGGGACCGGTTTTTCGTTTTACCCCTAGTTATGAGAAAAAGTGCAGCTCGCTAAGACGAGGAAACTGTTGTTAGTTTTTTGCTAAATATCAAAGATATCCAAAACCCTTACCTGTAGACTTGGTAGTGATGCTATCATTATCCGATTCACTGGGTCGATCGTCGAATCCATAGGTATCCCGATAGTAGACAGTGGGCGGAAAGTTGGGCATTGACTGCAATAATTCAAATCAGTTAATGAGTTTGTTTGTAACTTGTTGCAAGTCTTTTGCTCACAATCAAAATCTACACTGATAGAAAAAGAAAAAAGAAAAGAACAGATGAAAGAAGTGAAAACGATAGTGAATAGAAGACGACACATGTCATTGAATCGGCGAATTTATGATCACTCCCCGGGTCATTAAACGAGGGAGCCTTTGAGAGCCGGAGAAAAGCATGAATAGGAAGTTACATACCTTTGTTTGATCGATTCGAAACGGCACAGGTGCCGCCATTATTGAATAAGAAACAGAAGAAGAGTTCTGATTTTTTGAGAGATAGAGCAAGTTTTGACTCGGAAATGAGAGAGAGATTGGATAGACGACTCAAAAATGCATCTTCTCCCACATTCTTCTCATGGGAGCCCGCGCTTATTCCGTGTTGTTGTAAAATTGAAAGCTCGTCTCAGTGCACATCATTTAGAAAATGAATCTCGCATCAGTTTTTCCATTTGCTCTTGGGGTCTTTCTTGTGGGTTTCTCCTCTGTGTTGTTGGGGCTAGTGGAGGGGGGAAGTTTATGTGAATCAGAGAAGGGAAAGAATGAAAAATTGCTCTGGACCGAGGAGAGTATAAGATATATAGGCAATCGATCAATTGCAGATGGGAAAGACGAGGAAGAAGAGTAATTAGAGACAGAGTCAGTTGGACCAGAAAAACACGTTTGTTCTGATTTTTCCCACGATAAGAAACTCAACTGCAGTCGATCGAAATTCGAGCTTCGAAAAGACTAATAATGTGTCGATTTTCGCTGGCAATCAGGCTTAAGGTTCGAGATGAATCTATCAAAGTTTTGCGCTTGATTCCAAAGATCAGTGAATTGTCACAAATGCTCCGTACAGTTTCGTATTGTACCTTTGTTCAAATTAATCATTTTCCCTGAAAGATGAACTACTTTGAGAGAAAAGCCCAGCTTTTTTTTTCAAAATTTGTACCGTCGGTCTTTACAACGGCCTTTCTGGTTTGCCAGCGATTTTCAGAAATAGTTTTCTACAAAAATGGGAATCTAAATGGGAAATATCTTCCGCTCACAAATTTTCACGAAAATCGAAAAATTGGGAATCATTTCACGAGTCCTCAAAATGGCCCGTTTGAACTGATATGCGAAACTACAGAATTTCTAACGGCTGTTTTCCTACTATGACTTTTTTATTAGCATATTAGTCTTCTCTGGAGTCATTCATTGCATCGAGGTCCCAATCATTTCTTCAGAAGTGGAAAAGACATCAACGATTTTTTTGGTGAAGTGAAGTTTGTTTTATTTAGTTTTTATCGAATCATAATCTGTAACATTTTCAATAATCGAAAATCATTCAACCCCGATTCTATAAATAGTAACGACAACTTTTAGACAATCACTTCCCCCAAATCTCCATTCCTAACTCCACTACACCAAAACTCCGGATCCAGTAAACACAAGATCAATCTCGAGATTTCTCTCGCCAATTGGAATGTTAGGCAAAGAATCAGAAAATATCAAAAATAGGCATTTATGGCAGAAATTTAGCGGACGAAAGACTAAACAACATATTTTGAAAGATCTGATAAACAGAATATTCTCCTCGGCTCAGATGATCGAGTGACATGACAGAGAAAGAGTGGACAAGTGTAAACGAAGTGGCGATTGAATGGAGAGAGAGAGAGGCTCCACACGAGAATAATCATAACGTCGTGATTCTTGAAGAGAGATAGAAAAAAGAAAACGGAACGGGTAGTAATACTACTTTTTATTGGGAGCAACCTGATACCAAGTGGCACTCCTCAGCACATATCAGTTGTCATATCAATTTCAGCTCCTCAAATCACTCGGACACTTGCCAAATGTGACGGTTCGAGTTGTTGATTATAATGAGTGAGTTTTTTGAAGACTTGGACCTCCGAAATTCGAATCCGGGTGCTTTCAGACGGATTCCATTCTTGCGCCAACTGAATACAACCTCTCAAACTGACATTTTCATCGGGATGCATGGCGCTGGACTCACACATCTTCTATTCCTCCCGGATTGGGCTGCAGTTTTTGAAGTGTTCGTTATTCAGAATTTGATTAACACGAAAAACTCTTGAATTTCAGATACAACTGCGGAGATCCGGGATGCTACTCCGATTTGGCCAGATTGCGGGGTGTCAAGTATTTCACTTGGCCAGAGTCGAAAATCCATCTGATCCGATCCGACGAGGAAGGGAAACATCCACAAAGCGGGGAGAAACATTTGAAATTTGCCAACTATTATGTGGATCCCGTTGAATTCCGAGAGCAAGTGAAAACGGTATCTGATTCCAGAAACGTTTTCAGTTCTCTGACAATGCTTGTTTCAGATGGTGGAGCATGTTCGAGCTCATCCAAAGTTCATAAATTCCCGAAAGATTCAAATACGAAAACAAAGGGAAGCGGAGGCGGAGAAACAGAAAAAGGAGTTATAGGCAGAGAGCCTTTAAGTTATTATCTTTTCATTTCAACTTTAATCATTTCGCTTTATGTATACCTGTTTGAATGGAGTGCTTTTGTCGGGTTAAAATAATGAAGCTAGTCAATTCATCGTTTATGGTTGTTCAGGTTTTTTTTTTGAACAAGCTCCCATTGAGATTCCATTTGATACTCGACTTCCTCCCACTGTCATTTCAGCTGTTGCATGTTTGGAGCAGTGGTGAACACTGGCGGACATCGAACGATGGTCGCAGGTTTGAGCTTCGGCTGGGACAAAAGTCTTTCTTTTTCTATTTTTCGGATGTGGCAAGATCCCCATGAAACTTCATGATTTTTGAAACATCGGTTTTCCTATCCAGTACACATAGCCTTATACTCTAAACTTTCCCCCATAATAATTTTCTCAAACTTTCCGTAAATTGCTAGTTTGCTCTGGTTTCGTGACTATTTGAAATTCTTTTCTCTAACTCAGTTTATCAGCTCAAACTGATTCAATAAGCCCAGAAACAACTCTTTCACTTCAAAACAGCCGAGAGACAGCTGAACATGTATTACCTCCTCTGAATTCGGCTCGAGCAATAATCACCCGGTTTCTTCAACTCTTTTCTCCTCTTTTCTCTCTTAACGTTTTCTGGAGAAAAAAAACCAGTTGACACCTCCTCAGAAATACGTTATTTGAAGCAGCACTTCACGTCATAATTTTTTTGATTAGTGATATATATTGCAGATATCTAGACCATTGATCAGGCCCCATTGTATTCTGCTCTTACTCACATTTTCTCGTGATTTACTTTATCGGAAGTCTGTAGTATTCCTTGTAGTACTCGTTTTCCAGACAACGGAAACTAAAACGGCCTCGTCTAGCGACCACTTTTTTACTTCATCTGGTGCTCACCTCTTGTTTTTCAACACAACGAATTCTCATTAAGACCTCTCCGCATCTCTTTTGAAAGAACAAACTCCGCTTTGGGAACTTTACTTTTTTCGACTTTTCAAGTCAATATATTTTTGGTTTTTGAAGATCAGAACACTTGAGGCTAAAAATACTAACCTCTGTTGGTGGTTATTTTTGATAATCACTAGGAGTGGGCGGCTGGTACAAAAATTGAGACCACGTGCTGTTTATGAGGATCGAGAACAAAATATGTGGTATTAAAGTGTACTATTCTGTAGTCTCAGACTGAAATTCAGGATAAAATTCTTTGAATAATCTTCGGGTTCATTTGTTATCGTCACTTCTAATTTGTCTGTAATTATCCGAAAAAAGTTGTCAACTGCAAAACTGAAAGTCACAAGTTGTTTTATACACTCAAGAATTTTCAGAAGACTCGGGATACGGGAAACCGTTTTTTTTAAGTCTTCAATGTTGTCTGTCTTCCAACGCCTCCCAATGTAAACCAACAACCTTGATACTCTTTTTATCGTTACTCTATTTTCTCTTCTCTCCAAAAACAGTTTCAGAGTCATGCTTCAAACTCCATCAATAGCATCTTCAATCGCCTGGAATGATGTTTTCTACTCAAACTGGTGTCCAATATTCACAATCATCCTCTTGATTTTTCGAATAATTATTGTCATTGTGCAGAGAAATTTGTACGCTCGACCGGTTTCAGTTATCATTTTCATGACGGTAAGTACAGATCTCTGAAAAAAACCTCAAGTTTAAAACATTTTCAGATGAAACTAATTATGGACTATTTCTTGTTTGAAGGTGTAGAGGTTAGTTTTCTTTCCCCTTAAACTCCGAATTTCAACTCTCCTCTTTCAGCGTTTTTCTCCATTCTCCGAACATATCAATCTCCAATTCCTCTTGGCAATTGAAATGTTCTACGTCACCATGTCCAACTTCATGATTTACTCAATCTTCTATGGCGACCTGGCGCTCCCGATGAAAGTTATAATACAATTTGCGGCACTCAATTTGGTTTCCGTTTTTGTTGCCATGGTTCTGCTGATTGTTTTCGAGGTTTGTTCAAAAGGCCGAACGGAAATTGAGGAGGAAATGGGAAACGATTTCAGAACACAATGTGTCACTTGACAACTGCCGTTGCACTTCATGTGATCTCCAGTGAGTTTTGAACTTTGGAAAAAAAGTTTTAAAAACAAACAGCAAAGAAACAAGATGATCCAAAATAAAGAAAGATGAAAGTTGAAAGGCAGTAATTCTTTTTCAGTAATTCTCTACCGTGAAAAGTGTGCCGCTCTTCTGAAATGCCGCGTCTACAACGCCCTCGGCAAACTGTTTATCTACTTGACGATGCTGTTCAAGCTTCTTTTCGACCATTTCATCCGAATCTTCTACCTCTCCAACCTCCTTCTCAACATGTTCGAATCCTCCGTCACCCGAGACAGAGTCCTCTACTTCTTTCAAATCGTCACCACTTTTGTTCTTCCGTTTCTCTTCATCTTCTACCGGCGGCAGAACTCGGAAAGTATTGGTATTTTGTTTGGTGAGTTTTTCGATTATTAATGAACTTCAATCCCAGAGTTTTTGTAGCTGCTGAGAAAAAAATTGGAGGGAAAACAAAAAGCCAACGGACACTGGAATCAAATTTTGTTTTCGAAAACGGAGCAGAGGAATTGATGTTTCCGGCGGAAAACGAGTTGAATACCATTAGTGATATTGCTTCGTTAGAGGACTGCGACCTAGATTTGGACTATGAGTTAGCGGCTCAACAAGAACAAGAAGTTGCATCGGCTCCAGCTTCCAGTCGGGAACCCTCAATATTTGCTACGGCAGAATCAGGACGATCCAGGCGACACGAACACAGAATGCAGATCATCAATAGGACACTGAATAGAGTGGCTTCCATAGAATGTTATCATCCGAGTACACTTTGATTCTTCATTAAAGACAATAAAAGATTATTAGTAGTACACATGTGTTCACAATTCATATATACAGGATTTACGCGCATTTCAAAAAGTCTGGAATGTTTTGCAGTTGAAGCACCTGCTTCGAGTTCATGTCATAGTCCGAGACGGTCGCCTCATCGAACATGTAGTAGGCGTCGGTGAATCCTTGAGTCTTCTCGATTCCACTTCTGACGTCGTCTGGGAGATTTGGGAAGTAGCGATTCTTGTCGTTCAAGAACGACGGGGCGTTTTGATTGACGTTGTAGGTGGCGAACACGTTTCCCTGAAAATTTGATCACTGTTTTTCACCATAATTTCTCCTAAATTGGCACAACTATAGAACGAAACGTAGACTTTGGAATGTGCTAGGTGGCTACCTGCAAAGCTTTTTAGAAATCGAGATCGTCTTCTATAAATAAGTGCAGGCCACAGCACATTCATAAGCCCGTATCAGAGAAAATTATTGGAAGCTTTTTTGGTTAGATTCCCAGACCTCGAGAAAACACTTACAGACAGCAGAATAACACTTCCATTGTTCAATGGGAACGCTCCTTGTGGATAGAACAGTACGCGATCGTGAAGTTCCTTCGGATAGTTTTGAGCCTCTCTGAAAACAAAAACAAACAGAGCATGTTAGGAGCATATTGAGCCATACGTGAATTGCACTCCATCGTACTCGTATCCATAGATAGTTCTCTCGACAAACAAAAGGATCAGGGGACCCGAGGATACTGTAGCATTCACGAATTGAGGTCCGCGTGGGAAGACTTGTTGGATCGGACGGCCGGCGTCGGCAAATTTTCTGTTATTCACTTTGTACACCTTGTTTTCACGGAACACCAGCCACTCTTGGTTGTTGACTGAAAACAGGTATATCAGCGAAAAGCTGAAAAATTTTGTATAGTTACTCACTGGCTACAACCGAGTCAATGTGCTTGGGGCACTTCGACTGAGCAACATCGGATGAGGGGACCGAGTGATCGATGGACGAGAGTCCTGAAAAAAAGGAAAAGATAACGGAGATCAAGGGAGCATGTCACATGTTTCCGGTCAGGAATGCGAGCATTTCTCGGTGGATCTTTCATTTCAATTATGCTAGAAGTTGATTTGAATAAGGTCTATACGAGTTCCATCTTGATTTTGAGCCACTAACCATGCATAACAAACACTGCATTCCGTAAAAAATGCAACACGAACATTTGATCTCACGAACCTTCTTCAGTTGGCACCGGATTCTCTTCAACATCATTAGTGCCTACTTCAATTCCAGGTGGACCACCAACCGCCCAGAGAAAGTGATAAGTGACGAGAAAAATGAGTGATAAATTGAAGTTCATGGATAGAGCAAGAGAGCAAATGGGTCTTGGCAAAATGAAGTGAAAGGAAGGAAATGAATTCTTTCTTCGAGATGTCGGAGAATCGAGAGAAAAAGAGAGTAAAAGAGCAAAAGTTGACTTATGAGAGAATGCAGCTGTTCTTCACGAGATGGACACGAAAAAAAACCACAGGGGAACAAATAGTTTGGGTTCAATGTTAGATGAGAGAACAATGTGTTGATACCAGAGTTGATAGAAAAAGGACACTCGGGAGACGTCGGGAGCCACAATTTCCGGAAACCAGAAGTCGGAATTCCTAACAACTCTACCGCATATCTTTCAATCTTGGTGGCCTTATTTTATAGTGAAAATTTGGCTATATTCCACTTGATCAAGGTTAGACATGGTCGAGCATAATTTCGATCAGAAAATTGCGTATTTTTTCTATGGCTTTTTGTGATTTGTGACATAATTTTTGTCAGCAAGAAAGTTACCTTAGATTCACTATGTCTATCTACAAAATCGTTGCCCTTTCATTCACATTTTCCATCTTCTATTATAACATTGGTCCTTCATTCAAGAACTGAAAGATCCAGCTCCCTAAAACAACTTTTCCACCATCAAACCAGACTACAATTTCCCCCATTTTCTGACACGGAACTTTGAACCTTTGAATCATCAAGTGGTCACTCAATTAGAACTTACTCACCATACATTTTGCGAATCGCCAGACGATCCACATTTGGAACAGTGTCCACTGTACCGAATGGAAGGAGCACTGGTTTGAAGATCGGGTGCATGATGGATCCTCTATAGAAAGTGTGCGGAAGTCCGAGGACATGTCCGATTTCGTGAAGAAGGGTGTGATAAAGAGAGATTCCCATCGGAGCTTGTGACTTGTACGCCCATTCTTGATTCTTGTCCAGTATGATGTGACTGTTCAGAGGTTTCGAGGCACTGCCGGCAACTGAGTGTGATAGCTTTGGAATAAAAGAGCACGAAGAGAATACCTACTTCTCAAATTGCTCTGTGGCACATCATAGAATGTAATGGTGACGTCTGGAGTCTGCCCGGTAGTCTCCACAAACTTAAATCCACTGGCGCGGGTCCATTGCTCGAATGCTTCGTGAGCAGCCGATTTGAGTTGAGCCTGGGTTAGAGTCTTCGGGACGTTCACAATTTTGTAGGTCAACGATTTCTTGGTCCACAGTTCCTTCTTGGATGCCGCTGAAATGATAATCATGAAAAAAAGTTTGGTGATTTCTGGCTAACGAGCAATAGGAGATCCTCGATCCATATCGTTGTTGGCACACCGCCACTCGTTCATCTTCGCTTGAGTGGGGACGTCGACTGTTCCAGATGAGTAGTAGAGGAATGCTGATTGGAAGCGAACTAGAGCGTCGTGAACTTGTTGTTCGGAGGGTTCTTGGACGGATTTCACAGGTTGATGAGCATCAGGGATCATGTAGCCGAATTTGAAAAGGTACACCTGGGAAATATAAAATTAGCTGTAGATTCAAAGACCGATGACGGAATACGTTCTTCAGTCAGTCTTTTGGGTCCTCAAATGAAAGGTCTCGATGAGTTCTATCTAACCTATTTGATACGAGCGGCTTCAGATTCGAAACAGCTTCGTGTTTTTGGCCAGTACTGCATCTACCTTAGGTCGACCCATGTCACATAAGTAAACTAGGAAAATACAGAGAAACCCGGAAGTAATCTCTGACCTAACAACCCAAGAAGTTGGTAACACCTCTCATTTTCATTTGTTCTGTTTCCTTTAAATCTTACTTTTGCCTCCTCGAGCAACTCTTTCTGCAACTCTGGCTGCTGAATGTCTCCATTTGTTCCCGGACTCCCAGCCGTCACTAAACCAACGATTCCCAATAAAATCACAGGCCACATCGGATGACCTGAATAAAAGTTTTCTGAATAAATCTTCAGAAAAAAAATTCAGTCGAGAGAAGACAGAGGTTAGAAAACAAAACATTAACAGGTTTTCAAAAATTGATCTTTTCATTCTGTAAACAGAAACAGTCGATGGGAAGATGGAGGTGATCGAAACAAAAACAGGCGACGATTCGATTGGAAATGAGAAAAATTGGACACAAATTGGATGTCTCTCCTTCTGTTTCTCGCCGAACTTGGTAAAAGAGAAACAGAAAAAAAGTGATATGGGTTAGAACAGAAGAGAAGAGAAGATGACATGATATCACTTCATCAATCGCGTTGAATCGAAGATCGTTACTTATCATAACAGAAAAAAAATCAGTTAATTGCGTTTTTAATTGTTTTTTTGGCACTCATATCTAGAAAACCAGCCATATCGGATGATCTTTCTATCCGGAATATCCTCCTGACATTCGAATCGAAGGCAAATAGAATGTAGGGCATGGGTAAAGTCACCTGAAACAAAAAATGACTCGGCTGAAAAGCTGGAAATCTGATTGAAAACTTGGACATTAAGATCACTTCATTTGGACTACGTTATGCGCTTCTGGTATCTGGGAATTTGGTAGTACAATTGCTCGGCGTCAATTCAGAATTGATAGATTTAAGATAGTAGCATAGCCGAAAGAAGCTTTCCGTATGTATCCCGGTCTATTTTGTCAAGAAAAAACGGAGATGGTGTCGCAGCGGTTTAGGATAAGTTTCAGATGTTATCTCCTGTGAAATTTGGAGATATTTTATTCTATTATAGATTTCACAGATTTCAAAGACACGGCATCGAGGAAGTAAAGATGAGTCATCAACGTTCCTAGAAATCATTCACGAATCGAAGGGTCATGTGATGGAGTGATTGGTCAGAATAACGTTCAGTATCGGAATGTCACTTTTTCCAGTTTTTCTATGACATTTTTCGATCACTCATGTTGATAATTGTTCTAGGGATTCACTCCGAAAGTTATACCGCTCGAAAGCTGAAGAAATTTTTTATCGAAACGTCCAGTTCCGAAACGGTTCGAACTCGTGCAAAGTTTATGATGAAATGTTGACGTTTACATAACACTAGGAAACTGGCAAAACTTGTTGGTTTTCCGAACCATCCTTACCATATCGGATGTGAATGTCACCACTATTGACTTGATAGACGCGAAATCCGTGGGACGCAAAAACAAGTACACAATGCTCGTTCCAATCTGAAAGTATTCTTATTTTCATTGTTCTTATGATCTTCTTAAAACGTTCTCTTACCAAGAAAATCAAATTTCCCGACATTAGCACACTATTGCAGGCTATAACTCTTGTCAACTTCTTCACGAAATTTCTGTGTCTATTCGAGTGCATTTTCTTCCCTCGATTCTCTATTTGAATAGTCGTCGATACGCCAATTAATAGGATGAGCAAGAAATAGAAGGATGAGAAAATGGGATTAATGGTTGCATGCATGAATAGGCTTCTCTGAAATGAAAAATTGAAAGAGTTTCGAAAAGTTGCGACACCTCGTTCACTGTTTTTTGAATAACTCCATTCACTACCGCCACTCTAGCAATGTAGTTTCCACCTATCCACCAAGGAGAAGTTACAGTAAAAGACCAGATAATAGTGAATATTGGAACAATGAAATACCATCTGCTCCAATACTGAAAATATTGAATAAAGTTTTTCGAATGTTGACCAGAAATACCTGCTCAGATTTCATAGAAAAGACGGAAGACCACCGATACAGTACTAACGATAGGCCTGTCACGTTTTGCATGTGAAAGTAGCTGAAAAAATGTTATTCAGTGATAAGCGGGAACGTCGTTTTCTACTATCCAGAAAGTAGAAACCGAAACGGATATACTTTCGGTCATTGTAGGGAACCCATTGGACTAACTTACACAATAGTGAGAATCCTCGAAAGCGTCAGGATTCCAGGTACCCCCGTTTCTAGAAAAACCAGAGTCATGGATCCCGATTCGAAGTGCTCTAGCCGTATTGCCAACCATGTATTGATGTAACAAGTGATGTTCTGAAAAATGGGCAGATGTTTTTGAGTGAACGTGAGTAAGTGCTCCATTCCAAAGCTTCCTGAATTTTCGAATATGTCACCCTAGCCGAATCAGTTTTCAACTTTTGGTTTTTGTCAGACCGGCTTTTTTATAATTGGATTTTCTCATGCAAGACGTGTGTGTGTGTGTGTCTACATGCGTAGTCATGGGAAAAAAGTTCAAAATCTACTGGAAAGTATCGGGGTAGAGATCCATTTTTAGAATCTCGTGATTGTGGGAAACTGGAAATCAGGAATTCAAACCGTGAATTCCGAAACCAGGTGTAGTTCTTCGGCACACTTTGGATGCGGCCAGGAATACCTGACCTCGAAAAGTTGAACAAAAAACATCCAGGATCTCGTTTAGTTTCGTACAAGAGAACCTTAGAAAACTCCAGAGGTCAGAAGACTTGGCCAGAATGTTAACTGTTAGAATTGCTCATCAGAATCTGCCACACGAGTTTCAATTTTGGGTGGATTTTGAACTCATAGCCTATTGGAAGTTCGAAACAGCGAAGCAAAAGAGGTGTTAAAACAAATGACCAGAGGTGGAATCGAACCAACAACCCTCCGATCATAAAACCATCGCGCTATCAGATACACCAAGCGTGTTCTTTTGTCAAGACTGCAATGATGAGCGTAGATAAAGGTGGTAATGTATGGAGCTTGCGCTCCCGTTTCGCACACCCCTTCTGATCAACTCACCACAATAATATCAATCTGGAGCAATCGGTAAAACGGATTACCCAATTTCTTCCGGTTGCAAAACGGAAGACAAAAGAAGAAACATAATAGAATAAACGAGGGTACTCCATAAACCATCTGACAAAGTGTAACCACTTGCATCTGAAATCGCTGAACCATTTCTTCAAATGATCACTCCGGAATCCGGTCATTCAACTTTTCTTCAGGACTCGGAATCTCGTGCTCAGATTGTAGTAAGACGACGTAGGGTGGGAAAAACAATGAATCAGGAGAAAAAAGGCAGAGTGAAAGAACAAGGAATGGCGACGCCCCTTTCGGTGGAGTGATATGGTGGTACGAGCTCATTAGTTTTTTTTCCGCACTAGTGGTGGGAGGAAAAGATATGGAAATTTGAAGATGGAAATGTCTTTTGAAAACAGAATTTGAAGGGAAAAGATCAACAAAGTGAGGGTGGAGGGTAGAATGTTACATTTAATGATCGAAAACATAATTATGGCTTTGAAAACGTTTCCAAATGTCTGGAATGTGTTGAAAGTTTGCCCTATCCAAATCGAATTGCCAAAGAAACGGAACTAACGATCAAAAGGGAAAAATTCCAATTTCCTCCGGGACAGCTAAACAATTGAACTTCTACCGGAAATGACAAAGAGACCTGAAAGTTTTTCACCTGGCTCCGAAAACTTTGAGAACATGGAAATGAAATGTATTCAGGGGAAAATCTTCTCATGAAAAAGCTGAAGCACCGGAAATAGGTAGATTAAAAATGGCTATTTCTGAAACACCTGCGGAGAATAAAATGTGTTATACTTATTGTGTGTTGAATTTGATTAGATTTAGGGCCAGACGTTGTCCTTCTGAAAAGTGTCTGATAACATTATCTCTGTGCTCTAACTTCATTCCAGAGGTTCCAAAGCTGTCACTCATGAAGCTGCAAGATCTCAGTTTGAAACATTTTTATTTCGAGATTCGTCGATGTACTCAAATTTCCCATCATATTTCAACTTTTTCAGATTTCAAACTGAGAAATTGCTGCGGATCTTTCCCATTGTTGGTCTATTCTTATCGACAACCTTCAATCTACAATCATTGATCTACCAAACTTACGTGACGGGAAAATGAGCTGTCAAACCAATTATGACTACTCTTTGCTGTGTTGGCCTCTGTCGATATTGATCCTGAATTATTGTGAACGAAAAGGTTGTGGGGCATCCCGATGAAATCTGTGAAACAAACAATTTGGAGTACTATTCATGTATTGATTCAGAGATCTCACATCAGATGGGGCAGCCTTTCAGTCTTCCTGGGCGCGAATCAAACTGGCCGCCGCCAATCTTTCATTGCCAACCAATTTGACTGTTTTTTCTTTGAAATCGAAATCGAAAAACTGATCGAAATGAGATAAGAAGAAGAAGAGTCAACATGTGATCTGCAAAATTAGCAAAACGTTAACAAGAAAGCACGTTTTGATGGATTTTATTTTTGTAGAGGTTGGGTCCGGGTAAACTTCATACTTTGTAAATACCATGAGTGAGAGCCACATTCTTCGTTACTCTCAAACAGTAATAAATTTCAACAAGAAACGAATGCAATGAAAAATGAAAAGAAAGAAAAAATTAACAGGAGACGAAACAGGAATCCCTGTTTACTAGAACAAAGTCTGGGTTTTTGAATGTGCTCTGTGGCTTTCTGCGAAAATTTTTTTTAAAATGCGAAATATCTGCTCCAAAATAAGATTAACGATGTTAGAAGGCTAGTGGTATTGGAAGAAAGACTCTTGGTGAGGGGAAGGTGCTTCTATAAAGTATGAAAGCCCGACTGTGTACAAGAGTGAGTGTACCACAAGTGGGCTCGAATGAAAATTACAAAAGAGAGCGGAATGAAAATTGAGAAGGAGGAAGGAGTGATTTTCGAATGGATATAATGATGAAAAACAAGTCAATGTAATACAATTTGAGATTCGACCGGAATAGGCTTGTGTGCGAGTAGCTCATTGAGTGGCATTTGCCAATCCACGAAATGAAGTTCTTCGTCTGTAGTCAAAAGAGAAGCTACGTTTCCATCCGATGGTCTGACGATGTAGGTTTCGAACAGAATTTCTCTTGCTTCGGAAAAAGAATTTCCAATAAACAATATTCTGAAAAATGAAGAGCGTTTAACTGGCATGAGCTGAGTCACTCACCGTTTCCAAAACTGAAATAGTCGTGGGTAATCGAATTTCTTGACGTTGACCGTCTCCAGAATCTGATTTTCATTGGGAATCGCATGACTTAGGATATACAAATATTTTAAATTTGGGGGTCCCTGATTTTTCATCCATTTTTCCAAAAATCCAATTACTGAACTTCTATTTATCCTAACCCAATATAAACATAACTGCATGCCATTGAAATTTTCAAGAATCTCATCACAATTTTTACATCCAATTAAATCAAGCTCTCTTGTGTCGAAAATTCGGGAATTTTTCAGGGATTCCCATTCAGAGGAATAATACCAAAGAAAGTTTTGGGTCGGAGAATTCTCTAGAAGTTCACGTAGTCTTTTGGAGTACTCTAAACTTTGTGGGGTATCCCACATTTCGCGTTCCTGAAAGTGAGAACTATTGGAGAATATTCCGAGTTTCGGAATGAAATCGGATTTGTTCGTCTCCAAATCATAAGTCATTGACGGTCCGAAGACATCAGCAATGAATACGTGAATTTTTTGAAGAATCGGGTCAATGTCGACGTCATCGGAAATGATTGTCCATGGGGCGGAAGACGTTGAGGGTCTGTTAGAAAGATACGAATCGGGGAGCTCTAAGATTGCCTCTGAAAAACTTACAAGAAGAACGTATCCATTCCGAAAAGTCCCCGTTTCTCCAAATGAAGAATCTGATCTATGTTTGAACTCGGTCGAATTATCAACAACGGTTCCCTGTTAACTGGTCCAATTTCACAGTGGTTCCTATGTATACAGCAATATACTACAGATTGAATTTTTTTTAAAGCAGGACTCAGAATGTACTTTATATTGCTTTGTAGTCTTTTCGAGCATTGATACAGTATAAATAAATCTGTAGTTGCTGTATGTCGGAGGATTTCTTTTTGGACAACAAATGGGAAATCTGAGTATTTCATTATGGAGTGATGAGTATCTGAAAATAAAACTGCAATTTCTAAAAGTTCCAAGAAGGCAAAATCAGTAAAAATGAGAATCAAAAAACTGTGCAGCTGAAGATTCGGTGCACTATTCATTTATTGATTGAGCAGAGATCTCACTTCAGATAAACCAACCTTTCGGTCTCTGTTGGTGCGAATGAGTAAATGGACGTCTCCTGGGTTGCGTGACCTCTTTTGGCCTCTAATAGTGCAATGTAAGTGCGCTCCACCGTCCCGGGGCTTGTTCCTAGGAGAGAACTTCGAACGTAACACCGCCGGATCAGTGTCGCGAATCCAGCTCCATACTCTTCTGATGATGGGGATGATGATTTTTACTGAATACCAGAATGCTATGCACCGATCAAGTCATTAGTCTCAAGAGAATTCGAAAATTCAAGGCACCTAAAACGCATTAAATGTTTATTACGAAAAAATGCAATAAATGACAGGAAAGGAATTAAAGTTTTTTCTATGTACAGTGTATGTAATGATAGAGAGCAAATCACAGGATTATATGTTGAGGTTTGATAGGAATGGGCGTATGTGTTAGTAGCTGATGAAGTGGCATTTTCCAGTCCACGAAATGAAAATCTTTTTCTGTCGTCAAAAAAGAAGCCGCATGACCATCCGATGGTCTGACGATGTAGGTTGCGAATGATATTTATTTTCTTCTAGAAGTAGATAGCCCGAACATGAATCTTCTGAAAATAGGGAAATTTTACTTATTAAGACTCAATTACTAACCGTCTCCAGAATTGAAATAGACGTGGGGAATCGAACTTCATGACATCGAAGTTTTCCCTAATCTGACCTTCACTGGGAATCGCTGAACGTTTCATGATATGCAAATACTTCAAATTTGGTTGTCCCCGGTTTTCCATCCATCTTTCCAAGAATCGAATAACAGAACTTTCGTCAAGTTTAACGCAGGTCAAATACAACTGCGTTCCATTGAAACTTTTGAGGATTTCCTCACCATTCCCACAGCCAGATAAATCAAGTTCCCTAATGTCAAAAATTTTGGAGTTTTTCGAAAAGCCCCACGCAGTAGAGCGAAGAAAAAGATACATCTGAGTTGGAGAAATCTCTAGAAATTCATCTAGTTTTTTGAGATATTCCATATCTTTTGGAGGGTTCAATGCTAATCGATACTCAAGCAAGTGAGCACTATTCAAAAATATTCCGAGTTTCGGAATGAAATTGGATTCAAACGACTCCAAATCATAAGACATTGATGGTCCGAAGAAATCAGCAATGAAGATGTGGATTTTTTGAAGAATCGGGTCGATGTCGACGTCATCAGAAATGATTGTCCATGGGGTTGAACACGTTGAGGGTCTGGAAGAAAAATCGAATTCGGCGAGCTCAAAAATTGCCTTTAAAAACTTACAAAAAGAAAGTATCCATTCCGAAAAGTCTCCGTTTCACCAAACCAAGAATCTCATTGGTATTTGAACTTGATCGAAGTAGTAAAAAAGTGGTTCTGTTAATTAGTTCAATTTCACAGTGGTTCCGATGTTTACAACGGTACACTACAGATCGAATTTTGTTGAACGCAGGATTGAGAATGTATTTTATATTGTTTTCTAGTCTTTTCGAGCATTGGTACAGTATTAATAAATCTGTAATTGCTGTATGTCGAAGTATTTCTTTTTGGATAACAAATGGAAAATCTGAGTATTTCATTATGGAGTGAAGAATACCTGAAAAAAACAACGATTTTGAAAAGTTCAAAGAATGGAAAATGAGAACCGAGAAAACTGTGCAGCTGAAGATTCGGTGCACTATTAATTTATTGATTCATCAGAAATCTCACTTCACATGGATCACCTTCTCAGTCTCCATGGGTGCGAATGTGTAAATGGAAGGACGTCTCCTGGGTTGTGTGACCTCCTCTCCTCTCTTCATCAGATTTACAACTGAATGGATCTTGCGAACAAAGTGGGTCATAGTGTTATTACTCGTGCAGGACCGGGACCAATTCTACTATGTACATATTGTTACTGGCTACAAGATGAATTTTTGAGTAAACGTTTCCATCTGCGATGTGCTAGCCTGTTTTCTTCAGAACACTATTCCCGGAATCAACCTTCAAAAACTTCCGTCATTTTCAGAAGTTGAGAGCACGGTTCTCTTTTGGTTCTCAGATGTTCATCTGAAATGTTTTAGGAATTGTTATTGGCTACAAGATGAATAGAACAAATCATGAGAAATCATAATTTCTGACATGTTTTCAAAACATTTCAAAACATTTCAGAAAAGCCTCCGGCGAAGAAATGATGATATGATGAGTTGTGACAAATCCTACCGCAACACATTTCCACGGCACGAAGGAGGAGAAAAAGGTCAACAGCTGCTCGATTCGAGAATCCAGCAGAGACATCTCGAATGAACATCTCTTTTCTTCTCTTACCGATCTAATGAGTCGTCGTAAATCCCGGATTATGGCACAGGAACACAAACATACGTCACGAAGTAAAAAAAGAAGAAGGATTTTTTACTAGTTTTTCGTTTGGCAGATGATGTGAGCCCAAAATCTAGGAGCTCTTGAGTTCGACAATGAAAGAATATAAGAAAGTTCATTGAACCAGAAAATAATACCCAATGACCAGAAATTGCTCCTGAAGGAAGGGGAGAAGGAATGAAGAAAGGAAGATTTCAGAAATTTTAAAACTTTTAGGTATCGCCTTAAAGTTGAGCCAACGACCTGTGCATGGCAGACCAGCCAGGAACACACAGAGCTACACGAGGGAACCTGTGTTACTGGCTTCTTGATATATCACGAGTTCACAGAAACGTCATGTAATTGACCCAATTGGACTCTCCACAAGGAGAACGAACGTTTCCGATTCCAAGTTCCTTTTCCTTTCCTGCGCCAACTCCATTTTCCATTCATTTTTTGTGTCCATGTCTCATCGGCGTTTTCTTTGTGGTTCAATGTGCTCTCTCTCCCTCTCTCTGAGAGCTCCGAAACGCTCTGGAGGAAGAAAAGAAAGAGGTCCCTTTCCAACACGTCTCTCGTTTCGTATTCTTTCTTCTTTTTTTCCTCTTTTTCTTCTTCTTTTTTCTCCGCGTACCCCCTCTTGAAGCTACTCATCGATTTCTTCCCTTCCTCTCTGCTCCTCTGAAATGCCGCAAAAATTTTCGTGGAAGAGGGAGGAAGAATACATTCCTCCTTCGTTTTTTCAAGACTTTCTCCTATTTTGTACCCTTTCATTATCCTCAAATTTCGCCTACGTCTTTAAATTGAATGAAAAATGTTGCATTTCTTTGCATAGGAGATTGAAAACCTCGGAAATGAAAAATCCAGAAGACGTCATCAGTTTGCCATTCATTTAGGCTGTGTCTTGATTCCTAACAATGGGGTCGGTTTCCTATTAATACATTTTCCGGGTCTATTCATCATTCAATTATTAATGAGGATTTGCAAAGCCAGCTTTGTTAAGATCTTGACGTTGTAGCTTACCCATAGGCTGAAAAGAACTAAAAACTTAGAAACAGGTTGCGAAAAAAGACCTGAACTGATGAGTTTTAAGCCAGAAACTATACCGTTTTTGCTCTAACAAGAGATGCGAGGAGCTCAGAAACGAGGTATCACATCAATTTTCTGCGTACTTTTCTGTTAAAGAAATCGAAACTTTCAGTTTTAGAATGTCCGGTTTTGAAAAGTCTTAAGTTTTCTACGGGTTTGAAACTTTACGTTTTGAGCCCAAATTCCTCAGTTTCGATCCTGGTCTTTGCGCTCACCCAGAATCCAAAAGTCTCTTGACATCATATCTTTTCTGCAGGATTTCTTTATTTGATGCATACTAAAATCTGTTCAAAATTCCTACACGTCACTTCCTTCTTCCTCCATCATATTTGTCTCTTTTCAACCCAGTTTCTTAATCCCTAGGATCTAGAAAAGGGGTACTCCTCTCATTTGAATTTTTGTGGCGAGTATTTTTTTTTCTTCGAATGTTCTAGAGAGACCGATACATTTTAAGATTGACTCAATATCACGACAAATACTATAATAACATTTCCAGATTCACCTGCTCTTGTTTTTCATCTAGATTTTCCCTGAATCTGCTAGGAAAACAGAAAACAAACGCTTGGAAAATAGTTGTGTGAAAAAAAAACTGAAAACATGTATAAATACTCGGTCCCCTCCTCTCTTCCTTTTTTGCCATTCCATACACTACTACTACGGCATGGGTCCTAGTAAGTCTACCACATCTCGAATTTCTCGTTTTCGGCACACATAGAGGGGCGCACAAAAAGTTTTTTTTTCTCGGAGAGAGCCATTCTCTTGATGAATTCTCCCTCTTCCTAGTATTTTATTCAATCGGTCTCCTCCTCCTCCTCTCATAAGGACTCATCTCCACCAAACTACTCGGCATCCATCATTTTTCAATGGGACCTCACTTTCTGTGTTCTCGTTTTTGACGGCGACCGATTAGAGTTCGTTTTCCATCGTTTTTCATTCTCTGCCATCCGTCTTCTTCTTTGAGTTGGTAAATTGGGTTTAATCTTTTTCAAATTGTGCATATGTATTCGTACTAGTTGTCAATGTGAGGACTGATTTATTGCTTGGCTCAGGTTGGAGTGTCTGGGATACTGAGAAAATCTTAGTAACCATGTCAACACTTCTATTCTTAGTCTTTTGTATTTAGACTAACGCAAACTTTTAGTTTATCAATAGTATCTTTTCCCTTCCTATTTCTGTCCCGATTAACTGATAAAATACCATAAATCAATTAATTGAAGCACACTTTATTAGTTATTCACTTTTTTATAGCTGTGACAGCAACCGATATACATAAATTTGGTCAATGTGGCGGTCAAGGGTGGGCTTCGTTTATCGTGATTCAATTTTTGTGATTAGGCACGTAACTTAACTTCTGGTATGAGATTGGTAGAGTTTGCTCTACTGATTGTCAAAAATTATGTCTAGAACTCGACCATTTGAATCGTCTATATTCACGTCTTCTGTAATTTGGCTCAGGTTAACAAGATTGCTTATCTTGGTTGCTAGAACAGATATCGAAATGTGGTTAACTTCAAAAAGGTTGCTCGTACTTTCATAACCATTTTTGAAGATAAACACTTTATGATATCTGTTACAGGAACCGAGAAAATTTGCTCATGATGCATCCTGTCACTTTTACCAAGTTTACATCGGTTTCTGTGGCAGATATCAAACAGTTTCGGTGAAATAATTTTGGTGAGAGTGGGTCTGCTTAGACACACCTCGATTCCTGAACCAATGTTTCAATGTATTTGCTACATTATTTGTTCAATATGTGACGTTATTTATTCAAATGCGATGGGCTGACATTGTTGGAAGCGGTGACGTGCCCTCCTCTGCTTCATCTTCTTCCTTCTCTCCTTTTGCTGCCGTTTTGCCTCCCGTTTGCAACCAAACAATTCTCCCTTTTTTCCATTCTTTCGCCTTTTTGTATGTGTGAGTGTGCTTGTGTTGCTTTTTCATCCTTTTTTTTTGCTTCTCCACTCTTGTTCCGTTGCGTCGTTAACGTCAAACGTATTCAAGACACGCGACGTCCGTCTATCTGGAAAAAAATCATCTGGAGAGAGAGATAGAGACTGACACATTCATTCCACACCTGGCAATGTTCCGTCTAGCTGCCAATCATTCTGCTGTCACCTTGAGTAGCAACAAGACGGGGATGTGTTGACCACAAAGTGTCTGGGCATGAAAATAGAAAATTAGTCATGGACACCGCTTGCGTCCAAGATTTTAGGCATGTCGATGTGGGTGGTATTAGAACTCTACCAGATCATCAAAAATGTTCCCGTTGCGTTTTGAGTTCAATTGGATCTACATGTGCGTAAATGGGTTCCGCAACGAAACTCGAAATGGAATGCGTCGAAAATAGTTGCGGAATACTATTCTCAATTTTTGACGGCTCCCAATTATTAGGCCACGCCCACTGCAACCGGTCAGCAATTTTTACCCGACTTTCTGGTTCGCAGGTTTATGGGATTTTTGAGCAACTGAATAAAATCCGAACAACGAGCCATTTAAATTTGTGACCCCGCAAACCCGCGGAACCAGAAAAAAGGACAAAAATCGACATGTCGCAGTGGGCGTGGCCTAATTGGGCTCCGCGAGATGAATCAAATATGTTCCGCGCGATTTTTTGAGTTCCGTTTTTAAGACTTCCGTTTTTAAGACTTTTCCGTCTTCCGGTTCCGGCAAAACAACTTTTTTGTGCCATCCGCTTTTCTTTTTGTTGAGCGAAAACTTCCGTTCCGTCTGACCCAAGTTTTTGGGGTATGATCATTCTATAACTGTACTTTGTAACTGAATCATTTTCATTTCAGTTATGAGGTTTCCTGATTCATCACAAATTTTTAGGTTGCTCAGTTTCAGCTTTTGGCCAACCCCACTAATCTTAAGAAGACCATTTGCTTTCTTTGGACCCACTTTCTATTGTCATCTTTTTCGGCTTCTCTTCCCACTCTTTGAAAATCAGCTGACCTTTTGGTTGAACCAGAGTTCTCGCCTGTGTCTCGATTTCTCAGCTGTCGAAATTGGATCCCTTGAATTTCTCAATTCAGAATCGCCGAAAAAGAACTTTAAATATCTGAAAATCTATCACGGGATTCGTTGACTCAAGCTTCTCAAATGACTTCATGTACTTGACTCTGACCTTTTCTCTTCTTCCACAATCTCGTTTTTTTGCATTCCATTCGTGTATGTGACACAGTGGGAGCGCCACGGACTCGGTGTCAGAGGGCTCGCCGGCTCCCCTCCTTTCTGCTACATAATTCATTTTGTGATGGTTGTGTTTCTGCTCTTAAACATGCTCCTCCGCTGGCGGCAGAGCCACCCCTATTTGTGCCGCTTCCACCGAAGCCGTCTTGCTTTCTCTTCTATGGTTCGAACCAGCTTTTCCACCAGCACCACGTCCATTTAATTGGTAACGTGATACACTTGAATACCAGCAAATAGTGGGGTCCCTCCATCGTGCTCTCTCCCTCTCTCTCATCGTGTTAGGAGCCGAAATCCACTCTCGGAGATAGATACACTTTACATTCTCTCTCTACTCCTCTTTTATCCCGTTTTTTTCATTCTGATCTTGGCGTTTTTTGTCCATTTCCAATTGCACTTTCGTTCTCCGGCTCGCACGACTGATACTGAGCTGAATTAGCCAAATGAAGAATTTGTAGGAGAGGGGCACACGGGTATGTGCAAAACCGGCGAAAGTCTGCAAGACACCGGATGTCTTTTTTGTCTTCGAGAGAGAGAAAGAGAGATGATGGGAGTAAAGTTCAGAAGTTGTCTAAACCAAAAGTTCTTACTACAAAACTCACGAAACTTGTTTTGCTCTGCTTAAAATTTGGTCTGGTTATTCTGAGGATTCTGAACAACTTTCTGAGGTTGAGAGTAAAAGTCAAAATCTTCTTCAGTCGGAAACGTCCAAATTTGAGATCTCGAAAAAGTGGTTCTCGGTCATTCTATTTCTCTGAAAATTGGTATATGAATCAAGCAACTCTGAATGTTCATTTTAGTAGTTCAAACTTTTTTTGTACCTTGTCCTCAAATGAATTGTGACGCGAATAGTGAAGTGATCTCAAAATTTGGTCCACGACGAACACTTTTCGACTTCTTACCTGTAACGCGACGTAACTTGAGAGCAGTTTTCAAAAACGTTTTCACCAATAAATATGAAGATCTTCATACGATCGGAAAGACCCGATTTAGGATACAAGTTAGATTACGTTTCATTCACTTCCCAGTTAGCGTTGGACGCGTCGGGGGTGAGCCAGTCCCGCAAATAATCGTTGAAACTGTTGTCGGATCTCAGACCAGGACTGACTATCAATCAGAAGCTTTAACAAACATCGGCTCTTTGGTCGAATCTTGGTCGAAGTTTAGTAAAGGTATGGTCAGAACTCCTCAACCCGGTGACTGTCTCATTCGTAAACTTAAAGAGGGTGTCTTACCATTTCCACTGGTCAGTTTCTATTATATTGAGCTTTCTTTCCTTCTGAGCTTCGATGTCTATTCTTGATCATTCTTTGATCACTGGGTCATTCCACCTTCATTCAATTCCATGTCGCTGTCATCTTCAGAAACACTGAACTTTCTTTCAGCATAAACTTTCTCTTCGTTTTTCTCCATCGGAGCCGAATATAGATAAAACTACTGGATGTCCCTTCGAAAAATATTTTGTGTGTGTGGATATTCTCGTTTTTTCAATCTCTTCCTCTCTCTCTCTCTCCCCATCTCTCTCCTTCTGTCCCTCTGTTCCATTTTTTTCCTCACCAAATGCAAGAGTGTCTGTGTTTGGAGTGTATGGCGAGTGTTTTTCCTCCATGTCACATATCTCCGAAGAAAGAAAAAACGAGGAGAAAAAAAAGAAGAAGAAGTTGGTTGAGAATGGAAAGAAAAAGAAGGGGAAGGGGCGCTCGTAATCGTATACTCTTTTTTCTCCTTTTCCAGCCCGCTTTTTTGCTCCTCGAACTCTTTTTCTCTTCTCATTTTGTTTCTTTTCCGAATAGATCAGAGCACACCCAAAAAAGAGGTGGAAATGGTGTTGGTGTTTCGAGTGGGTGGAGCCTTTTGGATTGTCTCAATGAAGCACGTTTTCATATTTTAGACCTTTTCGAAGTTAAATATGCTCTGACTGACCTGAGGCACTGTTAGTGTGTCCGTACTCAAGTTCCCGTGGTTCCTGAAAAAATAACCGCAAATCCTGTAATATTGTGAAACGTGACTTTGACCAAACTTGTGAACTGTTTTTGTTTCGACGTCTTCTGAATCACGAACATAGAACAAATTTCAGCTATGCAGCTTATGCCGGTCTATATAAACCCAGACGGACCCATACTGATAGCTTGTTACTCGTCGTAGGTGTTCACTTTTTTGTGAGTGTTGACAGTATGACTCTTGGTCAAAGTTAGAGAACGGTCCTGACTCCTCCTCCATACAAATTGAGACTTCTCATTTACATAGATTTCAGTTTTCCTTGGATCTCATTATCGGCTTGTAAAAGGTGAAGAGCACTTGGAGGCAGAGCTCTTCAGAATCTCTTTCTCTCCGTTTTTTTCCCTCCAACATTAAGTGTGTATACTCTTTCCCAATTGTCATCGTCATTTTCTTTGTCATCAACCAGAAAGAAGAAACAGAAGACGTTGGGAAGAGGAAGACTCAGGCGTCTCTGTTAATTTCCTGCGTGTTTTTGCTGTGTTGCTCGCCGTTAAATGATACACCCGCCCTCTCGACAACTAGTTTTTTCTTCTTGCTCCTACCATCCAGATTCACTCATTCTTTGCTCCTGGACATCTTCTCTTTCTTCTCACTTTTTCTTCCATTCTCCACGTTTCCCATCTCAAATTTATACCATTTTTTCAGAGCTCGTCTCCACTTCTTCTCAATTCTCCCTCGCCGCGATCACGAATCCGATCAGCCATTCGGCTCTCCACTGGCCACAGAGCTCTCCACTAGTTGCTCTGTTGCTCACCGGAGAGGCGGGGCTGTCGGAGGGGCGAGACACGGATCCACGCGTGCATGTCCCGCCTCGGTTGCCCGTCGCCATCCGCCAAGCCGTCGTCGTCTGTTCCCCTCTTGTTTCCGTCCATTTCCAGACAGTTGGCCGTATTCCTTGTACTTCTTCTCGCCGTCATGGAAGGTGATTTTTGGATTTACCAAGGTTTTGAATAACCAGGGGCATCTTTGACGAGTATCTGACTGTATTCTAGTTTGAGATGAATCCCAGAAAAATCCAGAAAGTGAAATCGGTCAACACTTCAAAAATTGATATTGATTATCATCTCACTCCTTCCGAACTAAAATTAGGAAGCCAAAAACAAAATAAGGAAAAGAAAACTGTCGGTGGTATACTTCAAACCAAAAGAGCACACTCCACGATTCACAACCATCACTACTGACCCCCTATTGATTTGATTTGAAGCTTCAGGAGTATCGGGAATCGGCTGTTTCGTATGCAGTTCGTTTGACGGCGAAAACAAGGGGTGCGAGGATCCGTTCAACTCGACGATGGATCTCTCGTCAAGGGATCGTGACGCTTCAGCAGTCGCCAACTACAACTATCCCTGTTGGGCGTACAAGAAAGGACGACACGGCTTATTTCCGGCGGATCATTGCATCAAGATTGTCGGTTATCGAGGTGAGTATGTTGATATGGTTTGATTTATCTGAAGACTTTGATGAGGGAAAAAACATGTAGTCACAAACAGGACTCATGGTTGTTAAGGGGCCGGGTGGCGCATCAATTATTGTCCGTTGTTGCCTGAGAGCCTGCTTGACTGGCCCGACTCTTTCTCGTGGGGTAACTGACCTTAATCTCGCTATGGCGGAGAGCGATATGGAGTTAAACAACCTTCCTACATACAGAATCTTGATAGTATGAAACATCTAGATTCCATTATTCTCCACCAAACATAACTTGACTCCATTTGCAGCCGACAACGAATCGAAAACACTGGTAATCCGAACATGCGCTCTCGACTCCGGCACACTCACGGCAGACACCGAAATCGTTCGGATATCGCACTGTGGTAGTTTCAAATACGAAGGTCATCAATACAAAGGATGTGTTCAATCGTGTGATACAGACGGATGCAACTCCTCATCCGTCCATTCTCTCCTCCTTCCGTTATGTCTCTGTTTCATTGTAGCTCTTTCGTATCTATCATAACCTTCTCCTCTACTTTCTCTCTTCCCTCTCTCTCTCTCTCTATTTGAAACGGGTGACCGTCTTTGATAAGTTTTAAAACAACACAATTCCGTTGATTCTCCTCTGATATCTTTCCCTCTTCTTTCCGACAATAAGTACTGATTGTTGTGATGTACTTTATTCACTCCTCGAACGGTTTCAAAATTTCTGACCGTTTCTCATTCTAGTAATTTTTTTAAAATAAGTGAGCTCACTTTGAGTTTCAATTCTTTCTCTTCAATTCCATTCCCGTTTCGGTAATTCAATTTGAGATTTCAACTTGATCCCTGACCACAACTTTTATCCATTCTGAAACACTTTCCATAAATGTTCTATTCCAAAGTTGAGAAGATGCGAGTTCCAGATTGAAGTCTGGTAACAAAAAAGTTCTGGATATTTGAAAATCCGATTTCCGAATCCAGTGCTGCATTCAGAAATCGGATAAAAAACCAGTTTTCTGGAGCATCAAGATGGGATTCTGGAGTCTATGAAGCATCTGAAGCATCATTGACAAAATCTGGAACAATCGGAGCATTCTCATCATCCACCTACTTCTCCACAATTCCTCACCAACTGGTACGTGATTTCTGTAAAAAACTGTCAGGTGAAAACAACCCGGGATGGCGCACCAGAAAGCAGCAAAATTGAAAAGTGGCATTGTTCGTATTGATAAATTGGAAGACACCCGAATAAAAAGCAAGGTTTTCATTTCAGGTTTTTTATTTTTTCATTTTCCGAAAACAGTTTTTCCAACAGTCTTATTTTACAGATGACAATCAGCACTGGCGGTTTCTTTCTCCTCCTAGTTCTCATCGTCATACTCATCCTTTTCGTCGGCTGGGCTGTTCAATCTCACTATCCTGGACCCATCGAGCGAATCAAATCGATGTTCTCTCGAAAACCCGCAGTTGCCAGTCTCGAGAACACCGATAAACAAGAGGCCCCAGCGGTTCCTCGTCGTTCGGTTACCGTTTCAATCACTCCGGAAATTTTGGTTCCGCCGCCGAGAAAATCAGTCAAGTTGCCGAGTCCAGTGGAAATTCTTGCAGCCGATTTGGAGAAGAGAGAAGAGAAGAAGGAAGAGAAGACAACGTTTTCAGTTCCATCGACTCCAGTGGTTAAAGATGAATACATTTATGTTTAATTGTCTGATAATGGTGTTCTTTCTATTTTGGAAATGAAAATGTTTTTTCACAAGATTGCAACTCTGTTTGAACGATCTACTTAACTCGGGACTCATCCTCAAATCTTCTCAAACTGGTGGAAAATACCCATTAGAAAGGCTCAAAGGCCCAGTACTTCCATAGTTCACAAGCTGGCTACACATATTTTTCCTGATTCTTCCGTCCCATTTTCTGCTCCATCCCGATGATTCAACAACCCTTGTGACAGCATCTGACATGATTCACAATAAAACAAAAGATTCCATCTCATCTATTGTCCTACAGTTTCCAAAAAAAATTCCAGGAATTATAAGAGACGTTGCTCACTCATATCAAACCGGCGCATTCCAGTGGTTTGGAAGGTAAGTTTCCGAGACGTCTCTAGATCAAATACTTTCAGTTTCAGATGTACTACTACGATTACAACGGCTACTACACCTACAATTGGGTATATTGGATGCCGATACCCACTTTGATTTTGATGGGAGTGATTGTTTGGCTGCTGATCAACAGGAAAAGATCTGAGAATCCGACAATCGTGGAGAAAACAACCGACGTTGAGCGGATTGGAGAATCGAATGCTGCAGGAACTGTTCAAAAGGATTCGAAAACTTCCGCGGCTCAAAATGGAAATGTTTGAGAGAAGAGCGTGATGCCTAAATGTATGATTCTGATTCACTGATGATGTTGATGAATTTTCGTATTTTTCTTTTCGTCTTGCGTTCATATTTCAAAAAAAAGAAAACTATTTTCTCTAATCAAACTAGCACTTTTTTACTCCAGGGTCTCAACATCCAGTCAAATACTTGAGAACTGAAAACCCTGATTGGACGTTTTTTGGAAGTTCGGAATCCATCCACTTCTCTGTGAGCATGCCAAATAAAAAATCCAGAATTTTTCAACTCAAACGCGTTTCAAAGTTGCAAAATAATGCAGAATTCACAGTCTCCAAACATTCATAATCTGAGGATTTCATTATTCTAACTCTTCTATCTCCTAATAACGAATTCCCAGAAACTGAGGATCCTGCAGGCTCTTCTAATCGTGTGGATTGTCAGAAACAATAAGCTCGGAGACAGAAATATGAACATGCCTTCCATTATTCAGAACATTCCTGGCGGGCTGTTCAGTCAATTCGACCAAACTTACATTGGTTTCCATGGCAGATTCCAAAAAAACCGTCATCCAACAAAATGTTTGTGACAGACTGAGGAATTGTGTTGCACTTGACCTTTTTTTGATATCAGTAACAGAATCAAAGAAGAAATTGACCAAAATTAAAGCACGTACACCACCCCTTCCAATGTTTTCTGAATATCACGTTTCATTCAAAATATTTTGAGCTAGATGATCGCAGTTCAAAGATTTACTCATTACAAACCCTTAACTATCACCATTGCTCTCCCAGATTTCGTAGTATCCCTTGGATGCATTCCATGCCACTACGTGTTGTTCCGAAAGTAAACTGTCGAAAATCGGAAATGCCTGCAAAACCCCAAGCATTCATTCGACCCCATCCGCCGATAGCACGTGCCCACTTGCGTCCACACACACATTTTCTCCATCTACTCCGCAGTTCTTTTCGAAGTAAACAACTCTCCCGCCGCTCAACGATCTCCTCCCCTCTTCTTCTTGTCATGTGTTTTTGTTCTGTTTTCGTCGTTTTCTTCCCCTCCGTCCATTCTATTCCTGCCGTCTCTACCGTCCTTGTGCTCTCCGTTTTTGTTTTCAATTCGAGGCAAGGACGCCCTCCCCTGCATCGTTCGTCCCCACCCCTGCCATTCAGCCTTCGATTCAAAATCGAGGAGACAAAGAATTAGGATGGTTTCGTTTATTGTTAAGCTTTTGGGTACATAATCCTTGTCAAGTTTCTTTTCGTCTCACTTTCATTTACAACTTGTGTACCCGACTTTAATTATCTGATTGAATCATGTGCCTCGATTTTGGCATTCTGTCTGCAAACCAGCCAAAGGTTGTTTTTCAATTTCAGGTTTTCCTGTTAAAACTGTCACCTCTCTCTCCAAATCCTAACCTTGCGTCAAACCCTTTTTCAACCCAATTATTTCTTACTGTAATTTCAGAATCAAACGTTCGACGAAATGACCACTGCTCTCATCCAAATGGCCAACCATCTGGATGCCTCAACCGAGGACATCTCTCTCAACTACGTTCTCCTCGGACGTCCGCATCACGAGAGAGTCCAACACCATCCAAGCTACATGGAGATGATCAAGGTTGGCTGCGATTCCGGAGGATCCCTTGATCATATCAGTTTGTTCAGGGTGCCATCCAGGCCATCGACAATGGAAAAGGATCCAGCAAGGCGGCGATTCTGAAGTACATCGCTCAGAACTATCACGTCGGGGAGAATCTTCCGAAGGTGGGTTTCAATTACAATTCTTATTAGCGGAAAGCGGAAATCGAGACTCACTCATTTCAGCACTGAGTTATGTATCCCCAGACTTGTTTTTTCCTCTGTTCTTTGTCTTCAGACTTGTTTTTGATCTCCTTCATTAGCCATTATGTTTTCCGCTAGACACCAGACCACACGGGGAAAAACATTAATAAGTAGTTTCTGATAATCTCTGATAATCTGAAACCTCCATTTACCTGAAAATATGTACATTGACAAAATAGGAAATTAAACACCATGAAGAGACCAACGAGCAAAAAGAGTATCAACACTTTTTTTTTTGAATAAATGACATAAACGAGAGCTTTGATCAATTATCTTTCATTCTCTGTGGATTACTCGGATCATTTTTCAGGTGAACAGCCATCTCCGTTCGGTCCTCAAGAAGGCCGTCGACGCTGGCGACATTGAACAGGTGAGGGATGTCCTTGCCCTTGTTGTTATTCAATGTTTCACTGGGTATCTGATCTTTCATCTTTTCCTATTTCAGACTCGCGGACATGGCGCCACTGGCAGCTTCCGCATGGGCAAGGAGTGTGAGAAGGGGTTGCAGATCGTGGTCCCGGTTCAGACTCAACCGATGATGATGCTCAAGGAGGTTCGTCAGAAGTTGGAGAACGTCGCTGTCAGCAAGGTAGGGAAATGGAAATGTGTTCTTGTTATAAGTGTACCTTTTTTCAGAAAGTTGACAAGAATCAGCCATCGACTAGTGGCTCCATGGTCCAAAAGAAGGGAAAAGCAATCAGCTCGATCAAAAAAAGAGGAGCCATGACCAAGAAGCGTTCCTCGAAGAACAAGATGGCTCCAAAAGCCAAAAGTGCTGCTCTCAAGAAGAAGAAGACCACTTCTACCAAGAAACCATCCGCCTTGGTCCACAAAACTCCAAAACCAGAAGCTGCTCAATCGACCTCCAAAATGGAGCTTCGTACCGGAACCAGAAAGAGCTACTGCTAAATGAATTTCACCGCTTAATAACCTCTTTTCTGCTCTTGTAAACGCTCTCCGTAACATTTCTCTTCCGCCTCTTTAAGTTATTTTCCAGCTCTTTTCTGTTTTCCGAATCTCAGTGCATTTTGCATGCACTTTTTGTTTTTGTTCCCTCTTGTAGATTAGAGTCTGGGTTGCTCCCACTGACTGAAATTGTACATAATGAACTGTAAATACTGAATGTTGATGTTGTCGGAAAGAAAGAAAGAAGAATCTCTGGGAAGGTTTCAGGGAGAGGTAGCAGAATTTGACGTTAGAATTAATTATGAATAAAGTGAGAAGCAAAAGGTAGAGCCAGGCAGGAAAAAAAAGAAAAGAAAAAGGGCTCTGTATGATTTGGATGGTGTTTTTGCTAAATTCACTGTTGAATAACTTTTACAGAAGGAAGGTCTTGCTCTACTAGTTAAATGTGTCAATCATTATACCAGTCCATGTCTTTTGCGGAAGCAAACTGTCTACAAGATTTTCACCGAACCCGCTCTAGTGCATTACCCAAAATTGGATAGTTGAAAATTTAGAGTTACGGAAGTTGCGGGAGTATTGGAAATGACTGAAAATTGGGGTCTATGGAGAGAATCGAATTGGCTATTGGACATCCATATGAGAAGAGGATCAAGACCTTCAAATAAAGAATAAAAGGAGATTCTTGGAGAAATGAAGACGGGTCAGATGTGAAAAAAAAAATCCCTGCCGCCTTTTTCTTTATAATTGTAATGTTTATATGATCGCTCATAAACATTCTAATACACCTTCACATCAAACGCTAATTGTGTCTAAACTTCCTGTGTCTCTTTTGTCAAATACACTGTAAGCGACCACGTGCAAGACAACAGATAATATCCAGACATAACAGGAAGTGTAACCAACTCCGAATTCCATTGAATTTCTGTTCAGCTCGTAGCTCAAACACCTTAGCTTTTGAGAACGAGACAATGAAATACCAGACACTAAGGAGCCAAAAACCTTTGTGCAAACGATTTTTAGACGTTTTTTGTTCTTGTTCTTGCTGAACCTTTCAGCTCCCAAGATTCTTCGGATCATGGCGAAAGCCAATTTTTGTTAGAAATTTCCACCAACTCATTAGCCTTGTCAGTGATATCATTGGTTTCCATAAGACCTAATAAGATTATTTGGAATCGAGAAAATTACATTATCCACCACCCTCAACTCGAAATAATCCACGCCACCGGATTATTTGTACTGAAAAAAAAGTCTGGCAAGAATAAGAAAGAAGTTGTCTTTTTCAACTGTTCACTGAAAATCAGAGCTGGACGGAATTTCAACTTCCCACTTCCGGTTTCCGACAACGATTTTCTTCAGTAAACCGTTGTTTTATGGTTTCCTATTCTTCTTTTCCCTAGACAGTATTTTTCAATCTTTGATAATTTTGGGCGTCGCCGAGAGAACATTGAACGGAAATGGATGAGTAATGTTTTGGAAAGATTTGATGGGTCAATCAAGGTCTCTATTAGGGCTTGAACATCGGAAACAAATCAAAGAAACCGTGTGGTTGGTTTCAAGAATCCATGCTGAGACTGTAGGTGCACCTGACTAGTAGTTCACTCGTTCATAGCATGCAGTTGGAAAATTGAAACGAGAGTAGAATAAGTAAAGAATTTCATTCCGAAATGATTCTTTGAAGATCATTGATTTCATTTAGTGGTCTGTCTCTTCCCCTGTGTGTTCAGAAGAACAATCAAGTATTTAGTTTCATTCGATTTTTAAGGGTATGAAAAGGCTTTCGCCAGGAGTTTACTCGACCGGTCGAGTTGAACTTTGAAAAACTTTGAAAGCTCATAACTCGAATTTTGTGAGCATTTTGCAGATTTTCATTTCAGATTCTGAAACTAGAGGCTCGACTTTTCCTTGGGCCAGATTATATAATAGAAAAAAGTTCCACTCGACCGGTCGATTTAACACCCATTGAAAGCCTTCTCATATCCTTAAAAATCGAACGAAACTAAGTACTTGATCGTTCTTCTGAACACCCAGGGGAAGAGACAGACCACTAAATGAGATCAGTGATCTTCAAAGAAACATTTCGGAATGAAATTCTATACTTACTCTCCTCTCGTTTCAATTTTCCATCTGCGTATTTTGGACAATGAGAATTGAAATCCCTTTTCTCTTCAAAACGTCATCTTTCAGTGGATGATGATGCTGACTTGTGAGTCCTTTCAAGTAGTCCAAAGTTGTTCTTCAATCTCTTCTTTGTTTTCCATTCTCATCTTACTTTTCACTTCCTTTTCCTTTCTTCAAAATCATATCATATTAGAAGCAAGATGGTCTGTCTCCCAAAGAGAATACCATTCGCGGAGACTGCACTTTGCAAGAGTACCGCCCATGTTACCCCTCGAAACCGGTACAAATACCCATTGAGTATAATGTCTTGTTTTCGAAATCACGAGGATTTTTCTCTTCCTCTAGAAGTGAAGGAGGTCCGAGTCAATTTTCAGAGATCCTCAAGCGTGTCTCGTTTTCTAGTCTATTTTTTTGGCTTGTACCTAGATTGTACCTATCGAAAACGAGTGTTCACTTTTTTGGACCGCTTCTATGTTCTGAGAAGTTTTGCTCACCCGTTTTCCGTCTTCCGCTTTCTGAAATTTGAAGTTTCATTCCTTTCATTATCGTTGCTGGCACGCTCAATCTCAATCTTCTGTACAACACTTCGCGCGCGTTTTTTATCAAATCGAATTCAATTTTATAGGTGATAGGTGAAACTTTTTGATCTACCAGTGCACGTGAATGTTTTCTGGGAAGATTGAGGTAAAGGTCTAAGCAACCCTCCCAAGAACGGTTAAAACTTCCATTTTTCTATTATGATCTTTTTGATTCTCTACTGAAGCCTTATTACCAAAACAGAATGTGACTTCAAAGCACCCGCCCTATATTTTGATCCCTAAAAAAAGAAACTCAACGGAATCGGAAGATTAAAATATTACTAATATGTCAGCAGTTGTATTCTGGTTGAATTTCAATGTGAAACCCCTGCGGATATCGAAACCATATTGAAATCCTTGAATTTCTGTTAATTGAGAACACAAAACAACAAGCATCAGCTACGTGACAAAATGGAGAATATTTCGAGGATGACTGTTTTTTGAAAGATCCATTACAAAACTCCGCCTACTTTTTCGGATGTTCCATGTTCGAAGAGGTCCTAGAGCATCCGAACATTCTTTTTGATCAGTGTTCTCTTCACGCCCAAAGCCTATGTCTTGCCACCTGCTCACAATCAAATTTCTGACTTACGGTTGAGTATCAATCTTCAGTATCGAGTTCAAAAGTAAGCCCTGAGGTTTTCGACATGAACGTTTCCGTAAGCCCAAGGATCTTCGTTGACCCAGGACTTCGAGTGGAGAATTCTGAAGAAACATAAGGGATTCTGCAAAATCAGAAGATCCTTTTCGGCCAGCCCTCGACAGACTACCTACTCCGAGATATGCTTCTGATTTTTTCTTGAGCCTTGCTCTTGTCCCTGGACTTTTTGACCTCCGAGTTCAAAAGTTGAGTACTATGACTTCTGGTTTCCGTTCGCGCTCTGGTCTTCTGGACCATCGAGTCGCGATATAGCTGATTATTAACCTTTTTCTGAAAACTTCCATATCTTTTTCGAAAAACTCATCGAACCAACCAGCTGTTTCTTCACCCAATGACTTCACCCATTAAGTCATCGAACGTTTTTCGCTCTTAATTACTTTCAACTTTCACATTTCCGGGTACGACGCCTCCAGACTGATCATTAACCTCATCTGTCGATGCTTAACACTTTACACTGTTCCCCTATACTCTAGTAATTTATTAATCAATCCCCCTTTCTTTCAGAGAAACATTTCCACTCGGTTTCCTCATTTGTTACGTAGGCACCCCCCGTTTTTGTTTCATTCATCTTCTGTGTATTGTGCTTTTCCGTCCCATTTGCCCTTCTTTCTTTAAAAATCTTGCTCGTTTTCTGGAGTCCCCCATTTTGAGTGGGTTAGCTTCCTTCACCTATTTATAGTTTTCTTCTTTTCTCGACTTGTCTACACGAGTCGAAAAACTTTGCACTTTCACTTCCGAAAGAATCAAAGAATATCGAAGAAGACGTGTCATACTTTTCGATTTTCGTGTCTAGACAAGATGACAATTTTTAAAAGAGTGACATGGATTTGAGAATAGGATATTCAGGTGATTATCCTGGTGTAGAACGCAGTTCATTCAGGAAGTACAGTTTCTGAGAAAAATTGCAGATAATGATATCAGACAGAATTTCGAAAAAATCGTGGGCGAGTGTTGATGGAAGTCACAAAAGTTATGTATCGCTGAAATTTTCAAGTCGAAGAAAGTGAACCCAACCAAGACGATCAACTAAAGATGTGCAAATTTTTGGACTTGACTGGTCGGAAAAAATGTATGTTTTGTAAACAAGAAGCATCAGTATGGCTTGAGTTTAGCATGATGTCGAAGAAGAATCGTTATTTTTTCTGATTGGCAATTTTTTTCAGTTTTCTGGGCTAGTTATCTAAAACTGAAAACGTGCCAAAAGTCTAAGCGTTTCTAGACGTTTAAAACTGTCTTTTTGAAATCGAAGGTTTTGTTAAACTTCTGACCGTGCCTACCGTTTCCGACGATTCAATGTTGTTCAGATTTCACTGAAATTGTCACAAATTAAACCATATTTTTTCCTTGAACCCTTACCCTCCCGCCTTTTCTAACCATCCCGACGACTACTACGAGTCATCGAAGTTCCGGAGAGTCCAACGTGAACATTGCATTTCCTGTGAAGTCACGATAATCACTATAATCCCTCTGCAGATGTGTATCAACAAATCAAATTAATCTATTTTAATGTCATCTACACATTTCCCCCCGGCTAACCTTCTCAACTTCTCGAATCCGGAGATGATGACGTGCAAATCTGCAACAAAAATTTTCGACTGTAATAAGATTCTTAGTGGATTCTTTCTGTTCGAAATTCCAGAGATACATGTTGTGCTCGGGACCACCATTTCCTGTTGAAGATTATAAACGTTGCCCACGCAATTCTCCGAGAAAGCGAGAAACTAGGAAAGATGGGATAATCTATAAAAAGTAGTTAGTCATGAGATATTCCTCATGAAAGTTTCACTCTTCTTCCGGATCCAAAGTTTTATGATGTCAAGAGGATTTTTCGTGTTCTTAAAGTATCGTTTGTTGTCTCTCTGTCATGAACACTGGTCAGTGAAGGATATGCAGAAATCAGATGTTTATCAACAAAAATAGAGGAAGGAAATCTTTTTGGAAAACATTAAAGAGCACAAAGCGGATTCTGTACCATTCAAGTCACGGAACATATCCCTCTAAGTCATCGAACGTTTCCCTAATGCATTCCATAATCTGATTATGTTCGATTTTCTGCAAATTATTCTCTTCTTCTTTCTAATGAATGTCATCACCAGAAGTGCCCCCCCAATGGCTGCTTCCGGGTAGGGAAGTGTAGAACAAAAAAAAAGATAACTAATGGTGGCACTTCTGAATATTTGCACGGAATCGTTGAATGAAGATGGGATATGAGTCGAGACCGGGGCAAAGATTGAAGAAGAAAGTGCACGTCTTGGTAAGCGCTTCTTTTAGATTCGTCTATTTGTTTTAAGTGATGTTTTAAGAGAAATATAGGAGTGAGCACGTTCAAGAAACTATGTGCTCGAAAATGGATGATATACAGGCAGAGAGCTGGTACTGGAACCAAAATATTTTCAAAACAATTATCATAGTCCAAAACAACATGTTCCTCACGTTTTCTTCAACACTCTGTTAGTTAGCGAGTTTCTCATTACTGTACAGGAACTGAAAATGTGATCAAAGTTTAGATGAAGTCAACTACTTCATAAGCATTTAGTTTCCTCTCCAATCCCGTTCAAGACTTTCTTCAATAGAGTTCTCGAATAGCTCCCACTTTTCCATGATTCATAACTCTTGCTCAAATCTCCAACTCTTCCCTCCACCTTGCCCTTTCGAATACAGCTTCAAATTCCTTCCCGCTAATTTCACTTCGAAACCCACTACACTCCACTTCCGATTCTCATTTCCCCTCGCCAACCAAATCGTGTTATGATTCTCCCATCTACGGTAAGAACGCCCCTGAGATGGTGACGTCCTTGCACCACAATTCCCCAGATGACATTTTATTACAGAGAAATTGTTTTCTGCTTTTTTTCATGTGTGTCTAGAATGGTCCGAAGGGACACATAAAGCATATGAGGAAACCGAGAAACAAATTGTTGACGTAGAAGAAAAAGTTGGTGGGAATTCAGAAGGCAAAAAAAACCTACACGCAAGCATAAAAGGTCAACTTGTAGACGCTTACTCTCGCTTCGGCGACTCAATTTTTCACAATTTCCCTCATAATTTGTCATTGAGTCATAGAGAGCCCCGTGTGGCCATGAACTTTTATACCTTCTTCTTTTCTTTTTTTTTTTGAAATTTAACGGATCGGTGAGCACTAGGAAACATCAAAAAGTGTGTTAACTGCATGGATGATCAAACTCTTCTCCTGATAATTGACCACGTTCTCAAGGAACTTTTTGCACATTGAAGACGTCGTCGATTACTTCCGGAGATCTCTCTTTGAATATTTTGCACTTCAAGGAGGAGTCTGTCTGAATGTCAACGAGATTTAATGTAGTCTTCTGAATTACTGTAGCCTATAACATCTGGAACTGATCAGAAATTATTGAACCACTTTTCAATGTTCCGATGTTTGATGATTCGGAAAACATCTAGTAACCGAAAAACAACAGAAAACTTTGACGACCTTACCTGTACTTTAACCTAATTCATCTCGGTTCCGTTTTTCTAGAAAATCAGACCCCGATGTTACCGCCAAACTTTGTTTTCTGGTTTCTGATTTACCCAGTTGTTTCATTTCGTGCTTCTGAAACATCAATCCAATTACCGGCAGAGTCTTTTCTTGGAACACACAATATAATCAATCGAAGAATGATACCCTCGTAGTTTTGAAAGTTTCGATTTAGTTGGAATCCAACTTTGACTTGGCCTGAGCCAAACTTGATTCATTGCTCCGACAAACATTAGTACGTGACGGCTCATCGTCAAAAATAGAGTCCGGATATAGACCCCCATCTCAAGGTAAAGTGCAATAGTGCTGGATCTCTGATTGACCATCCGGGGAGTCTTGAAAATGCTCCTAGATCAAATTCTGTTCTGAGATTCTAGATTGACTTTTGCTGGTACTGTAACACACTCTAACCGTATGTTTCGTTTTACCTTTTCCTGAAAATCGAGTGATCCCATAAAGGTGCACCATTTTACACCCTCTACCAATGTGTGGATCTCTCCAGACTGACTCTTGGTATCATTTCTTGAACCTGAACCTCTGTCAACTCTGAGATCACCCATCCCATTCTCTATTCAAGCACTTTTTCTCTCTTTGTGACGTCAAAAATGTCCATTGCAGCCTCCAGACACGTTTCACCCCCTTTATGCATCCCAAAACTTAAATATAGATCACCCCAACACACGTGGGTAGAGGAATGGGAATTTTCAATGAGAAGCAGAAGTTTAGAGCAGAAGTGTGCTCAACACATGATAAAAATGATGGAAGTGATGAATGATGATGACATTCTTTGAAACATTCATGTTCCGGGTCCTCTCACTTCCAGCCCCCGACCTAATTAATGGCAGACAGGTCAAGTCGAGAGCATCAGACTACACCGTTTTCCATTAACTATGGAGACCCCTCGGGAGTGGGGACATGTTTTTCTGAACAAGGAGGCGCTGCTCATCGCAATCTGAGTTCCGATCTTGAGAATAGCGTGTTACGTAGACAATGTGTTTTTGCATCGTCGTTTTCAATTAGGATCGGAAGTTGTTGCTATTTCGAATTGCTAGGGTAACAACTGAAAGAGTAGTCACAGTTTTGTGCTCAAACATTCAGTCACAGTCAGAATTACTCATGTTGGTAGTCAGCTGTCTGGCATGCGGATCTGGACTCTCAATGGGCATGAAATCTGAACATGAAAAACAATAGTTACTAATCAGAGTTTTCTGATTCTGCGCATCTTATCTTTTTTAAATCGGAGTTTCGAGTATTTTCGAAATGAAGATGATTATGGGTCAATGAAGGCACACGTCTAAAACTCAGGTATCTCTAAAAACTCAGGTATCTTGGAATACTCCGGAGTTCCAGCCTTCAAATTTCCAGAGTTCCAAGTCTTCTATTCCGTTCCGCCCAACACTGTCCTATACCACAGGATGTTCGGCGCACATTTTTTCAAAGTGATAATCAGAATCCGAAATTTCGCACGTCCTCCATTCAAGCTCCTTCCAATGGGAATTAAATCTGGCAAGGTGTTTATACAGTACCATTTGTGACGTATTCTCCGTTTAGCCTACTTCTGACAGTGTACCCCAAGTCCGCCCTCCAGTGTTGTCCTATTTCTGTTCAACTACCACGTACTGTATATTCCAGGTAGACACTCTCATGGCTCATCAGCCCCCATTTCTCTCCCGGGAGCACACTTCCTAGAAGCTCCAAATTCTGAAAACTACGAAAACCGTTCTAGCTGAAAAACGTGCCAAAGGGAACAAAACTGGACATTTTTTCTGTCTATAGTGAGAATTCTAGGAGCCTAGGAGATGTTGGAAATATATAGTCTGAAATTTTCAGCGATTCTCAACTAACTTCCAGAAAGTTGCCAAGATTTCGTATACCAAATTGCTAGTCACATCTTCTCCTCCCACACTTCTTCTTCTTCCATTCTTCTTTCTCTTTTCGGTCCCCCCAACATTATTCTGGGTTCAGTGATTCTAAAAATAGGCGCCGAGGACACATGTCTATTTTTTGCTCCCGGGGATCCGACTCTCTTTCATGATTTTTTCGACGCCATCTCTCCAGCTTCATTGTGCAAAAAAATTTGGGTCAGAAAACAAAGCATTTGTTTCTTCGAGTCCTTAATTAGATTGGAGCAGACCACCTCAATCATAAAAATTTATTTCCTGGTTTCCTACCGATGTCCAGAATGCGGAACGGCGATGGAAGAGACTCCATCAAGCACCCTTTCATCCTAAATTAGAGTAGAGAAGGGGTGGTCTCTCTCTGGAAAAAAAGAAGATGTCGTCGTTGAGAAGGAAGAAAATGGGCGGAGCCAGAGTTTATCACTCTTCGGATCAGACGCGCATCGGGGACCCAGTGTCTAGAGCTACAGTGGCGAGAAGTGGTGAGTGTACCTCTGTTCAGCGATTCATAACTTTATTTAAACTTGTCCAAAACTCATAAACTTTTCTGCAAAATATAGAAAAAGTCTTCAGTAACACACGAATAAGTTTTTTGAACGTCTAACATTTTCAGAATTTTCAGAATACTTCCAGATGTAGACGTCACCAGGAAATAAAAATAAAAACTTTTCCAAAGTTGGTCCCTTTAGGCTGTTTTTTGAACATGATGTGTCTAACAGTTTCAATAGTCATCATGGAAAGATTGGTGCACTTTGAACGACGGGCTCTCAAGTTATGATGCTCGGAGCCAAAAAGGTATAGTTTTTCTCTTGGGCTATAACTCGGCTGAAAATAGTTCAAATGAACTCAGATTTTCACGAAAGATGCGTTTTAAGTTGATCTACAATATTCTGTTAAAATTTAAAGTTTTCGAAGAAAAAAATTTTTTCGTCTAGTTCAACTGTTTTCCTTCAAAATTTTTTGTGTTGGACCAAAAAAAAATTTTTCGTCCAAAATTTGAAATTTTTATAGAACATTGTAGATCAACCTAAAACGCATCTTTTATGGAAATCTGAGCTCATTTGAACTATTTTCAGCCGAGTTATAGCCAAGGAGAAAAACAATACCTTTTTGGCTCCGAGCATCATAACTTGAGAGCCCGTCGTTCAAAGTGCACCAAACTTTCCATGGTGACTATTAAAACTGTTAGACACATCATGTCCAAAAAACAGCCTAAAGGGACCAACTTTGGAAAAGTTTTTATTTTTATTTCCTGGTGACGTCTACATCTGAAAGTATTCTGAAAATTCTGAAAATGTTAGACGTTCAAAAAACTTATTCGTGTGTTACTGAAGACTTTTTCTATATTTTGCAGAAAAGTTTATGAGTTTTGGACAAGTTTAAATAAAGTTATGAATCGCTGAACAGAGGTACACTCACCACTTCTCGCCACTGTACTTGCACTGGACGAGTTTAAGAAGATCTCGAGTTTTTTTACGAGCAATTTTTTGCGGATGATAAGTTTAGGTGGAATTTTTTTTTGAGTGAACGCTTTTTCATTAGGTTTGTATTTAGTTTGTAGTGCAAGATGGCTATTCAACTCTAGAAAACCAAAAGTTGGAATTTCAGAACAAACGTTCAAAAATATCACCCGTAATGTGGGAAACATTTTTATAGTGGTTAGAGCTCATAATCCTGACTTTATCTTTAGTCATGGGTGTTTGAAGCTGGTGGCCTCGAAAACCAAAACTTGGTTTTCAGGCCATAAAAGACAAGTATAGTTGAAGTCGGCGGCCTAGAAACCGAGAATTCGGAAAAGTCCATGAACAATATGTAGGTCAGGAGTGCCACCCATGGCGTGGTTAAACCTCAAATCTCGACCGAATCTCGAACTTGTGCTTCAGTAGTCTAGACAAATTGTATATTATCCTTTTAGAATTCCAGATTGTACTGTAGACCTAGTGAAACTATAATCTCGATCCGTCTACTTCCTCCACATCCTTGTGATTCAGCGGATTTCCCGCCTAACCTCTTGAAATCAGATAATAAGAACTTTCCTCATCCTGATCTTGAAATCTTCTTGGTAACACTTTTCGATCAGACCCGCCGGCAGAGAGAAGCGGAAAAGCGAACATACGAAATTCGGCTCTTTTTGTAACAATTTTGAACCGAAGGACACCAATCCAATTTTTTTGTTTTCATAACACGCCAGTCTAATTCATCGAATGTTCCCTTCTCTGGGGTACATACAACTGGCCACCCATTCTCTTCCGGAAAGCTTTTCTTTCTCTCAGTGATGACCCCAACGTCTTCTGCTTCTGTTTCATTCTGGAAAAAGGGGTGTAGAGATTTCAATTAAAACCTCTTGAAACGTCACACCAACATGTTTCACTTCGCCAGCAGCAACATCTTAATCATGAGCACCCATCTGCCTTTTTAATGAAATTATTCCGGCGCCCTTGGCCTGAAATGAGACCAAGTTTTGAATCCGGAAGTTCTAGGCCAGGCTACAATGAGATCAACAAATCATTGCGGGCTCAATAACATTTACAGAGAATAATAGAGTTCTCACTGGTGGTTTGGTTTTGTTAGAGAAGGTTAATAGGTTCATACAGGTGACTTTTAAAGAACGGCACGTTTTTAAGACTAGGACGGTAAACACTTTGGCTAAGTGTAATTGTATTCTGATTTTTAGAAATTACTCGCCCACTTAAAAGTGGCGGTATATAAGGAGAAGCGATTTGTATTGTCATGCATATTCCCCATTCACATTCAGCTGAACTCATTAGAGTTATATATTCTCTGAAAACAGTATTTCTCATTACTCACCAGTAGAACGCCTACTCTTCTTTGTTCTCAAGAGTCGTTAAGGTGACATCATCCTGGGGACACACTTTTGAGAAGATGAAGTGGCACCTAGAGGTGTCTGGGGACCCATCATGATGTCAGTACCTTCGAGAATGGAATTGGTTCCACTTCCATTCTTTTCACTATTCCTCTTCGTCTTGCCTAATTCCATCTTCTGGATCACACATCGTCATGTCCGCGCTTTCAAATCGGATTTGAGATTTAAATTTAGTCTGTTTCCCGTTTCCGGCCGAATTTAGACACAGAGTCCAGAAACTTTCCTCGCCTTGTATGATGACTGAATGTCACACGTCATTGGTCAGGAAGGGCTTCCTCCCTCTCTCATTGAATGGGTTTTGAGGGTGGCTTGGGCCCATTGCAACAATGGACCAGAGCATTGAGAGCAGAGAGTGAAAAAGAGTTCCAGTGGTGGTGGCCAGTTTTTACTCCCTAATTAGTCGCACATCGTATTTCTTGAGTCACAGAACTCGTTTACTCATCATTTCCTTCATTCTTTGCAAGATTTGTTTGGAAACAAACAGGCACTGTTTTTAGGTTCAAACCCCTTGACTCTTGCACTTTTGAAGGAAGCGATTTTCTTTGGGAAAATGTTGCAGTCCCATTGTTGTGTTTTGTTGTGTCTGACGAATTCGATGAATTCAAAGAACCCACAACACTCCAAACTTTCTGTGACTTCATTGCGAAACTCTTTTCCGGGAACAATACAACACCTGAGCATAATATTTCTTCCTCCCTCGTGTCTAACAGAAGTTGCTGATCTCATTTTGAACCTCTATAAGACACCCGCATTCATTTTGATTAGCATACGCAAAACGTTTGCACAAACTACTCGATCTACGTTTTTTGGTGCCACTACTTCTTCTCCCGCCTACTGGTGCTGAAAGTTGCTAGGTGGGATCTAGAAACTCCCAACTCCACCCTGTCTGAAGAGGGTCCACTCGAGGAAGTAGTCAGTATGTATAGATGGGCGGATAGATGGACAGACACATAATTTTCATTCAAGCTAAACTAGCCGTTTTTTTCCATTCTCTAAAGACCCCCAGACAGCTCACTCATTTTCTCTCCAATCATTCATTGTTTTCTTTTTTTTTTTCGTTTCATATTCTTTGGTGACACCATTTTCCACAATTGGTTTGGTCTCTGTATTCTGAAATGTTGTATGATCTGAAAAAGCTGACAAATACCTGGTGTCAGTTGACTTGATTCAATTTCTTCGACATTATCGTTTTGACTCGGTCTGACCCATAAAAAGTGAGCCATTTTTCAGGTAACACACACGAAACGATGTCGTCTTCACACCACATCGCTCGTCTGATTCTGATGATTGCCATCATGTCGACGATGGTCGTCTCCTATGCAGTTATGCCAGCAGGTGAGGAAAATTCTTTCGGATGGTGCAAGACCTCCAGTGTAATTAGTACATACGAGGGAGACAGGTCAATTTAGAAAACATGCTAAGATCTCTGGAGTAGACAGGATTACTGTGAAGTACTTGGTGTTAATTGGACGAACAATAGAAAGATGTGTTCCAGCAAAACAACTCCCCTCCTGACTCACTTTATTAGATTATCATGAGTTTTTGTGACTGACCATATTATTCTGAATAGCGAGATACACTTCTACTACACGCTACAACTACAAACACAACAACTCTTGCAATATGAATCGAATTTCCAGGCGACCAACCAGCAGGCCTTCGCTTCTGGCAGCCCGTCTACGAACGGTCCGAGTATCCAGAAGACCTGCCGAGCGATTTCGATGACGGCCGCATGAAACGGGACGATGACATCGAACAGCAACTCAGCAAACGGACCAACCTGAAGCGGCTCGTGATTCTGTCGGCACGTGGCTTCGGAAAGAAATGAGAAGACGTCTTCTGAGATTTTTCTGACGATCGATGGTGTGTCGATTATGATGAGAATCGACTGTTTTCAAACTTCCCGCTCTCCCTTTTCTAGACCCTCTATTCTCTGTCTTCCCCCTGTCCTTGTACGTGTTCCTGCATAATTTTTCCCCCCGAAAATTTTGCTACTCTAGCGTTGTTTACTACCAAAAGACTCCCCCTCTAGCTGTGTTCTTCGCCGGACAAACATAACAAAAACTATGAGTGAAAGTGTAATTTATGACGATGATAATTGAAATGAATGATTGACTATGTTTGTCAGAGTTCTTGAGCATGAGAAGGATCGAAGAACTTTTGTTTCCTAAAAGTTCCAAGAACTTCCTGCAGATCCAGATCAAAAGAGCTTAAAACGTTGCTTTGCAGTTCCTTGTGTCTATTTTCGGGGGGTCTTCTTGATCGTTCGCCTATTTCTGGATACCGATTAACGGTTGATTCCTTTTTTTTTCGAGATTCATATAAACATACAGGTGGGTTTTTGGTGTGGTAGGAAGAAAAGTGAGCAGGTGGACAAAAACAGGGGGAACAAGTTGTTGAGAAGTTTTGAGATGGAAGTGTAAATCGGAAATTTGCTCAATACATATTTAGACAGGATCTAGAAGAGCCGATGACATTCGATTATGTTGTCGGACTACTTTTGAATAGGACAATCCACATTGTTATCACTTCAAGGATCCATGAATCCCTTAACCCTGAAGAAGTCTCCAACGGTTGAAACCTTACTGTTGTGAACTTTCAAGCGTCTATATCTCGAGAACCATTAAAACTATTGAAAAGATGTTCACTACGAAAATGTTTGAAATTGAGTATTACACAGTTTTGTGTTTTGGACCTTTTTTGTAGCTTTTGCGGTTCTTGAAATATGAACGCTTAAACGTATGTTTTGAGAGTTTCAGCAGTTTCGAAGATAACACATTTCAGTTTTTGTATATTCGGACGAATAGCCGGTGGCAATCATCATTTTGAAGGACAGGTTTGGCGTGAATCAGGCTCAAATGTTTATCCCACTTCTCTCAATAAACTGAATCTATTATTCTCAAAATCAAAAACCTCAAAAAATTTATTTGACAACGATGTAGAGATCGCAGATGTTAAGAATTTTAGTATTTTCCGTGTTGTGGGAGATTCCATGAGTTCCGGTCGACGATGAAAAATGGGGATGTAGTTCTGAAACGTTCACAGTTTTCCGTCTACAGGTCTTTTTCCGTTTTACCCATCATCGAACTTGTACTCCTCTTCGTTCTGAACTCTCTGACCGTTTTGGCTGTTTCGACCTGTTGCCAAACTCTCGCTTGATCTTCCTGTTATTCTATCCGTTATTTGTGTTTTGAGACTGCTCAGCGAGGCTCGACGGTTGTCCCACATCTTCTAAAAGAAGGAAATTGTGTTTGTAAATCTTTTCTGGATGAATTTTCACCTTCAAATCATCTTTGATCACTGATGGTCGCCGAATCGTCACTGCAAGACTTTGACGACGAGAACGTGGATGTGACTGTAAACAAAAATATGCATGTAGTGAAAATTCGTGAAATTGCTCATACTGGTGGTGGTCGGGAGAAAATGGAGTTTGCTCTGCTGGTACGTCTCTCGAAAGTTTGTTGGTCATTAGAACGAGGGTTCAGATTGAGAGAGCTCTTCCACTTGTCGAATGCACTTTTCTTGTCTGGAAATATAATAGCTTCGGCCAATTCCCCAAAATGCAATGTTACCTTCCTTTTTTCTCGGTATCAAATCCTCCTTCTCCTCATCCCAGTCACTCGCTGCGAACACATCCGAGATGGATTTGGAGCGCATTCGAAGCATCGAGTTTGTGGTCATGGCCTGCAAAAAGTGACTAGAATTACAGAAAGTTGTTTAAGGTTCATCATGATAACTCTATCAAACTAAAATTAGTACCAAGAATAAAAAAAAATGAGGAGGAAGTGTCACCACACAGAATTATTATTTTGGAGTTGTCGAGTCAGAATGGATACAAGATTGGTTCCGGTATGTGGGAAAAAACAAAAGTGACAAATGTTCAGGAAATTAATGAGAATGTGACGGGAGATTCTGATGACTAATTGGGAGGGAAGGATTCTGATGTTTTGAAACCATTGCTTAAAAACTTCAATCTTAATGTTATTTGCTTCTCATCATGATGAACTCTGAGTAGTCCCGAAACTTGGGTTGACGGAAACTGAGGGCGGAGAACGGAGCAAAAAGTTTATGGTTAAAATTGAAGATAGAATATGAAAATTCCATAAAGTGCCTGTGTCAAAAGCATATCCCTTACAGTATCTTTGAAAAAGTTTAGGTTTGTGTTTGTGAAAGATATCAAAGTTGCCAGCTTTGGTACCAACTTTTGACATTTGCGCCAACGATACTCCGCTATGCCGGCTCCGAAGTGTGAAATGTGATTTTATTTCAGGATTACATCAAGCTGATGATCTCTGCTTCTCACAAAAATTAAGACTACTTGACTTTTTACCTTCAGAGTCCACTTCAACTCCACAAGTGACTTCTTCATCTGATTCTTCTTATTTCGAGTTAAGCATCTCCTAATGTGATTTCTGATGGTCTATACTATCCGGCTATCGATCACGTAACAGATTTCTGTCTTCTGTGATTCCATTTTATTGCATCATTAAAAGTTCTTCTTGTAAGCTTCCCACTTCTCCGTTTTTCCCGTCGTCGCCTGATGCTAATCTCTCCTAATTTAGCGCGACAATTCATTGAAGCGGCGAGAAAGGTGACGTGCGGTATTTAATTGGATCGTACATATATGTATGTCGCAAAAATGCCAACACCAATTTTTCGGTTTTTTCGTCTCCGCCGAGTTTCAAGATTAATCGAGAAGACTCGTTTCCGATGTTGATCAAGCAGAAGATTTTTGAGAATGATCAGCCAAAAAGGGAGATTTGTAAGTATGTATATTGGCATGCAATGAAGATGGGGGAGGAGGGAAGGAATCAAGAAATGGACAGGCAAATGGAAATTATGAATTATGTTTCAGTGAACTTTTGAATGTGTAGATACTTTGGTTTCGAGAATTTTCTGTTGGCTTTGGCTTCATTACGCTTGTTCTGTTTTGAAATCTCTCGATAACCTACAGTCTACAGTATTTTCATTAGTATTATTCTCATTATCTCCCAAAGTCTCAAAAATCTTTTAAGAAAACTAAAGATGCTACTTGGCATTTTTCACTTTTAGCAACTTAAGCTATTCGGCGTACGGTGAAATTTTGAGTTATTATCTTGCAAAATTGAAGTGGGACAAATCTAGAGCATCCTGAGTGATAGGATTGACTTTCCCAAGCCATGACTCAAATCGCATCCAAGGTTCTAAAGATTCTGAATCTCCATATCTCTACAGAAACGTTCCAAAAGTTCATCAAGATTTCCTGACATCAAGCCCGCCCGCGATCAAACGACATCCATCAATACCGGCTAATTTTTTTTGACACACCCCGATCCAGGAAGAAGTCACACTTTTCTGCGGTAAGTCTTCTCTGAACTATGACCATAATCTTATCTGTTCCGATGATGGAATTTTTCAATATCGGTGAACATCATCAGAATATCACTTAAAACCCGTTCCGAGTATTCTCGATGTCTCTCTCTCTATTTTTTTTCTGACAAGTGAAGATGCGTTATCTTCAGAGGGGCAAGGGTACTTTCTCCGTTGCAAAAAGAATGAGGGGAAACGCGATGAAAAAGGCATTCATCCAGCTGTTAATTGCATTAGAGTGAGGGGACGGCAAAAAGGTGTGCTTGGCCAAAAATTTGTATGTTGCTTTGTGCCTTATGATAGTAAGCAAGGGGGTGGATGAGTCTGCAATCCAATTATACAGTCTCCTTTCTCAAAACAAAAGTCTCATTCGTAGTTGGCTGAAAGATGAGACGACGGTTCGTCTTTGATTGGCATAACTAGGAGTCGTTTGGCTTTTGAAGTCTTATTCCACTTTTGAATCCTCCTCTTTAATTAAGTTTTCGATTTCTACTAGCCAACCTTTCAGTGTATCAGAACGAAAAGGTGGAACATAGGGAAAGTATCTGAAATTGAAATCTATTCATTCAAGCTTAGATTCCTTTCAGTTTTGCGCTTCTTCCTTTCCACCTATTTCTATCTTGTCCGAAACCTAGCAATGCTCTAGGAATATAACTTCCAAAGTCTCAAAAATCTGTGAAATCTGAAGGTGAAAAATGTCATCCGAAGTCAGTCTAGGCATCAACCTTTGCGAGACCCTCTCCATATTTTCATACAACTGTCAATATTCAAAATTGAGAGGGCCGCGCTGCCGGTTATTAAGGGTACCACATGGGTTTCAATGGTGTGGTAGGCAAGCGCGCTACACCGAATATAACGTAAAATCATTTTTTCTGAGTATCAAACTGCGATATAGTGAACGTTTGATACTCAGTCAATGATGACCTTTCATGCTCGCTAACCGAGCGTTATACCGCATGATTTTGAGATACGTTAACAGGAAACATAGCCTATGTTACATAGGACTACTTTTCATTTTTTTAACAATAGCTTTCCAGATCTTTCAAACAAGCCATGAAACATTATCAGAAAAATATTTCATCTCGTCCTAGTTTTGTAGAAATCGAACGACTTGAAGCGAAAATATGTCCGGTGAAAGGAGTGCACCCCTTAACCCCACTTAGAGCAAATATATCTCGGTTACTGTAACAGATATGGTAAAGTAATCAACTAACAAAATTTTGTTCGCGTTATCACAAACATTTTATCAGTTGACAACTTTTTTACATCTGCTACAAGAGCTGAGATAACGCGACTCAAAGAGACGGTAAGGTGTGTTTTCTATTACATGATTCACGTTGTCTGCTAACTGACTAAGAGAATATCAGAGCAGCAAAAGGAAGTCTTATCTATAGTTTAAAACACACAAAGTCTCATTAGTCTACAAAAAAACTAAGCAGATAAGGATGTCCTATTTCCCCCCAATTCGATACCGAACTGTTCTCTGCCCAGAAAAACTCAAGTCCTCGAGACCAAGAATGTCTCACTTTCTCTGACCATTTCACACAGACATACAGTTTTCACACGGGCGCTACAATTGATTATGTATTCATTTCCTTCCTATTCTTCTCAGTTTCCACTAGCCAGCTTCTCGGCTACACATACATCACTCTCCATGATGCCCTCTACAAGGAGGCACTGTTTCTGATCGAGAAAAGAATTTCCTATGGAAAACTGCGTTTCCCAAGTGTCGAATCCGATTGATTTGCAAGCCGCTTGATGCGCTTTTTCTGAAGACAGAAGCGGTGTATATCTGACCGCCCTTTTTCCTATCCGAGAAAAGATATCGAACCTTTTGGTTTATATAGAGATAAAGTGGACACCCTAGACAGCTTTTTAGACAGTTTATTCGGTTTCCATTTCTATTGTGATTTCGATGTGACTTTCTTGTGACTCTAATATTTTCTGACTAACTTTTTTATCTTCAGATATGTTCCCAAGACCTACAGTGATACTATCCATCCTGCTCACCTGGAAACTCGCAGACGGTTGGTTTTTTGGAACGGTGAGACAAATAAGAGGGAGGGTTTATCGAGATTATATATTTTCAGCTCGGTGGATGCCAGAACCGATGTCAATCCTACTCTGGCTATTATCAGAACCGAAGTCCTAATCCCTATGCACAACAGGTAATCTTCTTCAGATAGGGCAAAGTATTGGATAATCCGTTGCTCAAAAAAGAGAAGAAAAATTAGAAAGTCGAGGAGAGTGAAGCTTGACGAATGAGGGCAGCTTCTGTCACCGGCTATCTCACACCCCCGTATCCAATTTGGATTTTCTTTTCAGTCAAATGAGCACTGTGAGAAATTGGAGAGAGAGATGGCTGAAATGAGAATCGTGAGAATTCTGAAAAATTAGAGCTTGATGAAAAACAGAAAAATTCATTTAACTGGAATCTGATTTCCAAAAAGTTCGGATAGGCACGTTTTCGAAAACACAAAACTTCTTCGATTGAATGATTCCTCAGAACCTGGGTCAGGCTGAAACGGGTCCCACAGGTTCAGTACTAAAATCGAAAATTTGTAAAATGCTCACGGGATTCGAGTTTTGGCAGCGCAAAGTTAAACACCAACAAAGTTAGAGATCGGCATTTTGGAGGATGAAATTTCATGTGATCTATGACACAAGCTACTTTATTAGGTCATAATTTAAATCACGTGAAAATTTTTCAGCTTTTGATTTTAGAATCTGAATCTAGAGGGTTGATTTTATCTTGAGCCGTATTATGGGGTTCAACCAAGGAGACTGATTGAGAAGACATGAACATCAGAAAATTTCAGGCAATGAACTATGGGCCTCTTCCACAAACTCCACCACCCAACCAATACGCTACTGCTCCTGCCAACTATGGGCAATCACCTCAAGCTTACCCCGTTGCTCCGCAGTACTCCATTCCACAGAGCTCTTACTCGAATGGACAATACGCAGTTGCTGCTCCTCAATACCCTATGGCTCCCCAGTATCCAGTCGCCTATCCAACACCACCAGTTTACGTTAGGCCTCCTCCAGTCTATGTGACGATCCCTCCCACTACCACCACTACCACGACTATTCCGCCACCGAAATGTTTCTTGAACTCTCAGGGATTCAAGTGCTGTAACCGAGTATTGGATCAGTATCTGGATCAGGTGGTGACGAATATGCAGAGACCGGCATGGACGAGGTGTAACCTGCAGAGAATGGCGACACAGTTGCAGGTAAGGAGATCTAACATTTTGAGAATTTTTTTTAATGTAACGATTGGAATGAGTTGGCAAAAAACATGTAGGCTATTAGCGTCGAGTGGATGTTGATGACTCGCTCAGTTTCAACCTTTGGTATGAAGATTTGCTCGCGCTTCGTGAACACTGATAGATCAAAAATCCAAGACTTTATATGCTGGCCAAAACGTTTAACATCGCTCCTAAGATTGAGATCAATTTTGTAGTCAACGCTCACGGGAAGATTATGAGAGCCTAGTTTGAAAAAAAATCACTTTTCAACCTGTCGATTTTCCAGGACGAGACCCAACGCCTCTTCAATCACTCCATGGAAGCTGTTGTTGCCAGTGGACACATTGAAAATCGTGCCCAATACCGAGGTGATTTGTACTGCAAGAAGAGAAGTCAAGATGGAAAGGTAACATCATCTGACACCAATTTCCTCTCATCCATTGAGTTTTCAGCTGGTTGTCATCTACGGATCCGCGGTTCCATACTCACTGGAAAACGGAGTGACTCGTCCGATGAACGATGACGAGTTGAGAATGGCCAACTATCCAGCCAAGTATGATGAGATTGGATCATACGATGGAACTGAAAATATTTGGACTTGAAACTCTATTTTTCTATCTTTTTTAATTTCACCAACTCTCACCACACCTGATCTTGCGTGCATTCCAAATTCGAACTTGAACCTTTTGCTACCTTATTTATTAATAACTGCCTTTTTATTGATTGCTCAGTTTTTTGTTTTTGAATAAAGAACTATTTTTTGTTGTTGTTATCTTAGTGCGCATCAGCTCTATACGAAATGGGTACACAAAATAGGATACCGCAACTCATGTAATAGAAGTACCACCCATACCGTCACTTTGACCAAATTTATTTCAGCTCCTGAAACAGATGTCAAAAGGAGGTCAATTAAAAAAAAATTTATGACAGCATGAGAAGCATTTTGTTAGTTGATTATTTTTTGGTAGATGTCTTATGAACTGAGCAAACTTAGGTCAAAGTGGGTGTAGTTCTATCACAGATTTTACTGTAAAAATACTGCTCTGGTTGAAAGTTTCCCAATGACAATTTAGATCGGGTCAGAGAACAAAAATGTTTCATTTGGCTTTGGAATCAAGATCACAATGGAGAAAGAGTGAATGATTTATGAACGTTTGACACTCTCGAATGTCACCCGGAGATACCAACATTTTTTGTTAGATTCTTGGCCAGCTGTTCTAGAAAGTCCATGGCCTTGTTTCTGTCGACTATCCCTTTTACGGCTCACAGATTTTCTAAGAATTTTTGGATCATGAGAGCACAACATTCTCCTCTTGATTTGAGCTCCAATGAAACAAGGAGATTGTGCGAGTTCTTGGGTTGAATTCTTTCTCATAATCTGGGTCAAGGCCAAATCGACATAATGAAGTCAGACTCTGAAATCAAAATCAGCAAAATTCGCACGCGATTCAAGTTATGACCTCACAAAGTTGAATGCTATGGTGACCCACCAATTTTCAGAACTATTGAGCCGTTGGAAAGCACTTTTCGAGTCATCAAAGTCACTGCATGGAATAGTAGATGATTTTCACTTACCCTAATACAATGGTAGGTTCGATGCGACTCATAGTCAATAGAAAATGAGCAATTGGAAAACTCTTGATGAAGAAGGAGACATTTTGCAATTCACCTGGACAGCCTTGGAACTGATCTGATCTGATGCAAACCCAATACACAAAAGAAGCCGGGAGGTCCAGATACGCGGAAGGGGGCGTGAATGCTAATACAGAACAGGTGTCAGTGAGAATGGAACAATTCGCGAGAATGAGAGAGAGAAGAATTTCAATGAAAACAAGCGTTTCCCAGAAGGTATCAAATCAAATTGATTTGATTAAGCCCCCTTTCCCGATGCGCCCTTTTTTTGTCAGCATCAAAAAAGCGGTGTGACCGCCCTTTTTCCGAGAGAAAGGATATCCGAACCCTTTTTCGGTTTATATAGAAGGATACGATGAACTACACACCATTTCTCCATTTTCATCTCGTTTATTTTTCCATGTTGATTTTCGTGCTTTTTTTTCAGAAATGGTACGGTTCATACTATCCATACTGCTCACCTGGAAACTTGCAGATGGTTGGTTTTTAGGAATGGTATGTACTCAAGTTAGAGGTGCATGAAATTTAAAGTTATGCTTTCAGCTTGGGTGTCCGAATCGATGTCAAACTTATTCTGGATATTATCAGAACCGATATCCATACTCTAGTCCATACCAGCAGCAGGTAAGCTAGACACCGTCACAGCTTCAAAAGAGAACATTTTAGCAGATGAATTATCCACTACCAAACGCTTATGTTACCCCTCCACCTCAATATCCACAACCACTGCAATCCTATCCGGTTGCTCCCCAACACTCATTCCCAATGAACTCTTATGCAATCGGAAAGTATGCAGTCGTTGCTTCCTACCCAGTCGCTCCATCGTACCCAACACCTCCATCCTACCCAGTTGCCTACCCAACCCCTCCAGCTTACGTCAGACCTCCAGTTTATGTGACGGCTCCACCAACGACGACGACAACTACCACGACTACTACAACGACTACCATCCCTCCACCGAAATGTTTCCAGAACACTCATGGGTACAAATGTTGCAACAGACTGTTGGATCAGTTTTTGGATCAGGCCGTTGTTCAGATTCAAAGACCAGAGTGGCAGAGGTGTAACTTGCAAAGATTCGCGACGCAACTACAGGTTTGGTTTCGAGAAAGAGAACAATGGGGGCAAATTTGCATAAGGAGAATTGTTCTCTTGATTCTCTGGGAAAACTACTTTTACAAGACAATTTCTTCAGTGGTTGGGTTGCAATTTTTTCATAATCCGAAACGAGGAGATTACAAACTTAGATAATGGGATCAGAATCCGCCTAATTCATGAGTGGTTCGATTTGTGACCTGGCGAAGTTGCCCTAAAGATACCATTTTAGTTCAAAACGGCCGAGTTTAGGGAGTTGAAAAGTGATTTTCAATCATCTTCTTTTTCTGATTAAGTGTATTGAAAAGGGATTCGCGAATGTTCTTAATGTAGTGAACCGAAATTCGAGGCCGTGGAATCTAGAGCCCATTCCTTCAAAAAAAATCAAATTCAGGTTTGAATCTCATAAAGGCTTATCTTTCAGCAACAAACTCAAGCCTTGTTCAATCACTCTATGGAAGCCATCGTAGCCAGTGGACACATGGAGAACATTTCCCAATACAGAGGAGATCTTTATTGCAAAAAACGTAGTGCAGATGGAAAGGTTAACAACTCCATTTTCATATTGAATGTTTATCAAAACATTTTCAGGTTGTGCTAATTTACGGATCCGCAGTCCCTTACGCTCTGAATACTGGGGAGACTCGACCGATGAATGGAGACGAGCTGAGAATGGCAAATTACCCAGCGAAATATGATGAGATTGGAGTGCACGATGGTCATGAAGAAAATATTTGGTTTTAGGAGAAACAAATCTAATAATAGTTTTCTTTTTATTCACCCCCAATTCTCACCTCGATCTTTATTAGCTAATTATTTGTTGTTATTTATTTATTTGAACTAATAATAATTTTCTGCTCCATCTCTTGTTGTGTTTGTAGATATACGCAGAGACGAATAAACTTTCCGTTGTGTGTTTCCGGTTTCCATGACAACACTCCGCCAGCGCAGAGCCCTTTTACGGCTCTCTGTCTCTCCTCTCCTTCCACTTTCTCTTTCAGTATATTTTACTATGAACATATGGGACCTTGCGAAACAAAAACTGGTGGAAAACAAACAACGAGCCGCTGAGCTAGAGCAGAAATTAGATGATGAAAATGGAGTGGCCTCTGATAATTATTGTAAGTTCTATTTTTTCATTGAACTCGACTAAAAATCACAGTTTCAGTGGCAGAAGTCCGTCGTAGGCACGAATCTCATATCATCATCGCGGGAAACCGGAAATGTGTAAGCATGCAAAAAAAGCTGTGTGTAATTTGATAAGGATTCGATGAATTTCAGGGCAAGTCTTCTTTCATGTTAAATTTTCTGGAGCGGAAGGAAGATTTGAAGGAATCCGTCGGGTTGGAATTCACGTATGCGAGGAGGACGAGAGGAAATGTAGGTTGATTCTCATTCTAGATTCTGGAATTCGGCGACAACTTCAGGTGAAAGATGTGGCGAATCTGTGGGAACTTGGCGGTGGTCATTCAGTCACTGAGCTGCTCTCTGTTCCGATTACAATGAAGAATGTGGAGTTAGTGCCTGTTCTTAGGTGCCCTAAAAAAGTTGCTTTGTTTCTAGAACCTGTTCCCTAATCGTTCTTCTCGACATGACAAATTTGGACGAGATGTGGATCACCATTGAAAAAACAGTGGAGAATGTTCGTCGACTCGTGGAAAATTTGGAACGACAAGATTCCAACCTGCAGTTTCGGATGGCCGAGAAAATGAGTCTTCGTATGGAGAAGTATGACGCTGGGAGTTTGAAGATGTGCACTCCGTGCCCCCTTCCAATGACGATTGTCGCTTCGAAATACGATGAATTTCAAAATTTCGAATCTGAAAAACGAAGGCATTTGTGTCAATTCCTGCGATTTCTTACTTACTCATATGGAGCAAATCTGATGATGTATTCATCGAGAATGGAGCAGTTTCCAAAGCTCGTTAAGAATATGATAAGCCACTTTGCATTTGGTACAGTTTGCCCTCAAGGATACATCACGGATCACAACAAACCAATGTTCATCAAGTGCGGTTTTGATAATTTGGAGGTTTGGATATTTAGATTCTGGAAACTCATATGATTATTTCAGTCAATTGGAGTACCTCCAGCCTCTGACAACTTCATGGGAGCCTCCACTCCATTTCAATTGTGGAGGGAGTCGTTCATTAGCCTCTGGCCCCAGAAGGTAATTCCTCCATCAATACTCTGATCCCTTTGACAATATTCCTATTCCAGACTGGCAACCTGGACGTGGAGGACACAAAAAAGCAAGATCCGATGGTCGATCCCGTATTCAAGGAGCCAAGCATCGACAATCTGGTTGAGATCAAAAGGAAAGAACTCGAGAATCATATCCGGTCGAAGAGAGATCGAGAGGCGGCGGAAGCTCGTGCGGCGGAAAGAATTGCAAAAATCAATCTGCGATAATCCGATTGGTTCAAGGGCATGTTTTGTGATGTGTAATAAAGGAGATTTTGAACTCTGGGTGGTTTTCAAATGAGTGCAAACAAATATCACACTTTTAAAATTTTACATCCTTGAGAATCCGGTCAAACTAGTAGTTTGAACCTAACAGTATAAAAGTTCCCAACAATAGATTTGCCTAGCAACAAAAACCAAACAAAAGATTCTCCCAAAGTTTCAATTTCAAACATCCATCACACAAATCATCGCTTCCCCCGTGGGAACTCAAACACTCTCAACCTGTCACTGATGTCACCTTGCCAAAGTCAAACACTTATAAAAAGTTTTTTTTTTTGGCAAAAACCAATTTATCACCAAATCGTTTTATCAACAAAGTAAAAGAGTGCAGTCTTGAACGACAGAAGAAGGCGTCAGTCCATTGTTCGAATGAGAAAGACGGCATTTTTGGGTTGCCGAAAAAAAAAGGAGACCGAGGACAGTCGTCACCTGAAAGTTTAACAATTTTTCTGCTATTCACGCTCCCGCCTTTTGTCTTCAAGAAGAAGACAGATATCTTTCTCCGTTTTCACTATCAGTCGTTTTTTTCCTTTTCAGTCTCCTTCGCATTCTCAAAAAGTGGTGTCCAACCTGTCAACCTTCTCTTGTTGACCCCCGTTCTTTTTCTGTATCACAATGGCAAATAGTAGACATCGACTGTGTCGGTAAATGAGAGAAGTGTTTTTTTTCCATCTCTCTAACTTTTCATTGTCTCGTACTGGCCATGAACTCGAAACCCAATTTCTCACTTCATCAACGAGACTGACTTACCTTACTTTTGTTTTACTTATTTCCGGGTTAGTAGGAATTCAGGTGAAGAGAATCGGAGAAACGAATTCGACCAGGTAAGAGATAGGTTTACCAGTGATGTTCGTGTTCTTTCTACTGATACGGTTTTGCAGTTTGAAGAAGGCACGCTCCTCTAGTTATGAGGTTATTTTTTCATTATATGTTTTGAAAAAAATGTACCGTAATGTAAATCCTGTAATAAAAGCACACCCCACCCGTAACTATGACCGAACATGTCTCGGTTCTTGTAATATATATCGAAAAGTTGTCAACTAACAAAAATTTCTTCAGGATATCCTAAAAATTTTGTTAGCTGACAACTTATTGCTATATGCCACAGAAATCGAGATACGTTTTGGTCAAAGTGGCGGTACGATTTCTCAGCAATATCCCACGGACAGCAAAGTTCAGTTCCTGAAGGATAGCACACCCACCCCCTAGTTTTCAGAATCCTTTTACCCTTTGAGGAAGGATGACAATAAACTATGTTATGTTGTTTTTTCAAAACCTTCCGACCAATTTTTGATGAATGGAATGTCATTTCTGTTCTTTTTGGGCAATCTGTTTCCATGCAAATTGGTTGTGGGTGGACAAAAAAACCTATATGGAAATGTTGTCATTTTCACAGAATTTCGATCTTTTCAATAAACGAACGTTTGAATGAAAAGTAAGACGTATTCAAAACTTTGAGTATAAAAGTAAAAGATCCTGATTCTTCTTATCATTCTGCTGAGAGGTATCCTCTAGAAGACTAGAACATTCCAGCTGAAAATGGTCAACTTTGAGGACTTGAAAAGTGGTTCTCAATGATCCGCTGTGATTGAAATCTAGTAGATGTATTAAGCAACTATAGATCTTCATTTTTGTAGTTGACAACTACTTCTTTGGAAAATCGCTGTAGAGTACCGCAACCTTAAATTTGGGTTTAGTTCGGTGTCGATTTTTTTTTGACACAGGAAATCAACCCTTGTGGAATATGTTGCACGGTACTTCTCACTTTTCTCGTATTTCTCTGTTTCAAAAAAAGTAGTTTGCTGTGTAGTTCGAGAGTTCTTCGAATTCATCTCCACCCCCATTCCATGAACTGATTGGAAACCCGCTGACCTCCCCCTTCCCTAACAGTTGGCGATGGATGGGCTGACTTGATTCGAATGCTCTTTGCACTTTTTCAACAAATCCATTCAGCTCTTTCTCCGTCATCTCTCAAGCCTCCATCTATCTTTTTTTTTCGTCTTCACGTGCCTCTCTTTGTGTCGTGGCTGGCTCGTCCACATTGCAATACACGCCACCTCGTTTCCTTTCTTTTTTTTTATTCTTTTTGTTTCTACAGTGAGTTGGCATCAGCAACAGAGCAAGACAGCAACAACTGCAACTTGCTCCCGCCGAGATGCTGTTCCAACTCGTCTCACTATCGGTTGTTGTTATTGGAGGAATTCTAGCGGAGTACAAGAATTATGACGGGTTCAAAATTCTAGAGGTCAATTTTCAAAATCCACGAGTCAAGAAATATGTACAAGAGATCGATAAGAATTTGGGATTTATGGTGAGTCGAAAAGAGAAAATAATCAAATAATTAGACTCCGCTCATTTTGAAGGCTCCTGTAATTCAAATTCGGCCAGATTTTGTGATCCCGTTTTTTAACGGTTTCTCAGAGTTTATCACACAAAAACTGCCCAATTTCTGCAGGACGCTAGGAAGAGCCTAAAAACAAGCGGAGTCCGATGATTTTGATAATCTTTAAAAATTCATAGTTTCAGCCAGACTTCCTCGGTGAGAACTGGAAGCGAAAACAGGCGCACTATTTCATTGATAAGGACGCTGTGGAAAAAGTGAGAACGAACTTGGATAGTAACAATATCACTTATCAGATGAGAGGTAGAGAATCCTTTTGCAAAATTTCGAAGTTCTGGTGACTTTCAGATGTGAATCCACAAATATTCAAAGTAAGGAAAAGGAGAGATCTGAATGGCGCCGTCACTATTAACGACGTCAACAATCGCTATTTGAGTTATGATGAGCAAATGCAGTTCTTGAACTCGATTGCTCAGCAATATCCGGATGACGTGAAGCTTCAGAAGATTGGAAATTCTTATGAAGGACGCTCGCTGACGGCTGTTCGGATAGGAGATGATGGGTCTAGCAAGCCGATTGTGTGGATTGACGCTGGTGTCCATGCTAGGGAGTGGATCTCTTACAATGTGGCTCTTTATTTGGTGTATACTGTAAGTTGAAGACTCTCAAGGTCAGATTGAATGTATCCTCTATGATTCTCGTTACAGATTGTCAGTCAACCCGCCTATCGTGATCTTCTGAATTCTGTGCAACTTGTAGTAGTCCCAAACACCAACCCAGACGGCTATGAGTACAGTAGAACGAACGATCGGATGTGGAGAAAAACGCGTTCTCGATTCACAAACGCGCGGTGTGCTGGAGCGGATGCCAACCGCAACTACCCGTTCTTCTGGGGTACACAAGGTGTCAGTCACTCGCAGTGCTCCGAAATCTACTGCGGATCGAGACCACAGTCCGAACCTGAAGTTATGGCTCTGACGAATGCGATAACGAGAGAAGAAACACGGATCAAGGGATACATCGCGTTGCATTCGTACGGACAGGAGATTCTGTATCCATGGGGCCACACGATGAGAACGTATCCGAGCGATGTGCAGGATCTGATTTCGGTTGGAAAGGCGATGGCTGCAGCGATCAGGGCAGTTAACAACACTGACTATAATGTGGTGAACAGTGGAGATGGATTGTGTAAGTTGCCCCTTTTTGAGGTTTTTTCTCAGATGACTTGCGACCGAAATTTTCCGACGACATCCAAGCTTTACTATCAGTATTTTTCCAGACCCTGCCGCCGGCGCATCTGACGATTGGGCAAAATCACGTGGCATCAAGTACTCTTACACCATCGAACTCTCCCCGATCGATGACTAGTGAGCTTCCATTTCTCTTCACCTCTCATCTCTTTCGAATTTCAGCACCGGATTCTCCCTTCCCGAAGACCGAATCAACCAAGTCTGCCGAGAAGCATTCCAAGCTGTCCAAGTGCTGATGATCGAGGTCAGATCGAAATTCGGGCTGAGGCACACGACGTCTTCTGCTTCGACTTCTGCTCAGTCAGCGCTCCTTTTGAAGCGAATGAGGACGTCTGTGAGCCGCGGATTTGGACGTGGAAAGTGAGGTTGTCAGCAGAAAGAAGGAAGAAGCTGAAGAATCACGGGTCTTAAATTTTATTTTCAGTTTTTTGAATGAAATTTTTCTTATTTATCTGCTAAAGAAAACTAGTATTTTATTGGTAAGGTGGTAAAAAGTTGGAATATTTACAGTTTAGAACTGAAATGAGTAAAGAAATGACATGTATGACAACGAGAGACAAGACACGAAGGGGTTTGATATGTTGGCGAAGAGGTACGGCTGTCACTACATAAATAACGTTTCTACTTTTTGAAATAATGAAACAGATTTCGGCTCGTCGGACGTTTATCGGTCGGCTTACGAGGTGTCATTGGGATGGCTTTGGATGGTACAGACACGGGAGTGGTTACTGGTTTACAAGGGGATTCAGATTTTCTGAGAACGAGTTTTCTAGGGGAGAGAAGAAGATTCCGTTCTTCCTCTGGTAACACTTTCGAGCAAGCCGATTCGCCGAACTCGCTGACACTTGGGAGTCTGAAACTGAACAAATCGAATCTATAAGAACAACTAATCAAACCTTGTTCTTGCCACTGTTGACAAATTCTCTCCCTTCGACTGCCACCAGTCCTCTATCCGTTTTCTTCCAGTTTTACTTAACGATTTTCCATTGTACTCGTCGCTATCTGATTGCGAGTCTCCTTTCATTTTTCTAACGAAATTGTCATATACAAAGTTGGGCATGTGTTCGGTTGGATGGCTGGAACAAAACTATGATTGATAAATATACGGTTATAGGCTTACTCAAAGTAAAAAGGATTTGCGCTTTTCTTGGACCGTTTGTGTCGGGGAGTAAAGTATCCCATGTCCTGCGCATTACAGTTTGACGGCTTCAGAGGACTGGTTGAAGGAGAAGATGACATTCTGAAAGTGAAGATTGTGTTGGGCTAACTTCGGGTTGTCTTGAGCTGCAATTCCCTAATGTTTTTCTTCTTTTTGTGTATTGTGTTAGTGACCTTATGATCTTCAATAAGTTAATCTATCAATATATTGTTGTATGTTGCTTTGAGCTTACTTGAACAGTTTTTTTGACGGAGATTGTCCTATCCTTAATCCTCTAGGACTAGAAGAAATCGACTTGAACGGGCTTTCGATTATGGGTCTTTTTGATCCTCGACTCTTCTGCGGTGATCCTCCAACCGCTCCCGAATCCGCTCGCTGCCTTGGAGACAGGGAAATACTGTCGAAATCAGCCATCGCTGCGTCAGACTCCTTTAGTTCAAACTCTTTTACAGATTCATAGGCGAATCCTGGCTCCCGTTCTATCGTGCAGTATGGAGTATCATCTTCATCGTTAAGCTTCCACGCTTTTCTCTGCTTTGGTTCTGTCCACACTCGAATTCCTCCTTCATCGCAAGTCATGAAATATCGGCCTTGAGCGCTCCATCCAACATTCAGCACTTGCTTGACGTGTCCTCCGAACGACCACCGCGGAAGCTTCGATCTTCGTTTGTCTATTTCGTCGGGAAGCCATAAATCATTCATATATGTATATTGATTCTGTAGATCCCATACAACCGCCCGACTGTCCTCACTACCACAAGCAATCACATCGGAGACAGGAGAGCATGCCACTTGCGTGTAGAAGTTGTGAATGGTGGCACCAGTGTAGGAGTTGACTGAAAAGAAAGTCTTGAGCCCTAACCAAGAAATCGAGCTTTTTTTCATCGTAGCACTTAAATAGAGCAAAATCTGAGATTTCCAATGTAATAAGAGGTTATCTACCTACACTTCTAAAAGTCGAGTTAAAAGCAAATATTTCGACTTCTAGAAAATTTTGAGAACATTCTTCAGGATGTGTGAATTCGCCGTAGGAAAATAACTCACTAGGTGAAACTGCTTCCGTTGGAACGGAATACTCGAAAATCGAAGAATCCGTACACGACGCGAACAGTCTGTTTCTGAATCGATCCAATGTTAGACAAGTCACTCCGTATGACTTTTTGTTCGATGTCGGCACTTTTAACACTCGAACTGGCTGCTCGGATCCATTCTTTGTGGGTTTTCGCAAATCCCAAACGCGTATTCCACTGGCGGCATTCTCCGATGCACTGGCCACGTGGTAATCGTTTAGGTAGATGACACTTGTCACTTTATGTCCATCGAGCTTTGCGGATTTCGATTTTGAACGCGGAGTTCCAGAAGCAGCTTTTTTATCCGCTGAAAAAACCCAATTTTCGCTTTTTAGACTAAAATCAATCTTACGAAGCTTCGGATGAGCTACTTTATAAGTGATCGTTGCCATTCGACAATCCTCATCCATCTTCTTCACAGACGACACTCTCATGTCCCACACTTTGACTTGAAAATCCCGTCCTCCCGTCACGAAGACATCTGAAAACTAACGATACGTTGTCTAGACCTTAGGAAACTTTTGGATTATTACTCGGATCATGAGGAGCGAAGCATATCGATCGAACTGAGCCTTCGTGTCCGAAAAACATTTGTGATTTTCGATCGGCTGCCGACTGATTTAAATCCCAACATCGAATCGTCGAATCGCCGGATATAGACACGATTTGAGATTCTTTATTCGGCACACCGACCACATCCATGATTGCTCCATCATGTGCGGGAAAAACTGAAATTTCATGTTTTTCATTTTCTCCAAAAGTTTCCCTTCAACTCACAATGAAGCTGTCTTTCTTCTAACGGCACTGATCGATCATGAAATTTGCGAACATCGAAAACCCCAATGTTTCCCGGGTCGTCGCCCATGTACAAAATGTGCTCCTGACTCGAATGTGGCGAAAATCTGGCTGTTACCCAAGTGTCCTGAAAGCTCAAGTTCTTATCAAATAAACATCCGAATCTCCTACATGATCATCAGTTTCCCCTGCTGGCATAAAATAATGTTTCGATTCGAGTTCTTCGTACACCGCCGAGGGGTATCGAAGATACTTTTTGTGCGATTTATGTAATTGCATTATGTCCATGGTGAGTGTCTGAAAACAGGAAATCGTGAGGTAATCGTTCGGAAAACGATAAAAACTGGGAGAATTCTCTCCGGAGAAAGAAAATTCTCCTTTCGAATTCAATTTTTTCGCGGATGTTACGACACTCCGCAGTACGCAATCGCGCGTTTTTGGCCGTAAATCGACATGAGAGATTTTTCTTTTCTTTTCAGATTTTTTCGAAGTTCTTCGATGGTTTTCTGTTCAATGCATCAATGTCATGTCTTCCAAACTAAAATACTTTTTAGCACATTCCAAAAGCACAATGGACGATGATCAAATCATGCGCAAGAAGCCAGAGGCGATCGAATCAGAGTTTCAGGATAGTGGAGAGTCGTCACTTGTCAAGGTGAGACATTGTGAAACTTTGAATTCAAAGCAGCTTGCAAGATAATTGTTTTTATGTTTCTTATAACACGAAATTGTGAGCTATTAATTTAAAAAAATATTTTTCAGAGCTCTCTAATCAGCAGCCTACAGAACAGTGAATGGGAGCACGCCGTGAGGAGAGAAGTCAAAAAGTTCCTAGAGGTATCGCTCAATTCTTCTAACAAAGCTTGACGTATTTTCCTTCCCAGAAAGCCGGTGACGATGTGAACGCGAAGGAGGTGTTCGACGCAGTCAAAGACATGGCGAGACGGGAAATTCCGCAAGAGGCGAAGAAGAAGCTCTACGACCAGGTGCTCGAGTTTGTGACGACGACGAACAACCGGTGATGATTGATCGATTGCACATATTTTGTCGGATCTCTTCTTATTTTCATACTTTATTCATTTCATTCTTGTAACCCAAAACTCATTGCGATCTGTAAACACTTTTCATGAGCAGTGATAAGCAGCACCAAAAAGCGAGGGAGACACAGTGAAACTGAAGTTATTATAAGAACGACCAATACACAAGTGCCTATCCAGTCAGTTCAGCGAAACCCCCACAGAATCAAAAAGTTACCGTTGAAAAACGACGTAGTTTGACTCGACGGCCGACCGATGACGCCAGGACATGTGCCCTGGCACACTGATAAAACGTGCCTTGCTCTAGTATAAAACACAGACTCAAAGCATGCACAAAACTCTAACTCGGTTCTTTGAATGCTTCGTCGACTCGTTTTCCTTGCACTTGTTTCTTATACTCTTGTCAATACCGCAGCTGATATTGCGGGTCCGTTGACCGACGATTTCCAGTCATGGCTAGCGAAGTAAGGAAGGTTCAGATTTTCGCGATTCTGCTCCACTGCACTAGAATGTTGCCGATGGTCCAAAAACTTCTAAATACCGCTCGCTTTTATTGGGAACTTCGCGGATTTCGCACCCGAAAAAAAATGTGTATTACCAGTTCTGACAAAAAAGGTATGAGTTTTGGTGGTTTTCAATGCAAAATGGATAACCTTGAGTAGTTAAAAAGGCATTATTTTTCAACTGCTCAAATTGACTATTTTGCACTGAACATCACCAAATTTCATATTCTTTGGCCAGCACTATAAGTTTTTGCAAAGTGATGTGGAGCGGGATTGTGCTGGAAAACCTGTCTAGCCTACTAACGAATAATTCATCTTTTAGAAATGGTTACTCTTCCTATGACTTTGTTCGTAACGACTATGGAACGCAGGGAAGTTATGGAGGGAAGACGGACAACGCTCCGAAAGTAGTCAACACCCCGGTAGTCTTCATTCATGGAAACTCTGATGCGGCACTTCGTCGAAGCTCTTCTGTCACCGGATGGTCCAACTCTATCGAATACTTCCTCGAGCATGGATATACTGTCGCTGAGCTCTACGCAACTTCTTGGCAAGACACAAACCCTCTGAATGCCGCTAAACGGACCCACGATTGCACCGATCTCACTAGACTTCGCAAGTTCTTGGAGGCAGTTTTGGCTTATACGGGTGCCCCGAAGATCTCAGTTGTCAGTCACAGTATGGGTGTCACTTTGGCCAGAAAAATCATCAAGGGTGGCGCAGTGAGTGCTTCGGATGGAAAGTGTGACTTGGGATTGCCTCTGAACAAGAAGGTGGAAGTGTTGATTGGAATCGCCGGTGCCAACTACGGACTGTGTAACTGTGAGGGCGGAAGCGCGACGTTGGAGAAGACGTGCAATAAGCAAAATGGATTGTGGCCTGGGGATTCTTGTGGATTGAATTATTTGGATTGTGGACTGAGTCCTCTGGTGTGGCCGTGCAGTGGCGTCAACTATTCGTCTTTCTTGATGCAAATCAACTCTGATAAGAATAAGGAGGGAGATTATGTTTTCAGCATGTGGAGTCTTTGTGAGTTTTTGTTGTTCTTTGAGTCTTGTTATTTATTCGCCATGTTGCGGACTGTGTCGTGTCTTTAGTGAAAAATCTTCGCAACAAATAATAACGTTCTAGCCGACGACCTGATCGAGTACGGTAACATGGTCTGGGGACGTTCCACCTCCTTCATCCCAACCTCCGACGGAAAAGTCGTCTACCACGTGTACACCCACATGGAGACCAAGGAACTCACCTATGTGGACCAGTACCAGATGGTCAAGTACAAGACCATCCCGACTACTGTAGATTCTTAATTTTTTGATTTTACAAAACGTTGTATCATATTACTCGAAGCGCCATATGAATATATTCTGACTATGACGGGTTGGGCTTGACCTATTTTTTGGTGATTACAAATAAAAACAGTAAGCATCTTATGTCTGGTGTGTGTGTTGAACTGTGAAGTGCAAGTGTGCTCACAACGTGATTGTCATGATGTGTCGGTTTCGGTGAACTGATCAGAGCACAGAAAACGGAATCATAATTTTGGTTTTAGTGAAAAGTTCAGCTGAACAGTCTTCCATGGCCTAGAAACCGATTGCTCAGCCCCCCTCTCTTATCTTAGCGATTTTCAGTAAGATGGGTTGGTCAACTTTGAAGTTCCAAAAAATGATTTTCAATCACTCGATTTCTCTGAAATTTTGTGAGTTTATAGAGCACCTCTGAATGATCATTTTTGTTGTTGACAAAGTTTTGTGAAAATCGCTCTCAAGCCAAGTAAGACGCAACCCAAGTTTCGAATTCTCGTCAGCACTATATTAAACACCAACGTGAGATCCAGATTTCTCCTACACGTGGCATCCAATAGTGCCGTCCATGAACCTCCGGTTTCGCTTTATTTCACAAGCCTATCATGGTGCTTCTCATGAATCAAGCTCTATTCAAAACCATCTTCTTAACTTCGATTTTATTTCATAACATAAACGCTGATGAAGAAATAAGATGTACTGGAGGAGATGCTGCTGGAATGGAGGAGGGTTGTGTTGTGATTGAGAATGATCCGTTGGTTTTCACTGGAGAATTTGAGGATGGTTGGGATGAAGCATTTTTCATATGACCCAAACTGGAGAATTCAGAGGAGTTCGTTCGTGAAAAGATGGCAACGATTCGTCGCATCGAGTCGGGAGTGGAAGTTTTCGAGTTCGCCTACCTTGTTTTTGATTTTCTGAAAAACGTGGAAGACATCGGAAACCGACATGGACCTGCTTTAACATTTAGGGAGAATAAGAATCTGAAAAGTATCCAGATGGAAAGTTTGATGAGTCTCACTGGAGAAGGAGTAAGGATTCGACAACTCTGATAAAAAATGGTGAATTTTTTTCCAGGAAGCCATTCTATTCGACAATGACAACTTCCCGATTGAAGTCTACGAGAATCGCGATGCGTAAGGATGCCTTGCTAAGGATTCAAACAATCTGAATCCTGGATTTCAGCCTCCAAGAATTACTCCATCTGGAAGCCGCTGCTCGAGTATCCCATCAAGGTCCTGAATGCTCTGAAGTGTTCATCAGAATCACTGAGACAAAGCCGACTAGCTACGGATGGTTCATGTACACTCTCATCGCATTGTGTGTGCTCATGACGGCTCTTGTGACGTTTCAAGCATTCCGTGTGCTGAAGGCGAAAGGAGTGTTCGGGAAGAAGGCTGGGAATTCTGGAGATCTGAAGATCGCGAAAGGGAGCAAGAATGAGAGCAAGAATAAGAACAGCAAATCAAGTGGGAAGAGCAAGAGAACTTGAATCTTTTGTGAAAATGAACTCGGTCTCTGTAAAGTTTATTTTTTAACTATTACTGTACGGAGGTGAAACGGGTAATGAAATGCTGATACACTCTGTGAGTGAGCCAATTCCTGCTAAATCCGATAACTCGCCCAACCGCTCTCGTCGTAAGAAGCCGAGGGCGGCTGAGTTGGTAGCGCGACTTCATCTTCAAGAGTTAAAAAAATGCTATGAATTTTGCACTGGCTTCCTCTGTTACAAGATCAACTCGACCTCGAAATGAAACCATCGGATTTTTACATTACACATGCTGAAAAAACGAAAAAAACGCCCCAAAATTTTGCACCCAAAATTGTGATGGGGTCGTCCATTGAGACGGAACACTGTTACCAATCATCGCTCATTTTTCTCTTCCGTTCAGTATGGAAAGAAAGAACCAAAGCAAAATAAAGAAGCAGCTGCTACTATTACTGGTGATGATGGGTGGAAGCATCTGTGTCCATTGTGTAACCTTGGCGCGAGAGACGAAAAAAGAAAGGACAGGGTCTAAAACTGACCCCACCAGCGAAGACGTCCTATTTCACATGGAGAAGGTCACCGCCTTTCTTCTCTCTGTTTGAATTCCAACTGTCCATTCTTCGTCCATTCACTTGGTCTTTTTTCAGTGTTTTCAAAACTTATTGATTTGAAGGATTGGACTTTTTTAGAAAAATTGAATGTTCAACTGATAAACCTAGTCTTTTGGTTCTCATTCCGTCAACAAACCCACTTTTTGTTTTGCCTATATTCCATTCTGGGTCAATGTCATTTATCTGTTCGGTTTCTCGCCTATTTATGTTCAAAACAGAGCGTCTTGGAAAACTTTCCGATTCCAATACAGAACTGGATTCATTTCTCCCAGTTTGAAAGATGTCAACCATTTGCTCACTTGAGAGAAAACTGTCAATTTATCCCTTGTTGCCCCCTTCTTACTCAAACAAAACCTTCTGCTTGAGCCGATTTGATTCCTTGTGTTCACAACTCGAGCCACTCTTTTTTCCAGCATGAAAACTGTCCTTCTTATTGTCCCAATCATTTGCTTCCTACCGGGAACTAAGAGCAGTCTGAAAGTATACACACAGGAGTGTATCTCAAAAGTATGGCTCAATTCCACGATGAGAATTCAAATTCAATAATCTCCGTTTAGGCCGAGTATTCGTCATGCGAGATGTTCAACTCGTGCTGTGACTTTCGGTGTAGTCGAGCTCGCCAGAAGAGGTCGACATGTACTATCAATGGGACCGGAATAAACGAAATGCAATCCGAATGTTTATGGTTAGTGGGTTCCAGGATGCTAATGAGTACCAGCGAATTCCCTACTTCAGCTCGAAACCGCTTCAACAATTCGAGGTCCCCTACACGAGAAAAGCAAGGCACTCCAGATTGGACTTGATTGCTGGAATTCTGTTCATTTTCGTTCTCGACATGCTTTTGCTTAGCTTCACATTTTGATACTTTCACATTTTTGATCTCCAGTATTTCTTCTTTGCCATTTCCGATCATGCTCGTAACGAATGAATTTTTAATAACAATTTTATTGTGCAACAAAAAGAGAATTTAACGGTAGGATTTCTGGTAGCGAGCACGGGCTCCTGGTCCTCCGAACTTCTTCGACTCACGGCGTCTTGGGTCAGCAACCAAAAGGGACTTGTCGTAGGCAGCGAAGATGTTCTTCAATTCTCTCTTGCTTTGCTCATCGACATACTTGTGATAGTAGGCGACGAGAGCCTTGGCGAGGGCTTGACGGACAGCGTAGATCTGGGCAACGTGTCCTCCTCCGCTGACACGGATTCTGATGTCGACGTCTTGGAAGCGCTCCTTTCCAACAAGGAGAAGTGGCTCCTGGAAAAATTTCGACTAATAACAGCCGAATCGAACTAAAATTATACCTGGAGCTTGATGCGGAGAATTTGTGGCTCCAAGAACTCAAGCGGACGGCCGTTGACCTTGATGAGTCCTTGTCCCTTTTTGCAGTGAGCGACAGCGGTAGCAGTCTTCTTGCGCCCGAAGGTCTGAACCGATTGCACGGTAGACGCCATTACCCTGAAAAAACAGATTAGCAAAACTTATAAAATACAAAAGAGCGAGATAAAAATATTGCATGGTTGGGAACCAAGTGAGGAAAAGAAAAAAGATAATACGGCAAAAGGGGAACATCAACAACAATTTTATTGGTAACAATTAAAACAAGTGTTAACGATGAGGTGGAAGTTATACATGTAACAAAATAACAAAAACAAAACAATGGATTTGGAGATCAGACCTTCTTTCCCTTGACTGGGCGGTACACGGCGACCACGACAGCGTGATCTCTCTCGTACGGCTCCAGAGTGACCTGCTCGAGTGGCTTGAACTTCTCCTCCTTCAGCTTGTTGACTTCTCCTGCGAAGACAGCCTCTGGCTCAGCAGTACTGTCAATGCAGTTGGCCTTGATTGAGATTACGGCATGTCCACCGTTGCGGAGGAAGTTTTGGGCGTTGAGAGCAACGATACGAGCTTGATCTGGCTGGGCAACATCGGAGAAGATGACATCGACCATTCCTGAAATTTTTCAGTCTATATAACCGAAACCAAGCATTAAAACTAACCGACGAGCATTCTGTACTTGTGTGGATGTCTAGCATCCTCCACGATTGGAACAACGTTTGGTCTTTTCTTGGCAACACCAAGGAGATCACGTCCAGATCTGTGTGAGAACTCGACGGCGTAGACAATTCCTTCTGGTCCAACAACATCAGAGCAATGAGAAACGGTCGTTCCCGAAGCAGCTCCAAGATAGAGAAGCTTGGTTCCTGGCTTGATGTGGGTGTTCTCGAGTCCTCCCATGATCGAAGCAGCGAGCTTAGAACGGAATGGGTTCCACACACGGTACTCAATCGAGCCGGTTCCGTCGTCGACGGAGACTCTCTTTTCTCCGTACACAGACTCTCCAACAACCATGTTCTTAGTGGCAAGAGCATCCTCCTTTCCTTTCACAATGAAGACTCCTCCGAGACGATGTGGCTCGACGACAACAGTCTTTCCTCCTCGCATTCCACCGGCTCCTCCGCGTGGGGATCCTCTTCCACCTCTTGGTGATCCACGTCCACCGAATCCTCCTCTTGGAGATCCGCGTCCGCCAAATCCACCACTAAATAATGTTCATTTTTTAAACCTTTCTTTTTTGAGAAGAACTTACCGGTCTCCACCGCCTCTTCCTCCGCGGAATCCACCACGATCTCCACCACCGCGTCCTCCTCTGAAGCCCCCGCGATCTCCTCCTCTGAAGCCTCCGCGATCTCCTCCTCTGAAACCACCACCGCCGAATCCACCACGGCCTCCACGATCACCGCCTCCGCGTCCTCCTCGGAATCCTGAATGATAAAAATTAGTTTCAAGAATTCTGGTGAGTAAAAATTACCTCCGCCACCTCCGCGATTGAAGTCAAGTCCCATTCTACAAATTATCGATTAACACATGAAATTAGGAAGGAAATTACGAAAAATACATACCTCAGCCAAGCGAGAGCCGAGTAAGATTGAGAATTATCCCATTCAACTTAGAGTCATGGATTTTAATCACGCTCCGATCGATCAAATCGACCGGAATCATCCACTATTCTCAAATCTACTCATAAATTCCAATAAAAATCGAGAAGAAGCGTACATCTTTGCGCAAAAAACACAGAAAAAAATTTGGGCAAGCGAAAAAATTATCGAAAACCCTCATCGCACAACGCGCCCACTACGGTGCATTTCGCTTTCGTTGCGAGACCCGCGCGGTGGGGCGCGTTTGCAGCGGCGATTTTGGTTCGAATCTATTGATTTTGAAGTCGCACTCGGGTGGTTGCAAGCGGTTTTCTCCAATTTTCGGGACTACGTCGTGTCGTGGAAAGGGCTTGAATTGCAAAAAGTTACAATATAATATTTCAGAAGAGCAAAATGGGAGATACAAACAGATTGAAAATTCGCAACATGGGTAACTTGAGATGGGCAGTGCCATGAGAAACAAGTATTTTTCAGGTGTTGTAGATATCGATGGGCTCAACGACAGGGGAGACGCCATTGCGACCTCTTTCTCGATGACGGAGGTATGAGACTTGCAACTGTTCTACAAAACTGCAACAATGGTTTAGGTTCGTGCTCGCAATCCAGAATGGGGCCGTCCTGAACCGAGACAAAGTATTGTTTGTATGTCATGCTGGATAGAGAATTTGGCTTATTTCAGCTGCCGTGTATCCTGTATCCCCACATATCGAACTGTCAAAAATAAATGGAATTCTAGAAGAGTTCTCAATCGGGTGTGACATAAATTCTTCTTCATACTTTGACTTTATTTTTTTCAGTCGACAAAGAAATCACTCCAAGAGATGTCTCCGAGACTCAATCTTCGAGTACGTATTTAGGATAGAATCCACAAAAAACCTGCTCTGCATTCACCATCGTTCCTCGCCGGAATTCTACTACGACAGGACAATTTTACGAATTCCCGGAGCGTTCCCGTCGAAATATAAGGTTGATTATCAGTGTTCTGTCCAATTTGAAATGTTCGTGTTTCTAGAATAACTGCCCAAGAGTGCTGATTGTATCGGAGAGCGAAGCTGATGCGATTCGTGTTCAGCAAACTCTAATCAGGGAGCAGAGAAGTGAGCACCGTAGAAACGTATTGAGCGTCTGTAATATTATATTTAGTGCCCGGAAATCAACGTTCGAAACCTGGAATTCATCTTCTGAAAACTGATTCTCCGCAAGAAACGACCAGCGCTGGAGTGATGGTTGGATCGATTTTGAGCGTCTTCAGCTTCCTCAACGAGGCGAAAAAAAGCAATAGAATGAATGATGTGAAAGAATTTCTGAAGTTTATTGTTATCAACAATGCTGAGAAACTCTCGATTCTTCCAATGCTGAACGATTTGTTGGATGAGCTCGCAGACTCTTTCAAAGGCTCGTGGACACGCTTCATTTTCATGTATCATTTCGCTGCTGCACAAGCCACGCCCATTTTAAACATTGTGCAAAAATGTAATGAAACATTTCTACACGGAATGTTCATCGAAGTAAATACACCGAGAGTGCGAAATCTGTTCAGGATAGTTGAATTCTCTTTGGCTGTTCCCGCTGCGGAGTTCGCCGATCGTAGAGCAGCACAAGAGATTTCGCAAGGAAAATCTCTCTCAGAACGAGATATTCAAATTTTTGCAGTGAGCTATTTATCTAGTTTCTGCCATTCTATTCTAAGTTTTCAGAAATTATTCACGACACAAGCGCAGAAGCTTGTCATTTGCGCGCAGAAGATTCAAAAAGTCAGAAACGAAAGGGAGATGCAAAACAAGAATCTTCCCGGTATTCAAAAACCTTCGATAATAATCTAAACGGAACGATATTCTTGCAGAATCGAAAAAACGGATTGAACGTATTCTGGTTATCACGAAAAGTTCGGAAGTCGCCATAATGGTTATGATGAGTCTGAGAAGAAGATCGGAGATGGGCGATCCCAGGAAGAAATTCAGTGTTAATTGTATTCTGACGTAAGTTCCGCTGAGCTTCTTCCTACTGTCAATGATATATTTCTCAGACAAGATTCGAAGGATAATGAGGAACTGCGCAACTGCGAATTCAAACATGGCTATCTCGACGTTCTCGTTATCAACTGGGAGTCGATTGACTCCGTACAACGAGGAACGGTCGATTCCGTGATTCTCTTCGACTCGCCACCAATGCGATTCTTCCAGACAATGATGGAGACTCAATTGGAGAAATTGACGTCCAGGATTTGCGTAAAGCCCAGACTGTTCATTGTGTTGGATCAACAGACAGATCAGGTTTTATTACCTGAATACGTCAAGGCTGGTTTGCCATAAGACTATCGATCAACATGTCAATGTTTTCAGTTTCTGTTGAAGTACAAGAGACGCGCACCTCAATGGTTCCAGACATTATACGAAAAGTATCGAGCTGAGTTCAATGCGAGGTTGGAAGAGTCGCAAGTAGAACATACACTGATTGGCGATGTTTCATCGGACACCACTTCTCTGGACGACACTCTTCGCTAACTGAATCTAAGAGTGATCTTGAAAAATGTATTATTGACTCCTGTCATCTATGTGCTCATTTTTTATCAAATTTATATGCTACACATTTCATTTTATCTCGGCCTAACGTTCTTGCTTTATTGTTCCCCTTGTGATCAAATCGCTCAAAGTGTACAGGTTATGGGATGAACGGTTATTTTTTTTTCGTTTTTACTTCTCTTTTGAAAATTTGTTGTTTGCTCCATTCTGATACTTCCAACGTTTACTGCTCTGCAAAAACTCCGAGAAAATGTGGAAAATTCCATAAGTTTCCTCTGAGAAAGTGATGTTTTCGTTGTGAGACCCGTCTTTGTGGAAACATGTTTCTTTCAAGGAGCGTATGGTCTCACAGCTATTACTGTCTGTACAAATTAAATATCGGCGCGACGCCGGTTGCCTAGAGAAACACCTCTTTTGCAATGCGTTTATTTTCAACCTTTACCACGTTTCATAAAGAGGCGTAAATATTGTGTAAACGAATTTTCCAGCTCGCGACGGGCCGACTTCTTATTGTGCAGACAGTAGAGAATTTTAACTAGCTCAAATTCTGAGATTACGAAATTTTTTTTCGCTTGATTCTGAAAAATCGCCCGAAACACTTGGAGTCAAACAAGTGAGCGGAGTAAACAGAAGCCGAACTTATTTCGTGTGCTTTTTATCGAATTGACAATATTTACAACTATTACACTTTACATTATACATTCATTTGCAGCGCCATGTCATCCCATCCTCTCGACAGTGGTCCAGTGGGAAGTCCGGTTATCACCTGCGTCGAAGTGATGGGAGGTCAGCAAGAAGCTCTTGCCAAGCTCATCGAAATGATCGACAATAAGTTCGAGCGAGGTTGGTAAAATTAAATAGGTTTCTTTTACCTTCAATTAATTTTCAGAGCGTCTTATCATCGTCTGCGAAAACAAAAACGCTCGCAAGCTGGTTCTGTCGCTGCTCAGCCGATCAATCAAGTCATGTATATTCATCAACGATATGTGCAAAGATACAATCACTGTTGCTAAGGAGAAGGCGCAATTGGAGAAAATAAAAGTGGCCGTGTGCAGTTACAATGCCTTGTTGAGCATGGACATGCCGCTCGTGGAGAAGGTAATTTTTGAAGTGAGCCTAACCACATGTTTTTTTTTTGTTTTCAGTATGTATTCTATGAGTTGCCGGTCACAATGAAGTCGTATCTGCCGAAAGTTCTAAAATGCATCGAGAACTCGGCTGTGAAAGAGAGTCGCCCTCCGCAAATCGATGTTATGTTCTCACTCGAAGACGATAAGGTTACCATCCAATCGTTCTACCTAGAGATGAACAGTCGTCATGTGAATATTCCAACTCCACTTCGCGAGTTTGTGATGTAAGTTTGGGCTGGTGACATTCACCACATAGTTGAAATTTCAGCAAGGAATTCGCAACACCTGAAGTTCGGGACAAATATTTCGAACAAGTGGCACTGCAAGAGAAATCCCAACAAGAGACCGAGTCGGCGACCGACACTACTGGGTCTGCCACGTCGTCGTTCATCTGCAACAGTTACGACAATGGCACGCCAGCCAGACAGGTGCCGAAGCCACCGGTCATGCAGCCAAAAATCAAAGTCGCCGAGGAGCCATTCGACGTGTGGAACATGGTCCCGAACGCCGATGGAATTTACTGTATCCCCAGTCGCGTCATGGGTATCCGTCACTCCGGCTCGGACGACGATTCCTATGAAGGACAGGACGAGGACGATGAAATGGCATACGATTACGATTACGAGAATGAATTGTACGACGAGGAGTACGATTTGTAAAGTGCATACTGTCATCCCCTCGTGATCTCTCTTCCTCTCAAAAGATCAAGTTTTACCATTCATGCCATACATAGTTTTATATTTTAAAATAGTCAATGCCAATTTCATGCCATCTCAGAATCTTTTGCATCCTTTTTATGTTTCTGATAATACTCCACTCGATACACTAAAATGAAGTTGTCTGATTCTCAGAGGTTCGTTTCAACTTGCAGAAATCGAGGACTTCTTCTTGGGAAGGGCTCTTGAACTGATTCTTCTGTTTTTCTGGAAATACTCGAGTAGTTTGCGGAACAAGAAGAAAAAGCTTACAAATTTGCGGAACGTCTTCTTTTCAACTGCGGTGAATTCGTGCTGGCAAGAGATTGTGTTCGAGATCTCCATTCCTGAACACGGTCGACGGCTTCAGTGAAAGTTAAGGACTTTCCCATCGCCTGAAAGTGAGATGAGATTTTTCCCATTATCATTTGTTACGAATCAGTTCCGAATCATGTTCCGAAGCAGAATCCGGAAACAGAAAGTGTGGGTTTTCGCTTTATTTCAGCAGAACATGATATCTTTTTTCTGGAAAGCACAAGCAAGACCATCCCAAGAATTACCATGCTTATTATCCCGCACCACCCATTGGGATCAATCTTCTGAAGTGGCTTTCGAAGATGCATGCAATAAATATGCTCGAAACCCAGCACAATTACACTGACAATCTGAAAACCTATTTTTTCTCGTCATGATTTTTTTGGAGGAGCTTACGATTCCTCCAGCGAGAAGCACAAACGCCGAAAGAAAGTTTTCGATTCCGAGTGGCGCTGATTGAGTCTGACTGTGGCTGTCTGGAGTGCAAGCACCGGTTAGCCAGAAGTTTTGAAGACGTTCCAGATCTCCTGAATTTTTACTTCAATGTGAACCAGCACATGTATCGGCGTCGTTACCTTTCTGCTGGTACTGCAACATGTAATGATTCACCAATGCCGTGTGCGGAGAGTTCTTCGGAAACCCAATCCCATAACCCGTCATACTCGCCCACTTTCCAACTGTCATCAGCGCGCAATTCGCATCTTTTCCAGCCCAATAATCCAATACAACAGCGTCGTAAATGAAGGCGTCGAGTTCTCTGAAAATACCTCATCTATTCTTTTCAAATCTGAAATTGAAAGCCCAACTCATTCTTGACTGCCTCGATTCCAGATGAAATGTTCATTCGGAAGAACTTGTTGTGCTTCACATACTCGTGCATTCTGAAACAAAGATGGTTTTTCGGAAGAGGGGAGAGAGAGAAACTTGTGCCAGTTTCTTTTCATCGTCTCGTGTGTGTTTCCACCGTCGACAGTGCCAAATCGAAATGGGGGTTTTTGATCTTGAGGGAAGTTTAGCTGGAAAGAAATTGGTCAAAATATGACTCGCCTTACTTTGATGACAATTATCTCGGCTCTCATTAAGAGTTTCGAGAAGTTGTTAACTAATGAAATGTCTCTCATAACAAGAGCTACGTTTCAGTAATTAACAGGTTCTCGAAATTCTCAATGCCAACCGAGATAAATGTGATTGAAGGGAGATATCTTACCATCGGATCGTGTATACCACTCAAATCGTAATACTGAACTCTGGTGATCATAAATGCTGCCAGGTTGGCTGTGTACACAGCCAGAAACGTTAGACCAAATGCAGCCCAGACAAGAGCCATAAGTCGGGATACAGTAGATTTTGGAACATCTGAAATTCTTGTAATGGTAACATAACGATTTTCCCGGGTACCTGTGGAAACACTTGCACTGAACAAGGTTGCCCAAACTAGCCAATAAGAGCGGAAAAGTGAGAACTTGTGTTCGGGTGGTGGATACTTTTGCATATTGAAAGAGTAAGGGGAGACCCATTCGAAGACGAAAATTGAGATCGCCGCCACGTGGATGCAAACGAAAAGAATAATAACCCATGTGGAATACTCGAACGGCTCCAGGAACGCTGTTGGAGAAAGAACTCCGCTTCTGATTTTCACGATAATCGATATTCCTGTATCCAGGAAAGGAAGGGAGAAGTCGATGTCACGAGCACGTTCCGAGTTGAGCTGGAAGAAGCAAAAGAAACAACATTCTCAATCTTCAAACGACAATCTCACCTTCAACGAGGTCACACACATATCTGCCTTATTGTGCATCAGATCAGCTATTAGTCCGTTCCATCCATTTTCTGTTTTCAGTCCCCATTTCTCGTCACGCACTTTGTAGAGAGTGTAGGTAAACCCAATGTCTGTTGCCAGTTTGTTAAGGAGGTCCACACAGTATCCAGAGCAACATTTCAGAAGGGTGCGGTTTCTGAGAAGTGAAAAATGAGGCGACGCATTCAATCAAATTTATCTCGGTTTCTATGACAGATATCAAAAAGTGTTAAAATAACAAAATGTTGAAAACAAAGTGGCAAACATTTTGTTAGTTAACCACTTTTTGATAGCTGTTACGAAAATCAAGATATATTAAATGACAATAAGGGGTTTGATTCTATCCCAGTATTCACGGTATGACTCACTTCTTAACACCAGCGTCATCAGTGTACTCGACATCTCCCCAATCACAAATTGAACCCTAAAAACATTAATCTTCAGTTAAGATTCGCTAACATCACCGATGCGTCTGTTTTACAAACCTGATTCCCGGGACACTTTTGAGTATCCGGGTCCACGTCTGACACCGTGATGAACGGAGGTTCGTGAAGAGTGACCACCTTGACATGGAATTTGTCAGCAGCTCCTTGTGGTGGGTTCGCTTTCTCACCCGGCCATTGCACATCTGCCATTTTCAACTCGTTATTCGTAAAGATTCCAACCTTCTCCCAAGTTTTCTCCCCCTTCGAGTTGGTTCTCAAGTTGGAGATTTGTAGGATTGAATTTCGAAGTCGTCCGGTTTTCTCGAATGTGTAGAAGAAGGAGTCATGACCATCGTCAACATGGAACGGGTTCCCTTTGACGAATGCAGCTTTCATGTGTCTGAAACTTGGGTAGAACCCATGGAACTCATGATTTTGGACTCTCTACTCACTCATAGATATACTTTCCGTTCTCCCAATAAGGATCGCCATCTTCACTTTTACACGAAACATTCGACTTCATTGGGTACATTTCGTTGGCTCGAAGCTGAAGAAGCGCTGCACCAAAGAGTTTTGGAGCTAGTTGAATAATAAGCGGCAGAATATCGTCTCGTGGCGCGAACATTGCATTGGATACTGTATGAAAATTGACACAGAGCATGCCGGCTTGCGCTGGAGCCTTCACTGTTGTCTGGGTTCCTTTAACGGATTGTGTCCCGATCCACAAGTATTTTTCTCCGATCATGTCGAGTTTTTCGGCGTGCTGAAAAAGTTCGGGATTTGGAGGATCTTTACTAGTGAACCTTACAGCGAAAATAGCTCCAGCTTGCGCTGCATTCGCATAGAGAAGTATAATTTTGGCTTGATTTTTCTTCACATCAGCTAGTTTAAAATCGACATCCGTCTCGTTTCTAGTATCCAGATGACAGTGGTGGATCATTTCGTATCTAGAAAAGGCAACATCCTTATTTGTCGGACACCAAGATCCTTTATAGTCAGATGAGTGTGTTGAACTTTTGCTTTTAACCCAGATTATGAGGAAAAATTTAACCTGACCAGAACCCACTTCGTAGATTTATTAGAGAACCGCTCGAGTTCCTCTCGAACCGCTGTTACAAATCTATCATTCCCAGCCATTTCTGAAGTGACCACTCCAAACTTCGGCCAGTTGTAGCGACGAAGAAGGGCCAACATTGCTCTAGAAGTCTGTTAATCATTTGAGAAAGAAAATCTTCCACACCTAGCCTGATGCTCAATGGGCGGAGCCATCTGAATGATGCGATACGGGCTCAGATCGTTCTCGAAAGTGAATCCAGCGTTATCAGCGTTCCATGCAATTATAGGAATTCCTGTGTAGCTGGCGGCTGTCAGAAAGTATTGCTCTGCAGCTGTCGTTGAGTCATAAGTTTCCGAAGCTGTCACAAAGATTATCAGGGCTACATTGTTAGAGGTGACATTGTTGCAGAGGCAATCCAAAACTTCCTTCACGTAGAAAGTTCCAGTGGGGAGAATGCAATCGACTGGTTGGAAGTTGTATCGAGTGGCCAGGCGACGGAGAGAGCTTGAAATGAGATGGATGGAAACGGAATAAGAGGAGGAAAGGTCTCACGATACGGCAGTTGCGTCATTGATCTTTCTGATCACTTCCTTGAAGGCTTTGTCGTAAGATTTAGAGCGACCAGCATAATGCTGAAAAACTGAGTCGTTAGAAGAAATTAGGTGCATTCTATCTTCAGAAATCGAGATATGATGTACTGAAGTTTGGCAGTACTTTCAAGTAAAACGACTTCGCCTTCAAGTTTTGAAATATCGTAATTACGTTACAAATTATTCTTTCTTCAATGCTGCCATTCATCTCCAGTAAAACCCTCATATCCCACCTGATAAACCACCGCAATATTCACATCCTCTCTTCTCGGATCCTCCTTCGGCTTCTGTACTTTTCGACTTCCTCCCAAATCCAGAGATTCTAGCGGATCAAGTATTGCAAGTAAAAAGAACAGAAAACTCCTCCAGAGCATTTGAGAAGATGTCTTGTGAAGAAATAGGGTTGAAGGTAAAAGAAGGAAAACAATTTAAACTGGGTGCTCACTTCTTGAGCATCTTCTTCAAAACCTATTACCGAGAGAAGAAGGAAGAAACGACGGCCCATCTCGGTGTTCATTACTCCAAACTTTCCTCTTCTCCTTGAGTAATTTTTCAGTTTTCAATTTCCGTTTTGGAAAATGGAATGCTCTTAGCCCCACCCTTGGTACTTTTCAGAAAAGATCATGAAGAAAAGCAAAAGTTCATTAGAATCTATGTTGACAATGAAAATGGAAGGAAGTACCCATAAGAAAAAGTGTACGTTTATTCAGAAGATCATTCAGTGGACGAGGAAGACGATGAGGAAGATTCGGAACGAGTGCTGTTATTGTTCTCCGAAGACTCGAACAGATCGAGACAACTCGAGAACTCCCGAGCCCAGTAATCCCCTTTGTAGCTCCAGTGACCATCGTCGTCTTTGGCGAACCACCTGAAAAAAGGGATAATCATTTTTCTGAAACTAGGAGAATTTGGGCTTTCGGTAGTGCTAGGTGATAAGGTAACTTATGCTTACATGGGCACATTCCCAGTCTTGTTGGCTCTTCGCTCCCTCTGCTCTTCCTCATACTTGTGCTTGAATTCTTCCGCCTCATCATTCTTCCCATCCTCCAACGCCTTCATATCCTTCCTCCGACGACTATCCGTTGGTGCCAGCTTCTCATTCATTCCCGGATAAATCTCATTCAGAGACAACGTGAAGTTTGTAAAATGGAACTGATCATCGAACAACTTTGGAATCTGATTGGCCACCCAGAGAATCTTGGATCCCGGGATCACCGGTCCCTGATCTTTCTCATGAACAGTCTCATTGAACATTCGCACATAATCCTTCCGATGATGCTTGAAATCATCCTGATCACAAGAAGCCAGGAACAGTGTCCAGTTCCCGTACAACGCCTTGATTTTACTCTTTCCCTCGAAAATGTGCCCCTCCACATGGACGTCTCCTCCTTTATGGTTGTAGTATCCCTTGTTGTCGAATGAGAACACCGCGTCGTACGTTCCGGATGACTCGATTTTCATGTGACTCGTCTGAAAACATGCATTGGTGTTGTCTGGAGAGAAGGAAGAACTTACAAAGTTCATGTACATCTTGCCCATGATCACATTGTAGATGGCGCACTTTGGCGCTGACCAAGAGTACGTCTCGCCGGTTCTGAAGATCAGACGAATTAGGGATCGGAAACATTGACCATTTTCAGTTGAAGTTGGTCAACTTTGAGGGCTTGAAAATGGTTCTTAACCATTGTCCAGTCAATTATGGATCATGCTGTATGTCTCTTTCAAAAGTGAAACTTTCGTTTTCTCACTCACTTTTTGAAAGTCAATTTGAGGTGAGCGTGAGGATTGGCAATCAATTTGGTCATCCAGAAACTGAGCGTCGGTTCAACGGTACCCTGCAAACACACAAGCGTCATGCTTTCCCTCATCACTTTCTCTCGCCTGCGCAACCGCCCCGAGGACCGGTTGCAGAAGACGCCAACGTTTACGTAATAAGGTCTACACAGAGACACTCACCTCGACGGTAAATTCGTCGGATTCTGCGTAGACGGCCGAAATGGGTGGATGATGGGATACCTGTTCGGCCAGGAAGCGGACGCCGTTTCTAGAAAAAATCAAATATTGAGACGAAAAAAAATACGAAAACTGACCTCTCCAACTCGAAAGTCTCCAGGAGTAGTGGATTGAAAGGTTTGGACATCCTCTTATGGTTTGCTGATACTGTGGCAAGAGCAAACGCAGCGACATACTCCATTCGTTCCATTTCATCCTCGCACTTGGCAGCTTTTTCCAGTAAATAATTGTACTGAACGTTTTCGGAAAGTCTTTGGAGGAAACTGAGCGGCTCGTTCATGAAAACGGGGACAGTGAATCGGGAGAAATCTTTTCCGAGGTTTGGACGAATGATGTCCCAAATGGAGACATCTTCGGGGGCGATGTAGGTGGCAGGAAGGCGAGTTCTGGAAAATTGGGGCTGCTGCGAGACGGTCACTGTTGAGAAGGAATCTTACCTCTGTCCCTTGTGAAGTACGGTTTGACGTTTGAAATTCTGAATTCTTGGGGAACCCATTTTCTGTCTAATTCTGAAAACTTGAAATTGTTCAACTATTGAGAAGGAGGAACCAACAATTTTCGACGAGTTTGTTTGAATTGTAAAATAAACGGAGAAAGGTTTTCAGAACAGATTCGCAGGTTCTGATGACCATTAGGTGGACGAAAGCTAGTCCACGCCAAAAATGGAGATGGAGAAGTGTAAAAAGATTGAAATCTGGGGGTGGAAAATCTAAAGTGACGGCAGATGCTTAAACAATTTTGAGACTCTAAAAGTAAGTTGTAGTCTAAAAGAAGTAGAGGCCAGTCTAGACTCGAGGATGGAAAATTAATGGGGCGGAGAGAAAACGACGCCTCCAAAAAAGAAACTTGGATGCCGATTTTTTTTTGGAGGAGAAAGGAAAAAGGAAGATTTGATGGATGATGACACTTTTCTCTGTAGCCACTGCTTCTTCGTCTTGTAAAGTGGTCAATAATTATGTAATGGATATGTGATGGTAGAGACCCTCTCTACTAGAAGTACGTCAACGAGTTCTTGCGCAAAAAAAGATGAGTTCAGTGAAAAAAAATGGATAATGTAGTGGCGTCATCTTTGATGTTTCGAGGTTTTAGAATTTTCAAGTTATAAGTGGGTTCGAAGGGGTGAAAAGTGTCATACATCGAAACGTACTAATCTGCCAGTTTCAGTAGAACATAGTCACTTTGAAGAAACCAGAAAATTGATCATGACTTTTCGTTTTGTCTGAAAAATTATTGGATGTATCAAAAAACTTCAGACCTCCATTTTTTTAGTTGACAACTTTTCTTAAAAATTGAAATCAAGTCAGTTACCTAGATCGCGAATGGGACGAGACTGCAAGTCTCGATAATGTAAGTAAGAAATGGAAAGAAACTGTAAGAATGCTTCGAGAACATCTGATGTGTTATCAACCAGGAAATGCTACACATGGTTAACTGAATGATTTTGATTTGTTTACCACATAGTATTCGTTGAAAAAAATCACATGTCAGCAGGTTGCAAAAATCGACAATCTTATCAGCTTGTTATTTAGTTTGGTCGGTGTAATCTCTAGTTTCTTTAAATGATCCCTGGGACAATTTTGAAACCTGACGGTTTCGAAAACTGACTTCGAAAACTAACGAGGTGTTTCCTCGGTTGGTTGGGGTGCTTTTTTGTCACCTTTCCAGGTCAGGGTAAACTCGACGCTACAGATTCAGATTCTGGAAGAAAAATGGCAGAAATCTTGACTAGAGTCATGACCCAAATGCTTATGTCATTTTCTGAAATTCTACCTATACTTTTTTCGATTTTCAACTCTCTGTGGTCATTACTTGATTTCCTTCAGGATTTGGCCTTTTTTTTTTGTGAGAATCTGAATCAGTAAAGCTGGTTTCAGTTCGAGTCGAATATTTAACGAATTTTCAGCAAGATGAGCCGAAAAAAAACATTGAAAGAAAAAAATAGGGGAAAAAGCTATCGAAGTCATCAACTTGAAGTAGCTCGTCAGAAAAAGCTGAACATGAATTCAAAAGTGGATAGAAAAAGGATGAAATTCACATGAATTTGAAATGAAACACCTCTCTCTCTCTCCCAAGGACTTCTCCAGAATATTAGACGACTAGACGAAAATCAAGAAGACGAGAGACAACGTGAACAGAGAGAGTGTCAGAGAAACACAGAAGACCATATCTTCTCACCTTCTCCTAATTCCATGCATCTTTGTCCCGCCCGTTATATTAGCCTCTTTATACCTTTATAGTGTGTCTGTTGTTTTCAACGAGGGAAAAGTGGGGAGGAGGCGGAGGAGGACGATTGTATTGTTTTGTACAGTGGAACCAACCAATTTTCTCGAAGTTTTTTTGTCCCTCTCTTTTTTTCTTCTTCTGAGAGAGAAAACTTCTGTTTTCGACTGATCTAATGTTCGTCAGATTAGGGGACTAGGGCCTCAATAGAGTCAAAAATATATGTATATTTTTTACAGTATATTTTGGAACATGAGAATGGTGAGAAGAATTCGAGAAACACAGAATCATCAAAAAACGTTTGGAAGGCCAAGGCTGACTAGTGAGTCAAAAAGAAAACACATTGTTTACCTTCCGAGTCTTGTTTGTTCAGAAGGACTTGAGGAAGAGAGAGATAGAAATTAGAAGAGAAACGAGAGAAGTGGATCAATTATTTATTTGTTTTTGAACCTTCTGGAAAATGGGACCATCGTCTGGCATAAGGTGGTTTCAGAAACCTGTGACTGAAGGGTCGAATGAACCGAGTACTTCAGTTGTTTAACTAAAAAACCCGCGAGGACAGACAAAGAATCTGACGAGGGATATGAATTCAGATTCTCACAAAAATGACCCTCCTTTTTTTGTTGTAACTTGAAAAAAAGTGTAATTTTGGGAAACCAGTTCTTTCCTTTGTGATGTTTCCCCGAAAAAAAAATCATCAGCAAATTGGAATCGACCGATAAAGATCAAAAATACAGTGTGTATGTGATGTCACTTGTGAAGACGAATTCCAAGTTCTAAAAGTAGTAACTCTTGACACACATACTAACAGTACTTGGAAAATGGACAAAATGGGAAAATCGGCTTCAGATCTTGACAAAAAGATTTCTTGAGTTTTTGACATGAATTTTTTCTCATAATCTGGGCCAACGTGAAATCAACCCTGCAGACTCAAATTCTGAGAATTTAGAGTTGCTTGATATACAAATTTTCAGAAACATTGGGCATTGGAACCAATTTTTTTGCTATTCAATAAATAACAGTACAAAAACCAATTCAAATGATTCATTCAGAACGTTGTCACTCCTTTTATAAATGTATTTTTCTTCCCCTCGCCTCTTTTCAATTTCCTCATCTCCTCAATCAACTCCATTTCCATTCCAAACAATCGAGTTTTCATTCTCTGTTGGGATGCCTGAATCTTCAAAATTCTGAGCTTCGAAAATTACGAATTACTCACATGAACGTTTTTCTCTACACTATCCAACATCGAAGTGATTTTCAGCACCTCTTGTTCCAAATGGTTCATATAGTCTTCCATAGGTCCATGGAAGTCTCCCTCGTCATCATCCACCATATTCGGATCGATCATTTTGTCCTTTTCCAGAATTTGAATTCCCTTCTGTATCAGTGAGTCTTTGGCTTGTGGATATTCTCTCAGCGCTTCCCATAGGTCCTCTTTATCCAGTACATACAAATCCGAGTACCCTTTGGACCTCACTGAAGCAGTTCTCAAGTTTTTGTTCTTATTTCCGGGTATGTTCAAGATTGAGAGTTCTCCGAACACAAATCCAGCAGGAAGAGTCACAAAAATCTGAACTATCGAAAATGAACTATCGAAAAAAGGAGTACCCACCGTTTGCCCATCCTCACTGACCACCTCCACGAATCCTTCCTTCACAATGTACATTTCCGTTCCAACGTCTCCTTTCTTACAGATGTAGTCCATCGGGCTAGACAACTTTGAAAGTGTTTTCTTGAACTCTATGACCACGAAACACGAACAAACAAATCACCAACCTGTACACTCTCAATTGTAGCTTCAAAATCAACTCGTACAATAGCCGCGGGTCACAATCCTACAAAACGATGAGTAATACTTTTTGTGACTATCTTTCTCTGACCTCAAACAACTTGACTTTCTTCAATGTGTCCATGTGAATCTCCACGGCAATTTCTCCGAACAGACGGGGTGGCAAGAACTCGGCGATTTCGTCTTCGTCGACTTGGGCTCCTCCGTGAGCCCAAACGTAGGCAAAGTATTCGACAGCCTTTTTGCGGAGAAGGTTTGGAACTTTTCTGAAGTTTTGGATACAGTTACAAAATGTTCGATAGTAATCGGAAAACTGTGAAACATTTTCCAACCAGCCCAGCCCTACCTGTACACCATGAATCTCTTGCATCCATCGAGCACATTATCGAATTCAGATTTCCTCAAATTAATCGTCACCACCATGTTACCGACGTCTCCCACAATCACGGCAAAGATGACAAGTCCCAGAAGAGTGTCTCCGATTTCGAACGCATTCTGGAATGTTGTACAAGGGGATGGTTGTTCTCCAAGAGTGACCAGTGTCAGGGCAGACCAATAGAAGCTGAGAGCGTATTGACGGAAGAAGTTGGCAAACTTCACTGTTTTGGTCCTGAAAATGGGGTAAGACGTACTTGGCAACAAGCCGAACGGGCCAACAACCCCGAATTAAATCGGAGCAAGCTTGAACCCACTTATTATCCCAAGTACTCATAAAAGCAGTGACTGTACTCTGCACTTCATGATCCGGCAAATGAGTTATCAAAAAATCGTCCGTATCGCAAAACTCCTTATCGTACGGATTATCCGTAACACAGGTTGCAAATATCGGATTGATAATTTTGTCGTATGAGAAGATCCAGTGTTCCAGACGGGCGGCTGAAAATGGGACAGAGGATATAAAGGACAAAGTGCTTCACGAACTAGCATATTGGTAGACTTTGCTGATGTGGAAGTAGAGGCAACCGTTCCAATGGAAGATGACGATACAGAGAAAGATGAGTTTGAAGAGTCGGAATGCGTGAGGAGATGTTGTGCGGGTGTCTGTTTGAGTGGAGAAGTTGAATAAGCGATAACACTGGAACAGAAGCTTTGAGATCTAGGAACCTGACGTCTAGATACCTTGGCGAGTCTATTGATTCTAGCCCAGAAGAAGCTCTCCCCAAAAACTTCTAATGACTCAGTAGGAACCACTGCGATGACATCCAGAATGAAGAATGACCTTTAATTTGAAGCTGAGGACTTCCTTACATATCTCGTTTCCACTCACGACTTCAACCTATGATGCATCAATTTCGACAAATTTCTAACTGGCACTCCATTTTCGACATACTCGATTCTGGTGTGCACTATCAGATCCAAAATATTCACCAGATCGAGGAGAAGATTGAACGGTCCGGTTTTCCTCAGAAACGGATGAACATCTTGAAAGACGGAGAGAGCTGTGAAGACGAGAGGATGGAGAGCAACAAGACTGACGAGACACGTCCAAAGGTAGAAGGCGTGCGAGTGTTCATCCACAGTAAATGAGAGCCATCCAGAATCGGCTTCTTCCTCTTCCTCCGGATCGCTTCTTATGGCATCTCGAAACCCGGTCTCAATGTCGACGTCTTGTTCTCGAAACAAGCGGAGGCGTTTACGAGCTCGTTGCACCCATCCTCTCAGTGCCTGGAGTAAATGTATTCAGAGATTATGAGCTTCAGAGTTTCGAAATTATCAAGAAGACTGGTCCGTTTAAAATTTTGAAAAACCATCGAAAAACTTACATAAATCCTGTACACAATTCCACCAAGAGTTTCACGTCTAGCCGAAGAAGTTGTCGATGTGTTGTCAATCATCAAGAAACGGAGAGGCAAAATGAGGGAAATGAGTGGAAGTGAAGATGATATGAATTTCCGGTGCGAGCATTTGGAATGAGCTGCTCCGGCACGCAATGGCTAATGGATTCATGAGGAGAGATGAAGGAAGAGGTGGAACTAAAAATAAGTGATAGACATCAGACCTGCTAGTGAAAGAGCTGAACTTCGAGCTTTCACAATCAGCCTTCAAACATTCATACGGATATCTCAGAGATGGTTAACTCTCATTCTTGTTTTCTAGTTGAATATTCGCAATTTCGAGGTCCGGAATTAGATTCTAAAAGTGGGTAAACTTCCGACTTTCCTTGGATTCCGAGTCCGAAACTCGAACTTTCATTTTCTCCTATCTCTGACTATTATCTGCAGTGCTCCCTTCCTCACTACCCTTCAGACTTCAGAACTCAAGATTCTGAATTGAAAGGGTCAAAGATACTTCTTCTGACTTGTCGATGCCCTCTCGAGCACCTCTTGAAAAATTAAATTAAATCCTAAACAAGTCCTCTCACCTCGGAAGGTCATATAACACGGCAGCCGACATCTGCCGGGTTCCGCCGTCCACCATGCTTTGTGTGGGCAAGGGGCGGAGCTTGGACAGAGAACGGAGGGAATGTTTTTGCGTGAACTTCTTATTGTCTCCACATCAGTCTCAACGAATACTTCAGAATGCGTACCCAGGTATTCTCAGAGTCATGCTTGTCTTCTTTTTATTCAGCGTTTCAATTTTGGTTTGTTCAGAAGGTCAAATCCTTAAAAATTTGAAACTCAGATCTCAACCCATCTGGTCCACTGCATGTCATCTGCAGCGTCTCGTCAATCGTCCAGTCATCGGGGACTCAACAGAAACGCCAAAATCGATGCGGATATTCATAAACAATACATGCCACTCCTCCCAGAATGGGATTCTCAACTTCCAGAAGTTCTAGAAGAATCTGCCAGTGTCCAGGCGAAGGTTCGCGCTGAAGATGGCCGCGAATCGGTGATCGATGGAGTCTGAGAGAACATTTTTGAATAAAATATTTTTAAATCCATCTTTATTAAAGGAAAAAGCAAGCAGTAGTTGCTGAAGAACACAGAAAAATCGAAACGGGAAAATGATCGACCAGATATTAGGGGGAAGAGAAAGAAAAACTTATATGGAATAAGTGGGAAGCGTTAAATTTCAGATTTCAGATCATCAGAATCACATTAAAAGAAAAAAGTGAATGGCTAACAAAAGATTAAGCACCGTAGTCGCGTTCAGCGATCCGCATGTTGACGTGTTTATCGATACGGTGGAATGGCAGCAATTGAATCAGATACTCGTCAAAGCAGTTTCCACAGTCGCCTTCGCCATCGGCCCCTAGGCCTTGGCTATGAATCAGAGAGTGTTTGTCTAAGAGCACTGGTGAGGAGAACCGCACACTCAGTTGGTTGATGATGAGACAGTCGGTGCAGCTATAGTGATGGCTGAAAATGAGAATTTGTTTCGGATTGATTCAGACTTTTAATAGGATGTGATGGTTTTGAAAACTTGTGCTCCATCTTCAGGAGGCGAGTCATAAGTTTCTGAAGTATACTTTTTGACACTTCAGACGCTCGTAACTCGACTTTAGAAGGTCGACCTCCAATTTTGAAAAACTTGAAATATGTATTAGAACCAACGAAAAACAGTATTGCAAAAACTCACGTGTCACACTCCTCCACTCGAATATCAGCATCCAACTCCTTAATATCATCCGGCGTAAGGCCGGACTTTTCGATAATCTCGTTGTAAATTAGATCCTCGTCCTTCAAATAGACGTTAATAGCTACTTGATAGTTCGCCTTGATATCATTTAGATACTCGGTACAATAACATCTGAATTCGTCACTCATTTTCTTAACATCGCTTCTGTTCAGAGCGAGAAGAACACGCAAGAATCCACCGACGCGGAGGAACATGATCCATCCATTTTGCAGCATCTCCTGAAAATCGGATCCATGTCATTTTGAGATTGAATAGAGCTCATACCAATCGTCTGTTGAGGTGGTCCATTGTCGTCCATGGTGTCGAAGAAAGAGCTGCCATCCGAATAGTACTCGTGATGTATTGGTCGCAGAGAATCTTCTCGGCAGTCTGCAGATTATCCTTCTCAGCTTCTCCGATCAAACCGGATGGAGCATCTTTCTCGAGCGATTCTTTAATTTCAGTGACTTGGGTAATCACTTTGTGAAGAGTGACGGAAGTGACATTCTGAAAAATTGGATTCCTATAAACCAGGAAGCCAACTAGAAAGGCTTACTTTTGGCATAATTCGCCGAGAACACGTAGCTTTGAACTGTTCGGAGAAATAGTTGTATTCGAGATCTGAAAATAATTTATGACATAGAATCAAAGCACACCTCGCTGACGAACTCACACTTCTCTTGCGGTTTGGTCATTTTTTTGGGACATTTTATCAAGAAATCGATGAATGCATGATCGAAGTCTCTGATTCTATCCTCTACTGGCACTGAGTAATCTGAAAGAGAAGAAATGATTCTCCATAGAAAAAAGACGATAAACTTACTGAAAATTCTCGAAATAATCATATCCTTATTAGTCAGGAAAAGAGCAAGCTTTGAAAACTGATACGGGTCGGTGAGGAAAACGTTGTTAACTTCTTCCCACAGTCTCTTCGTCACCAAATACCTAGTATCCGGATTCGTTGCTCCATCCGCTCGGATCGCTTTGGCGGGACCACATTCTGGTTCGAGAGGGACCAGTGTACTCTGGAGATTGAATGTCACCTTCTCCACTATGATCTCTTCATCAGCATCCGGCTCTTCTTTAATCTTCTTGTATCCCGTGGCATATGCCTGCGTTACTTCAAAATCTGGATCTTGCCCGCATTCCTGCTTCATGTCCTCCAAAACCTTTTGCTGTTCTTGACGCTTTCGTTTCTTGGATTTGCGAGATGTCTCGGAGATGGGCGGTGGAATCTCCCAGGCTTCAGATGGTGGCTCCGGCTTGATGTTGACCACACTGAAATTCGTATACTTATGAGTTGGTTCTCAATTTCTAATTGTAAGTCAGAAACTGTAACAGCTTTTAAGTCAACATGCCGTTCACATGTCTTTTCGACCAGATTTCAGTTATGAGATTTTGAAATCTGCACTTTGTAGCAGAATCCATACTTCAAACGCTGACAACTGGACTTCTGTAGCTCGAAAAAAAGATTTTGAAAAGCTCAAATTATGTTCCCGATTTCCTCTTTTCAATCGTACCCATCTCCTTGGCAGATTAGGAAAATTAAAACTTACTCTATCGGAGTGTAAGCTGCAGTAGACTGCACGTCTTCCGGTTGGTTCTCTGGTTCCTCCTCCATCAAATCTCGGATCGCCGCTGGCAGCTGTACCGCCTGAGTTGGAGTCTCCCGAGCAGGAGGTGGGGCTGTAGAGGTGCTCGGAGCATTCGGATCAGCTTGGGTTCGAGCGCGGGGGGTCGGGTTGTTCTTGGAGAGGAAGAGGCGTTTGGCTCTGGTGGCTCGAGTGGGCTCCGGTGGTGGAGAATCCTCGTTTCGTTTTCTTCTGCGTGTCGCCGGGGTTTCTTTCCTTTCCTTCTCTTCTTCTGCTTCTTTGTCTTGCTCCTCCGGCTCTTTTTCTGGCTCGGGTTCAGGTGCCGCTTTTCGAGATGCTCCTCGTCTTGCTGCTGGCTTTGCAGCTGGTTTTGCGACGGATCTGCTTCTAGTTATTTTCGTTGTCGGCTCATCTTCTGGCACGACTTCTGCTGGGGGTTCTGGTTCTTGTACTACCGGAGCTGGAGCTGGTCCTGGAGCAGGTTCTGGAGCAGATTGTGTAGTTGGTTTTGACACTGGCTTCCTCCTGGTTCGAGGCACAACTGGCACTTCGTCGGTCGCAGCTTCTGCTTGGAGTTCTGGTTCTTCTATTACTGAGGCTGGAGCCGGTGCTGGTATGTCTTCTGTAGCTGGCTTCGCAACAAGATTGCTTCTAGTTCTTTTCGATGCTGGCTCATTTTCTGGGACTTGAGATTCGGGTACTTGAACCTCTTGAACTGGTGCAGGTCCAGCAGCATTTCGTCTAGCTGGTCTCGAAACAGATTTGCTTCTAGTTCTTGACACTACTGGCACGTCTTCTGTCATGCCTTCTGCTTGAAGCTCTGGTTCTTGAACTCCTTGAATTGGTTCTGAAGCTGGTCCTGGAGCAGACTGTGTAGCTGGTTTCGAAACAGATTTTCTACTACTTCTCGACACTACTGGCACGTCTTCTGTCCTCTGTACTACATCTTGTTCTATGAGAGCTTGTTCTTGAGCAACTGGAGCTGGTTCTGGAGCAGGTTCTTCTAGAACTAGAGCAAGCTCTGAAGCTGGTTCAAACTCTGGAGTTTCTTCCATAACTTTCCTAGGCACACTCTTCCTTGATCTTCTTGTCTTTTTGGCAACCTTCTCGACTTTCTCTGGGACAACTGGTTCTGGTTTCACTTCCGCCTCATCCAGTCCATCGAGAAGATCCCTTTCCTGCTCGGCAGTTGGCATTGGTGCATCATCAACAACTCCATACATTTCATCGTAAAGAAGATTATCCGGGCTCAATGAGTAGGAAGGTTGAGTGGGTTCTTCGAAAAGAGCATCCTCAAGGAGAGCATCATCCAAACGTTGGTTAGATGGTGTTGGTGACTTTGAGTTCTCGTCGAGCAGGATGTTCGGGTCGAAAACGATTCCGATTGCACCGGGTGATTCCTCGGACGGTTCTTTCAAAAGATCTGGTGTTGGACTGCGCTCGAGAATCTTGTTGGTGGCATTGCAAGGAGGCTCTGAAAGATGTTCTGATTTTACCGTATTCCGTTCACTAGATCGGCAAACCTTTCCCGGTACATTTTGTTAGTTAGCTACTTTTTGATAACTGTTTCAAGAACCGAGATAAATGTGAAAACAGCGTGATGGAAAAGACCTATTAGAAGAAAAAGGGTAATTACTTACCATCGAAAGTCGGCGTGTCACCCAACAACAACCTTTCCTCAGACTTCGAAACGATTGTTCCACTGACAGACTGTTGTATATTCAGGGCTTCTGCAGCGATCAATTCGTTTATGATTTTCTCAGCTTCCTGTGCGTAAGGGTCGTATTCGGATGGTGTCTCCAAAGCAGTTTCCATGGGTGGGCTTTTCAATGGGTCTGAAAATTTCGACTAGTTGAATCCAGAAAAGTTCTCTGAAACTCACTCTCAGATGAAGTTTGGGGTCTTTCTCCAAGTGATTTGTCGGTGGAAGCAGTTTCGTCCGATATGCGCTGCTGAGTTTTTGGCTGTCTTGGTTTTCTGACTTTCTTGGCTGCCACTGGAGATGCTCTGACCACTGATGGAGATTTCCGCATGGGAGAATCTGATGTCTGCGCCGGTAGAGGCTCCCAGCGTAGCACTGGAGAATCCAGTTCATGAGCGACTGGAGAGTCCGGTCTAGACACTGATGGAGATTTCGAAACCGGAGTGTTGCCTATCTGCGCCGTAAGAGGTTCCCATTGTTCAACCGGCATTGGAGTATCCGATATGTTTGTGATTTGTGTTGCACTCGTTTCTGCGGTAAGTTGATCTGGAAATTTCGAATCATAATTTGTAAAATACAACTTTTAAGAGACTCACTTCCAGACGAAGTTTGTGGACCTTCTCCAACTGTGTTGCCATTTGCAGCAGTGTCGTCCGATTTGGGTAGAGTTTTTGGCATTCTTGGTTTCCTGACTTTCTTGGCTACCACTGGAGATGCTCTGACCACTGATGGAGATTTCAGCATGGGAGAATCGGATGTCTGCGGCGGTAGAGGTTCCCAGTGTGCCACTGGAGAATCCAATTGTTCAGCAACTGGAGAATCCGGTCCTTTGGTGACTTCTGCTGCCATTGTCTGAGGAGTTTGTTGCCGGATCGGTGAACTAGTTGGCCTTCTCAATCGGTCTGAAAATTTTAATTCACAGTTTGACGGAGAAGAATCTTTGCAACCCACCTCCACAAGATTGAACATTTTTGCAACATTGTCCATCTTCAAACGGCTTTTCGAGGTGAAATTCTTGTATATATGAATAAGAATCCACCGGACTCATTGATGGAGACTTTAACACTGGAGGGTTTGATATCTGCGCTGTCAGAGGTTCCCAGTCATGCAAAGACATTGGAGAATCAGATCTTTCCGTGTTCCATGTCCGTACAGTTTGTTGCTGTATCGGTGAAGCACTTGAACGTCTCAATTGGTCTAAAAACTTCGAATCATAATTTGCAAAAGTATTCGTTGAAACTCACCTCCAGACAAAGGTTGCACACCTTCCCCGCTTGTTTCGTCAACTGGTACCACTGATGGACCCTTTGAAGTTGGATAGTAGCCTATCTCGTCCGTAAGAGGTTCCCATTGTTCCACCGACATCGGAGAATCCGATCTTTCCGTGTCTTCTGCGGCGTTTGTCTCGGCGGTAGGTTGGTCTGAAAATTTCGAATCATTATTTCCAAAAAAGTGTTCATCGAAACTCACCACGAGACGAAGATTGTACACTTTCTTCGAGTGTTTCGACGATTGGAAAATCTTCAAAAAGGTCGGCCGGCTTCCGTTGAGCCACAGGAGATACTGTTTTTAATACTGGCTCGGCCGCTGATGAAGATTTCCACTTGGGATATTTGCCTATCTGCACCGTTAGAGGTTCCCAGAGTGGCACGGACGTTGGAGTATCCGATTGTTTAGCCACGGGTGGCTTACAGATTTGCGCGGACATCTGAGATTCTGGTCTTTGCACCATCACCGGTAAGTCACTTGCACCATAATTGATACCCAAAATTGTTATCGATGGAGACGCCAATCTTGCAGTTGGATGTTCCGGTTCTGGCAAAAGTTCTCTCATCTCAAACTGACGCTTCGATTTTCGCAGAATTTGAGAAGGTGATCGAGGTCGGACGACCCACTCCTCTTCTTCTCCGGGTCGATGCTCGTAGTATTCAAATGGATCGAACTGGGGCAGTGCATCATACTCCGCCTGTTGTTCTGGTGTCAATTCAATTTTCGGAGGCGATTTTTCCACTCTCCACGTGTTCCTTGCATTTGGCACCTCAGATAGTTTGGCCAGATCCATGAACATCTGCTTTTGGTACTCGTTCACATCTAAGTCAAATAGATATAGTCGCATCGCGGGATGAATCTTGAATGGAAACATGACTGGCTCGAGTTGCCCTCCATGCACTGTATAGAAGAAGCTCTCGATTTTATAGAGACACCGCTCGATGTATTCTTTTGGTGGGTACGGGAACTCGAATTCACCCGTGGGTACGGTCTTCCTCCATTCATCATGGACTTCCTGTTCGTGTTCGTTTAGTGGGATGTCGTAGTATAGTTTACAGTCGATTTTGTTGCGGAATTCGCGATTTTCCTTGAGAGGCGGCGTCGGCGAATCTTCGCGAGGCTCTCGGAATGAATGACGATCGAATACGATTTTGGATATTTTCGCTGAAAGTAAGCAGTTTGGGTTTGAGTCGATTAAGTTTGAAACATTCATCTTTCTTGCTAGCCGTGCTGTGTTGAGAAGACTTGAGAGAAAAATTGTGAGAAATTCCAGGAAATTCTTACTCTAAAGGAAAGATCTTGGTGGTCAGAAAGAGAAATGATAGATTGAGGAATTTACTGAAGGAGGTTCTCTGAAACTAAGACTGCTACAGAAATGTTCTGAACAAACGTAACGTAGATCTCACTGAGATCTATCGGTGGTGTTTAGACCAGTCGTAAATATTGAGGGTGAGCTGAGATGTGATGTTTCTTCTCTCTTCGCTCGATTTCCAGTCACACGGAAGATAGAAAAAACACCATATCTGAGCTCACTGTCAATAGTTAAAATTACACTGTGTACTAATCAATAGATACCTTTGTGATCTACATTCTGTCCATTGATAATTTTTTGTAGCATTTTTGTTCTGGAGATATGTCACAAATCAGGGCTGGGCGGCAACAATTTCGGCAACTCCAAAAAACCAAGTTTTTCATACTTTCAAAATTGAAATAAAGGGACAAATTAAGCTTTAAAAGATGCAGAAAACCATGAAAAAGAGGTTAATGATGGTTTTAACTTGCTCTCAGTTCTCATTTTTGAGTTACAGTTCGAGTTGCCGAAACTTGTTGCCGAAAATAAATTTCGGCAACATTTTCGGCAACTGGTGTTTTTTTCACGGACCGTCAGAGTTATTCACATAAATTTAGTGTCAAATTGAACGTTACATTTTGGTGCGTTCAAATAAAACAAAATACCACCTTGGTTCATCTTGTCAAGGGCCTGAAAAACCGTTTCATTTTGTTGCCGAAAATGTTGCCGCCCAGCCCTGTCACAAATCTTCTTACTTTAAAATTTAATTTAAAGTTTAAATTTTAAAAAAAACTTACGGGCTTCATAAAAGTCCTGACCCTCTTGTTTCAACTTTGATGCTTCATCATTCGCGGTTTTGGTGACTGCAAAAAATAATTGAGCGACTGAAAAGTTGAAAACAAAACTCACGATTTTCCATAATATCTTTGAAGTCGCCTCCACCAATGAACTTATAATACAATGGATGCTGGGTTCGATTCGTTGTCCACTCTGGCGAGTCTTCCCATTTTTCGGTCTTGATTCTCGGCGGATTCCCGTCATAGATCAGCTTCTCCCACAGCTCCTCATCAGACACTCCTGCGTACTCAGCGTCCTCTGCTGCCGGTACAAACTCGTAACCAACCGGCACTAACATGTCTGGCTCGTCCTCTGCTAATCCTTTCTCTTTCGTTTCCTCGATTCTTTCCTTGGTTGATAGTATTCTATTCGGATCATGGATACAGTTCATCCGATATGTGAAAATCGTGTGGTGTCTGAGGAGTTCGATGCTCTCGTCAAGATCCTCTGCTTCTCTTGTCGGTACTTCCCTGCCAGTTCTCCAATCCCTATTGTTTATATTCATTTCATCATGGACCAAGAGGGACGAATCCTCGCCAGCCTTTTCAAACTTTTTCATGGACTTTACAACTTCTTCCGCGTCCACAAATACTTCTGGAACAATCGGCACATACTTCTCAGCACTTCCCGGGACCACGGGCATCGGAGGAACCTCGGCGTTCGTTTGTGTTGGCACTTTGCAATTGCTCACGAACTTCTCGCGGTATGCGCCCAGACCGTAGTATTTCCATTTGTCGATAGAGTCGTTACTTCGTTCCCGGATACGCGAGTCGATGTAGTAGGGGACATCCCAGCCTGGATGACATGATTCAATGTGGGACTCGGCTCTGGCTCGCTTCCTCTCGACAACCCGCGTAGGTTCTCTTCTAATCCTGGGTGCAACGGTGCGGTAATATTCTTTGGCAGCGGCTCGCAAGATTACAGAATCGAATCGCGAAAGTCTTAAAGACGGTTCCGAAGAATGTTTAGATGGAGCAACAGGAGACGCATCTCGAGAGGGCTGTGGGGTTGCAATACGACTTCGTTTTGAAGGAGGTGGTTGAATAGATTCATGAGATGGACCAGGAGGAAGATTGACTCTTCTCTGCGACATAAGTGACGAGGCCAAAAAGGGGGTCACACGGTTTGTGTTCACAAACGCATTGAACATCTCCTTGCACTCGGGAGTCAAGCCTAGCATTTTGAATGCTTCCTCTGTCCGAGCCGCATCGTCTCTCGCATCTGATTCCATTGGTTCATTATCCATTTCTGAAATTTGGGTTCTTAAATACCTTCTGTTTCATATTTGTAACTATCATATTTTCTCGATTTACCAAAAATTCCTTGGAAAGTTATTGAAGCTCTATGTATCTTGTGTCAGTGGCCTTGTGCCCTTCAATGAAGAAACAAACAGAAGCTTCACTTCACATTTATCTCAGTTCGTATTGAAAATTTCCCAAAGTTGTCAACTAATGAAATGTAGCTCTCATCATGATAAACATTTTACTATTAGTTAAATACTTTTCGATTATCCAATACAACGGAACGTCGTTGTATCGGATAGTCAAAAGTTGGCGGATAGACCACTTATGAAAATTTAACTACTATTTTTTTCGCAAGTTTTTCTAACTCACTGGTCGGTTAAATGCAGTACTTGGGATTAAATGAGGTCGGGAAAACGGGAGTCCCGCGGGGGAAAGAAAACAACTTGACCGAAATTCGTGTCCAGTCTGAAAATGCCGAAAATTTCAATCTAATTACAAATGATCTTCTCTCTGAAAACAAAACTGATGCGAGAGGCAACAATCCGCAACGAAAAGTGAGGAGAGTGGAACAGAGAAAACGAGACACTGAATCAACGAGAGAGTGTTGAGAGATTGGAAACGGAGACACTCGAAGAGGCGTGTTGTGGGCAGTCAGGGGTAGAAGGAGAGCGTGACGGGTGCACCAGCACTTGGAAGAAGTTATTGATCCGAATGATATTATCAAAGCGAATGATCAAAGCTTGAGAAACCTAGATGAAGTGTGGAGGTGGGAGATTTTAAAATGTTCTAAACAATCTGAACAATTTTCCGTTCACAAGGAGGTGATTCTGCGGGTCGGGGGGTTTCCCATAGTTTGGCCCAAAGTGAGATCGACTCTCAAGATTCATATCCCAAAGAAAGTTTGCAAAATTTTCGCGTAATTTGAGTATTGACCTCGAAAAGATGAATCCTAGTGATATGGAAGGCAGTTTTTTGGAATTTGGAACTTCACATCAAATATCGAGGCCACTACTCGAATTACGTAATTCAACATTCTAGTTCAAAAAAGTAGTTCAAAATAGGCCGATTCTCACTAATCCAATTTTTTCGAATTCTTAAGAATTTTCAAGAATTTTACATACTCTATCTTTCAGTTTTCTGAAATATTGATAAGTTATTCAAAAAAATCGAGACTGCCGATAGCAGACTAGAAGAAAATATGGCGAGGCGAGGTGACCCGAGACCGCGGTAAGAAGATTAGAGAAGGGACATCTGGTCCGAAGTGCAGAATAGGGCATTTGCAGGTAGATAATAATCTTGCAGCGCGGTCGGAAGAGATAATTGGAGCGTTTAATGGAGAGCTGACTGAGCATGAAGGATATTCAAAGGCGGGCAGGGAGCAGTGTTCTCAGCAACAAAATGAAACCGAGGCCTGAGCTGTATGGTAGAGAGCTTCAAAATACGTGAATTCGTCTGAATTTCGCTTCAAAAACTGAAAAAGAATGTAATACTTGCAAAATAAAAACCCAGTTGATGGTTCAATTCAAACTCGAGAAAGTCGTTTAGCTCTTCGAATCTCGAATTCCTCCCTGAAGTCTTCTTCAAATCCGCACCATACACCCTACCTACACAACATTCGTGTCACCACACTCTTCTATCTGGACCCTACAGAGGCCGGCTACTATCTCGTTTGGCCCGTGCTGCACTGTCGCGGCCCGCAGAGGAGTGCGTTCAGTCTCTTCTCTCGTCTTCTATGACGTCACACTCGCTGACCCGAGCTACGCTCACCAGCAGATGACAGTGCGTGGTTAGTGTCGGGAAGAAGAGGAAGAGGTACGTCTTTATGGGAAAAGAAGGAATAACGGTTTACCCCCCGTTGGAAGGCTGAGGGTATTCTAGTCCTCATAGTCTTAACATAGGATTCTGTCTAAATGCAAAAAGAGTGTGCTCAGTATTCTCACTGAAAAATCAGTCACCATCAATGGTTATTATGATAGGTGTGTATTTAAGGAAACCGTGTCGATAGTTGTTTTCAAGAAAACTTTCCGAAAAATACTTTTTGGACGATGATTCTTGACTAAAAAAGTATTACATATTGCTTGTGTTTTTTTAACACGATTGGTGAAAAAAACAAGAAAACGCCCATGCAGAATAAGACTTTCTTTCTAAACAATACAATTGTGAGTGAGATTTTATTTACAGTCAATATTTTTTTCCGAATCAAGAGTTCAGGTCAATGTAGATGTGAACAATGTCTGGCAGCTCCGTAGTGATGAATCTGACCAGTGTCTCGTCGGTCCCCGACACTTTTCCGTACTCTTTACGACTGGCACTTGACGAAATATCGACATGGTGAGTGATTTCGGTTTCTTGTTTGTAGAAGAGTTTTCTTCCCTCCGGCATGATTGAGTGTGGATGGAGAAGAATCGACTTCAGATTCGGGAACAGCTCATCAAGCATTTTGAAGTGCTCACGAGGCATCAGACATCCACGAAGATCAAGTTCCACGACGTTCTCGAGAAACTTGGACGCTGATTGGCCTGTTGACTGAAACTTATACTCTAGTCTGATCAATTCCAAAAGCACACCTACCATCTCAATACACTTAACCAGTGATTTGATGTTGACACTTGACACGCGATACAAACTCAATTTGCGCAAGTTACCCGGCTTGAACAAGTTGAATGCGGCCGAGAGTTCATTGAATATGCCTGATAAGGAGTTGAGTTTCCACTCTGACTCTGACAGTTTTGGGAACCAGATCATGAGTTGCGAGATTGAGAGACTTCTCTGACTTTTCCAGTAGGATTCCACTTCCTGAAGAGACATTGGGTCTGAAGATTTCCAGATGGGACTCACGTTATGAGCGTATTGGCAAACGTTCCGGAAAGTCGCATGATCCTCCAACGACATCTTCTCGACAATCGTACGCATCACGTTCGGTGGCAGAATCTTCAAATCCAGAAATTCCTGTTCGCTCTGCCATTTTCGTTTGGTTCTTTTCAGATGCTTTTTCTTTCTCATATCTTCTGACTCTTCTTCTGATACACTTCGTTTTCGCTTCTGAATCGTTGCGAATAGAAGCAGAGGAACGGGCGAAAACAAACCAATGGCATTATATACCTCCACAGTGCTCAAGTAGACTAGAAATGACCGTGAAACTGATTCGGATTAATAAACTGGAGTTTGTTTTTTGAAAACTGTTTCGTGAAGAAGGAGGCTGATAGTTTACGATTTTATCAAAGAAAGGAAAGGGAATGCGAAGATTTTTAACGTGATTACAGAACGCTGATATCCGAAGAGACTCGTTTCTGTGTTCCTGGAACTGATGGTCTCCGAAGAACGGATTCTGGAAAGGAAAGATTGAATTTGACTAAAACTGTATCTCACTTTTGAAAACGTTAGCATACTCTGAAACGATCAGCATGAAAGCGATAGTTTCTATAGGTGGATAGAGGCTGAATACTGCATAGATGAAGCCAGTTTGAAATGAGAAATGAACATTGAAGAATGGAGAGAAGAGGACTGGAAGGGCTGGAAGGTGGAAGAGAAGTGTTGGAAGAGTGATCTGAGATATCATGATAGGTCTGATGCTATCCAGTGCCCGCTTACTTGCACCACTAGTGCTTTGAAGAACTGCTGCTGAAGTTTCCGGTTCGGAAGTGAGAAATTCTTGAGTTCCTTGTTCATTTTGCTTCGCATCTGAACACCACAATAGATGATAACCGCGTACTGGAAGCCCAGAATTATCATGGCACCGAACAAAAACACCAAATTAAACCATCGGACAGAACCGTCTGCGTTCTGAAATTTGATCAGCGTGTCTTGTGTCCACTGTCGGGGGATCATAACTCACATAAGCGATAACAATGAATCTGGCTGTTTTCTCGATCTCCAAATTGTAGACGCGGAAGAGCTCTTTTCTGAGACGAAGAACATAATAGGAACGCACCCCGTACGGATACTTCAACTAAACTTATCTTGACTCCCGTAACAGACATCAGAAAGTGGAAACTACCAAAATGTGTCTCATACTGTTCTGAGCACTTTGTCAATTAACCACTTTCCGGTATCTGTATCAGGAACTCATATAAAATAGGATTTAGATTCACAGCAAATCCAACTTACTCCATATAATTGTCGGAGAATGGCTCCGGTTGTGCGCAATAGTGAACCATCATACTGAATAGAATACCGAAGAAGAGAGGATAAAGAATCCAGATGACAAAGTTGATTCCATTGAAAGTGGTGAGAAGGGTACGGCAACTGAATAATTCATGTTGTATAAAACCTTGAAGCCTCGGACTCACTTCATCAGAGTAGCAAATCTGAACACAAACTGAACTGCCACCATACACATGATACTAGAATACGCCCCTGAGTATGCCTCAATGAAAAACTTGAGCAGCTCATTGGATGCTCCCAAGTAATCATTCAAACTAAAGTAGATAAATCCACCATTATAATTGTGCAGATACGGATGAGCCAGAACTTCCAGACAAGAAAATGAGATACAAACCAACGAGAACATTATAATCAGGTACTTGTATGCCCCGGTGATTCTCTCCGTGCGGAATGCTGTCAGATATATGAGGACCGCATTGAAAAGACAAGTGCAAACGAAACCGACTCGAGAGAAAATCTCAGCGACGAACGGCAAAACCGTCACATTCGACATGGCCACCATTGTTCCCCTCGTCTCAGAACACACCTTAAATAGGCACGACCAATCTGTAATTTTCGCATTTTCTTTGGTGTCTGTGGTGGCTTATTACTATTATTTGCCCAAAAAAAAAACAAGAAACCGATTAGAATCAGAATATTGTGTACTGGGGACAAATCTGGCAGGTGAGGGGCGGAGGAGGGGGGCTGCAACTGGATCAAATGATTGTTGATCTGATTTGTGTGACACGGGGTTAAATTTGATTGAGTGTATGATGTTTGTCGAGTGAACGCAACATGATCGGAAGTCTTCAGAATGGATTATGAAGACTACAAAGTTATAAAGGTCTTTCAGAAGTGGAAGGCAGAATTCCGATGTCTCTGGGGTGTAAGACTGATCAAGTGAAGGATGTGAAACAAAAAAAACTTAACTAGACGAACATCAGTTTTTGACTAGCAACATGAAACATTCGAATCGTATGTTAATCAAAACACCAACACTATTTTCACCTGTTTCTTTTTCAAAGTTTGAGAGCTATCAAATTACTTTCCAGATGAAGTTTTAGACCTTCTCAATTTCTTATCTAAGGGCGGATTGTTCAAACTGGAAGTGCTCGTTTAGAATTCATTCAAATAGCCCGGCTTCGAAAGAAGGATAATACGCTTTATTCAAAACACATCCGTCTAGGTAAAAGAATATCCGTGTTTCTACTCAAGATCAAAAGTTTTTTCAGTCAAAAAAGGCGATGCGGGAACAGAAAGAAGTGCCGTTTCTTAGCACTGGTTTATCAACAATTCCATCTTTTGGCTTTGAGTTCGATTTGATCAACCAGCTAATATTTTCTGAACTGTAAATCGTATTAGAGGACAGACTGCCTCAAAAAACGGTAGCTGAGCCAAGAAGGTTTCCTGGTAACTTTATGGTAACTTTATTAGATCTGACCAAAATTTTTCAGAAAATCGAACTACGAGATGTATGAGAAAGAGGTTTTCGACGGCTGTGCTGACGGTTTAGATAGTTTGAAGTATCCACAGAGCTCTGAAAAATTCGAATTCAAATCTTCCATTCTCAGACATCCTCACCTTTGATAATCACCCCGTACTCTGATACAATCCACATAAACGCAATGCTATCTATCGGTGGATACAGATTCAGAAACACATAAATCAATCCAGTCCTAATGCTCATTTCAATATCCAGAAGAGGTCCCAATAGAATGGGAGCAGCTGGAACTACAAACAGAGCAGTCGGAGCAAGGGTTTGAATGACGAGAGCCTTGAAGAACTGCTTATGAAGTCTTCGGTTCGGAACCGAGAAGTTCTTCAGCTCTTTTTTCATCGTGAAGTGCATTCTGAGACCGCAGAAGATGATTATCATGTACTGAGAACCCATTACAGATATCGAGGTGAGGAGATAGCAAATGTTACGCCATCTAAAGTGTCCTTCGGAGTCCTGAAAATGTCTTTTGAGCAATTCGTTCAAGCAAACCCATTTATTAGAGTGTCTGCTTTAAAATTGATTTCTTCAACTTTTTTAAGATGATGTAACAGAAATAAAGTTTGAAAACTCACATATGTAACGATAGCGAATCTGGGTAGATCCTTAATGGCCATTCCGTATTTTTCGAGAATTTCGTTCCTGAAAATTTTCGAAGTGAAACGTGTTTCATACTGGTTTAGACTCACTTCAGGTACTCATCAGAATACGAGTCGACGACACCAAAGCAATAAAGAGGACCCCCGAAGGCTGCTCCAGCTACAAGCGGGTATGTCATCCAAGCCAGAATCCCTCTTCCAGTGAATCTTCTAATAGCAGTTGGGTTGAAAAGAGTGAGATAACGAAACACAAATTGAACTGTAATGAATGCCAGAATCACGAGATAGAAGCTACCGTATGCCACGATTGCGAATCTCAGAAACTCTTGAGAATACTCGTACTTGTTGAGACTAAAATACAGGAACCCCTTGTTGTAGTTGTGAGCGAATGGTCTCGCTATAATTTCCCATCCGGAGAATATGATTCCCATCGTGGCGAATACAATCACCATATACTTGTAGGTACTGAAGATTTTTCGAATATGGGTCACGGTCAGGTAGATCAATAAGAAGTTCACAATGAATGCAGCACAGAATCCGCATTTGGTGAAGGCATACGAAATTTCGTGAAGAGGCAACATCTTGAACTTTATTATTGGAAGGAGAAATAAGAAGAGAGCTGTATTTGAAGAATTTTAGAAACCGCCAGAAGCTTTAATATTCTTGAAAACTGAACAAAAAAACAGGGCGATTTTTTTCTCAAAACTGTCTTCCCAGGAGGATGGGTACACAATAGTTCTCCAAATGTACCACAATAGCTGGAATCGTTTGGGAGCAAAAAAAAGAAATAGTCAACAACAGGCAAAAACGAGTGATTCTAGAAATTTGATTTCCTCACAAGTCTTGACATAAAATAGAAGCAAACACTCAATTAGAGATAATTGCAGACTGCGACATGATTCACATTTAAACTTGGTTTCCGGGGCAAGAAGTGATGTTTGGAAATGAGTGGCCTGGGTTCAAAATAGAAATAAAGTTTAGAGATCCTAGAATTGGAAAAAAATAAACTTTTTTAGCAGCTGCATTGTCTATTCTAGCACATGCTTCCGGATTCCATTGGAGAAATTTGGATGTCAGGTGATACTGAGCTGAAGAACGGCAGAAATAGAAAGCCAAGGTGGCCGGATTGCTCATCACACCAGACAAAAACAAGACGGAAAGTTTCGAGGTTGCAAAAAGAAACGTTCGCATAATGCTCAGTCTGTGCCACAGATCACAATTAAAGCAGTAAGTTACAACCAGTTTCGGCGAAATTTCGTTTTTTTGGGAATTTCAAGAAGCAAGATGTTCGAACTTCAGAATCCTCAAACCCAATGTATTTGCATCATGAGAAAATCTGAAAACCTGGAAATCTCTATCTCGAAAATTACAGGTTTGTTGTGAATCGACCGGAAGTTTTCAAACAAACAAACGTCTTTCATCCTCTTCGATCCAGCTTGTGGAATATTTTAGTCAAATATTCAGTACCAAATAAACGTATTCATTCAAATCAAAATCAATCAAAATTTAGATCCTTTTCAGAGTTTCGTCGTCACCACTTTCCCAGTCATCGTCGTCTTCGGAGTCTCTCTCACTTCCTCTTTTGGTGTTCTCATAGTGTATTTTTCCTTGGTGTTTAGAAGCAACTCTGCAATTCAAACAGTTATTCTAGCCTTTTTTCGAAAGTCTCTCACTTTTGAATGCTCTCCCATACTCCGAAACACAACTCATCATGATCACTGAATCGAGAGCCGGGTAGACCGTGAAACCGCTTTGGATGATGCACGAGGGGAAACTCATTTCCAAATCAGCAAACGGAGCGTAGATCATGAAGAAGACCGGGGAGAAGAGAATTATGGTGGGTGCACTGATCTGGAATCATAAGTTATAATGAGGTCTTAGTCAGCAGTGGACTTCTGACTTCTAACATCCGATGCACTTTTTCAAACCCAACCTGAATCACGAGGGCTCTGAAAAACTGACGATGGAGACGTCGGTGCTGGGCAGAGAGGACCGCAATCTTGGTACGCATTCCAGAGTACATCTGATGCCCGCAGATGATGATGATCGAGTATTGAACAGTGGAGATCAGTGTCATGAGGGACAATCCGTAGACGTTCTGCCAACGGATCTCATCTCCTTCGTATGCAATCAGACCGAGCACTGGGATGTCGGTGATGTTTCTCTCGTAACGAAGAAGTATCTCATCTCCAAGATAGTTCCTTCCGAAGTCGTCCATGGCAAAGAAATGCCCAACGGCAAATGCCCAGAGAACACCGAAAAACGTGTAGTATCCGACCCAAATGAAGTAGTAGCATCCATTGAAGTACTTGAGTTTCGGAGTGTCAAAGATCGCCCAGTAACGGTACAGGAACTGGATGGCGAGTTGGCAGATGGTGGCAGAGTAGAGTCCCGTGTAGATTCCCATCATCCATTCCATTGTCAGGTTGGACAAACCCAACGGGCGAGAGAGACTGAAGTAAGTCAGACTGGCATTGTAGGTGTGAAGGAACTAAAACAGGGGGACATGTTGGTTTCCGGGGATGGGATTACCGTATGAAACAGAAACTCAAACGAGGCGAAGACGAATCCCAAGACTTGAAAGTTGACCAGCAGGTACTTGTAAGACCCGAACTGTCTCTTGATGTAGAAAAGAGTCAGATAGACCAAGATGAATCCGAAGAAGGCGTTCGAGAAGAATCCGAGGTTTCCCATGAAGATGCAAAACTGGATGTATTGCAGGTAAGCGGCACCCATAGCTTCTGAAGTTCAGAATGTTTTGAATGAGATGGATGCTATGAGAAACAAAACAAGTATGAAGTTACGTAGCAAAACAAGACATGCGACTTTTGAGTCGAGAAACCAACTGAGCAAATTTCAGATTCAGATGAAACCGAAAAAAGGAGGCGAGCCCCTTATCGGGCATGTTATTTCCGGTACGATGCTTGCGACACGTGGTCTTCTTGATTCTGTTCTTCGAATTGTGCATACACTTGTTGGGCTTTTGGTAAATGAGGATACAGTCTAGAGTAAGACACACGTATCCAAGTCTGATCAGACTTCCAAATGAACATTGTTTCATTGCTTTTTTGTTCTGAGAATCGGGGTTCAGCTAATTGGATTCGATACAAAGCACATACATGAATAACACGGTGGTTTTTGGCAAACAGAACAGAAAGTTCACACCAATCAGGACCCTCGTTGTTAAAGCCCGGTCCATTCCATAGGCTCGTCGGACCGTCCAGGAAATCAGATCTAGAAGTTATTGACCGCCAGAAATCCAGAATCCAAAGTTAGAAAAAATCCAAAGTTAAGAAAAATTTTAAATTTAAAAATAACCACCATGGTTTTTTGACAACTTCGAATCAGACTATACCCATTTTTAAAGTTAAACTCTCCTCCCATTTTCGATCATTCATTTCAGACAATTTCAGATCAACAACATGAAAGTTTTCCTGGAGTTTAAAATTACTCCCTTCATCATCATAAACATCATAGAATCCTCGTCAGCTTCCATTTCCCAATGTTTACCTACAACGTTTTTCAACTTGTTATAAAATTTGTCATTCTCTCAACATATTGTTCTCTGTCTTTCCAAGTTTTCGTGACCTCAAGAACATCAGATTTATTTATAGTAGAAAGATGAACGAGAACATCTAGAGGCCTGTTGTCTGCGGAGGATAAACAGTTTGATTATGGGGAGTACAGACGGGAAATGACACTTCCTGGGGAAAGTATACGCCGGAGAAACAGAAGAACTTCAGAGATTTGATCATATACTTGACGGCGTTCCGGTAGTCACAGACGATATACAGGATTATGGCGATGTCGATGGCTGGGTAGATGGCAAATGCACTGAAGAGAATTCCGGTGGGGAAGCTGAATTCCAGATTGAAGAGGGGCAGGTAGATGATGATGATCATTGGGAGGAACAGCAGGATTGTAGGGACGACGATCTGAAATCTCTGATTTTACAAATCTCTACTTTTGGTAGATCAAACACAAATGTAAACGTTTGAAATTTTGGTCTACCAGTGGATAGATTTTCTGATGATGACTCTGTGTTTTGTTTTGTTACTTTTTGATCTGCTTTCGTTGAATTCTTGAACCAAATGACGACGAGCATCATTATTTTTAGAAACGACAAGCTTCGTCATTATTATAACAATGTGAGCTTGAAAGTCTTATTTTTGATCCCAACGAAACTGCAGTGGGAGACTTTCCAACTACCGTGAAACATGTAATAGTGATGCCGCTCTTAGGCTCACTTCAAGAACATTTATCACGGTTCGCATTAAGAATTTCAAAAATTGCTTACTACTGAAATGTTGGTCTTAAGAAGAGCTACATTTACTTCGGTTAACCGCTTTTTAAACTTCTTAACGCGAGCCGAGATGAATTTCTTTGAAGTGAGTCTAAGGAGAGCACCACTAAGAGAGAGTTCACGGTAAGTACAGTGCCCGTTGACTTGCCTGTAAAACTAATGACTTGAAAAATTGAGTATGCAGTCTTCTGCTTGTTTCCGACAACATCGATATCTTCTCCTTCATTCCGGTACTCATTTTCCTCCCGCAAAAGCTGATGATCAAGTATTGCAATCCAATGATCATGGTCATCTCAATAGTGCACCACAGATTCCTCCATCTGACATGTCCGGTTCTCGTGTATATCACAGAGGTGAAGCCGGGAATGGCTGATATCTCGAGACCGTAGTTCTCACGAACTCCCAGTTTGAAGTAGTTTATGGAGTAGTCGTCGATTTCCAGAAACCAGTAGATCCCGATTGCCCAGACTATTCCGATCGACAAGCTGTAGCTGCACCAGAGAAGGATTCTCCATCCTTCGAACCATTTAATTTTTGAGGCACTGGAATGGAACTTTGAAGAGCTCTAAATCGAGAAAAAGAACTCACTCAAATAATGCCCAGTATCGATACAAAAACTGAATAGCGATGAAGCATACTGTGGATCCATAGATGCCACAGAAGAACACAAGTCCAATTTTCATGAAATCATTGGAGACTACAGAGGTTTGCGGGTTGGTGAAGAACACGAAACCGGCACTGTAGCTGTGGATCATCTGGAAAAAGATGGATGATCTACTTCAAAAGTAAATTTGGATACTCACCGGATGAACAATGTATTCAGAGGAGGAGAACAAGAATCCAAGAATCGAGAAGGCGATCAAAAGGTTACGGTAAGATCCAAAGTCTCGTTTGACAAAATAAACGGTGAGAAAGATGAAGAAAAGCACCAGCACAGAAGTGCACAGAAAACCGATCAGAGCGATCAATCCGGTCAGCTGGTCCAGTTTGCTGAACGGCATTTCGGCAGTTGGTATCGGATTCGGCAGCTCGACTTGTAGACAGTAGACTGTGAAGAGGTTCCTTGTTTTGCTCGAGGATCGATTGACGGGAAGACAGAGTAGCCGGTCTAATTTCCGTTGTCAAGACGTATATCTAGTGATGTTATTGAGCACAAACTCTCTACTTGGAACAATCAACGGATGTACATCTTGTGTTTTCAGAGTACCTGTCGAAAATAATCTTCTTTTGGAGGCACTTGAGAGAATGGCCAATAAATCAGATGAGATCTGAGGTAGTTCTTGGGAAACGTATTTTGTTTTTGTATTGGAATGTTGTACTGAAAAGGACAAGAGTGTTGATTGAGGATCGGAAAACTAGCGGTTGAGATATTGAAGACAAGATGAGGTATTCCACGATTCAAACGGGACGTTTTCGTGAGCAATAGCATTGCGAGCAGTTATTTCTGATCGGATTTCTTTGAATCTTCTTATTTCGGATCCACCAGATCTGTACATTTTGTGAATTGGTGAAACTGAAGCTGAAAAAAACGATCTGATCGGGTCAAGGACACGTTGTGTGAAAGACTGTCCTAGACTTCTGGATATTAGTTAAATTTTGTAATATTTGCAATATTCATTGATGAGAAAAAGGAACAAGTACAAGGATCGCTTCTATGTCCAACGAGAGGCCTGCGTACTGCTTGCCACATTGGTAACCCTCATTGCTCCATGAACTGAAGATGTGACACTTCCGAACATATCTGAAAATGCTAATAACAATATTCTCCCAACCAAGGCAACCCACTTTTTATAGCATTCCGATAATCTGTCAGAATGTACATGACAATGATGGCATCCATTGCTGGAAAGAAGGAAAATGCGCTGAGCATGACTCCGGAAGGAAACCGGAGCTGAAGATCGAAGAAGGGAGTGTACATGAGGATGAAGACCGGCATGAACAGGGTTACTGTGGGGACCAGAATCTGAAAATAACACTCTAGAACGGAGAGTGAGGCATGTGATAACTGACCTGAAGCACTAAGACCTTGAAAAACTGAGTATGAAGTCGCAACATGGAGCTGGAGAGCATGGAAACAGCTTCTCTGATTTTCAAGCTCATTTTCCAGCCGAATGTGATGATGAGTCCGTATTGAATCATCTGCAAACTAATCATCCTCACTTTGAGGGTTTCAAACCCCCTACCATGATCAGTGTCATATTGAGAATGCACAACAAGTTGAACCATCTAAAGTTGTGATTCTTGTCAAAAGCCACCACAGCACACATGGCAATCTCTTCCACTCTTTTCCCATAGTACTGAACTATCTCATCTTCCATGTAATCAGTGGCCACGTCATCTAAATTGGCGAAAATGATGACACCCATTGCCCATTGGACACCGAAGTAGCATGCGTAGAGGATCCAAACCAGGAGCTTCCAACTTGCAAAGACCACGGGGACCAGTTGTGGACTGAAATCAAGAAACTTCTGAGTAGAGTAAACTAAGTAGGACTTACTGGCAAATAGCCAGGTATCGATAGAAGAATTGAGCCGTCAGAAAAGAGATTGTGGCTGCGTAGAAGCCGGTGTAGACCACTGAAACTTTGAATGTCAAGCACTTCTAGAAGTAACGCTGACTGACATAAGAAAGTGAATGCGACCTCAGTGGACGCATTGAAAGGATGGGCCAAACTGAACATGACAAATCCATAGTTGTATGAATGGAAGATGGGATTCACTGCGGCTTCGATGGCAGCCAATCCGAATCCCAAGAGCGAGAAAACTACCATGTACCGTTTGTAGTTTTCATAACTGGCCTTGACAAAGAAAATTGTCAGAATCAAAAATGTAGCAACGGAAATGGTGGTGGAGCAGAATCCCAATGAAGCGATGACTTTTGATACTGTCAGCCATTTTGAGAACACAATTTGAGAGGTCGCATTGGCCAGCATCGTCCGAATAACAATGGTTCAGAATCTGAACGGGAGCATGTCTAGTAAACACCGGATGTCAAAGGGTTTTCTTGGTAATTACTTTTTTTTCTACATGTACCTGTCTAGAACAGCTTCCCCAACTCTGCAGGGGAGTGTGGGTGGATGAAGTATTTTCTCAAGGGGCACCGTCTGAAAAAATGTATATAAACACATGCATTCTTCGATTTTAGTTAATGAGAGGAGGCATGGAAGCTGAAATAGCGGAATTGATTTCCTACGCGGCCTACTTTATAACATTGATCTTCAACTCGGTTCTGATTTATTTGACAGCGTATCACACGAAGAGGATTTCGATAACTTATCGGCAAATGATAGTGGGATTCGCACTGCTTGGAATTTCGTTTTCGACATTGGATATTGTGGTGAGGCCGGTGAGTTTCAGAAGAAGACCTTGGGTAGGGGAGATTTTCAAGTTTTGCGGTTCCACAATAGAACATCATTCTGTAACTCATTACTCATTTTTCTAGAAATTTTCTAAAATCCTTCTGCTGTAAAAGATGTCAAAAAGTGGTCAGCTGACAAAATGTTTAAGATACACTTTTTCATATCTGTTACAGGAACCGGGAATAGTTTGCTCAAATTGAAAACATGACTGTTGCTTCTGCAGGATTGACGGTAAATTTTTCCAGTTTATGCCCAAAAGATCATGCAATTTCGAAACAAAAGAAAGTAATATCTAAAAACCAAACTAACAACACAATCTGTTACATATGTTTTGATGTTTTCAAAGTTTTAATGCATTGTCACACAAACTAATTCAACCGGCAGCACATCGACATATCTTGTTTTCGGGACAGTAGGTTTACTAACGATGATCTTTATCACAAAGTGTACTTTTGTGTCTATGAAGCTTCTTTCGGTTTTTGTGATGAGTAACCTTATAATTTCGATTCTAGTTCTGGGGATATTTTTCTGGGAACCTGTATCACATCATGTCTGTTTTGTTTCTACGAATTCCCCCATTTTAATCTCATCTTTTCCCCAGATAATGCATTCGTACAACGGATGTTTCCTCTACTTCAGTCTCGAAGGAGTTTTTCGCTCTTCGAAAGCGATCACCGAAGTTTTGTTGGGTACAGTTTCCACAGTTATCCACACGTTTTGACTGTCTGGTTTTCAGCCATCTACTCTGCCGTGTACTCTTCCATACTTTCGTTTCTAGCAATCCAGTACATTTTTCGAACGTGTCTCGTTATGAAACCCCAGCTGACGAAGCATTTCCGAGGATGGAGGTGTGTGTTTTGGTTGGGGTACGTCTTCGTTTTCGGATTCGCCTGGGGATTCATCACTTATGTCTACGCATATTCGGATCCTTATGCAAGAGACTATGTCAGGTACAACAAAGTCAGAATCTCAAAAATCAGAAGTCAATACATATGTTTTCAGAAGTGAGATGTACGAGCAATACCAAGTGGATGCTGATGACGTACCCTTGTTCGTCCTTTTGGCATACGGGGAAAGAGATAACCAAACGAAATTCGTTCGGTTCCAAAGTCTGATTTGTATTTTCGGAGACATGGGTATCATGACGCTACAATATGTGATTATGATGACATGTGGAGTTTTGCTCTACAATACGATAACTTCCAAGTTGAAGAAAGCGACACAGTTTACAGCATACAGTCAGATTCAGAAGCAGTTCTTCAAAGCATTGGTCTATCAGGTTAGTATACAAGAGGAGTCTAGGGGTCATACTTCGAAGCACTACATCTCAGTGTTTGCTGAAAGTGAGAAAGCATTGCAAACTTGAACCTAGTTTTCGCAGCTCGTCGCTCCATCTCTACTCGTTCATCTTCCCGCTGTTCCACTCTTCTTTGCCCCATTCTTCGACATGAAATTCAGTTTTCGCACTCGTGTGGTCGTCTAATTCTTCAGCATCTACCCCCTCCTGGACAGTCTCATTCTGTTCATCATAGTTTCTGATTACAAAATGGCTGTTAAAAGTGAGCCAGAAGTTATATTCTTCGATCACAGTTTCGTTTCCAGAAATCATTGCGAATAATGCGATGCAAGTTCTCGCCATGTTGAATATGGAGTCCGCGGCTCCGTCGACTCGTTCGACACCTCTCAACAACAGAGAAAGTGTCTTGTGATCTTCTTCATTTCCGTTACCCCCTCGAATAGAGATTCATAAACTAGTTGCGTCCTTCAGTCACAATCTGAAAAAAACATGGGTATCGATACGTCGTCTCTCTCTGAGAACATTTCTAGAGCCTTCTATTGTCTGACAGTTTCAATGAATTCCGTCCTGATCTTCTTGACCGCATTTCACACGAAGCAGATTGTCGGGGCTTATCGATTGATGATAATCACTTTTGCACTGATTGGAATTTCTTTCTCAACTTTGGATATCTTAATGAGACCGGTAAATTCTAACTCCACTCTCATGTACTCATCCTCATCGTTCAGCTCTTTCATTCTTTCAACGGCTGTGTCCTATATTTCACTCTGGGAAGCTCACTGAGAAGCAATAAAAAAGCAACAGAGATTGGACTGTGTTAGTTCCAAAAGCTTACAATTTCAATCTATATTGTCATTCAGTGGTTTACGCTGGATTCTACTCTGCGATCTTGGCATTTCTAGCTGTCCAGTTTTCGTATCGAGCATGTGTTGTTGCAGTGTGAGTCATAAAATCCTCCAATCGGAACTAATTAGGTAACGTCAGACCGAAGTACACAAAGTTTTTCGCTGGCTGGAAGTATCTTCTTTGGCTTGTGTACACTTTTGTTTGTGGACTCGTTTGGGCTTTGGCAACTAGTCTGCTCTACCCAGATGAGCAAACGGATTCCTATTTGAGAAGTGAGATACTCTCCAATTATGGAGTGGAAGTCAGCCGTGTTACGAATTTCGCTCTTCTTGCTTATGTGGGTGTTTTTTCTTCTTTCCCGATTATGCTTGAAACCTGTTCAGAATTATTCGGAAAATAAGAAAGACGTTCGCTGGAATAGTGTCGCGTGCATCTGCATTGTCATGGTTCTTCTGTCTTTCCAATATGGGGTGATGGTGTCAAGCGGATTCATCATGTATCGTCGCACTCAAGAAGCCACCAATGGAGCCTCTTCTCAGCATGAAAAACTTCAGAAACAACTTTTCATCGCCTTGATATATCAGGTTACCGAATACATGTCATAAGATGTAGTCATATCAATACAGGTGCTAGCCCCAACCATCTTCTTCCAACTCCCAGCATTCTTCCTTCTCACAGCTCCGTTCTACGATTTGAAAATAAGCTTTCACTCCAGAATCGTCATCTACGGATTCAGCGCGTACCCACTCGTTGACACTCTCATCGTTTTCAATGTCATCACCGAGTACAAGAATGCTTTCATGCGTAAGGAAATTCGAAATTTATGAATGATCTCGGCCATTTTCAATTTCAGGGTGTATTCGGTTCGCCGCTCAAGACTGCATCGAGATGATGGGTGGACATACGCCCAGAGTTAATCAGCCAACTGCATCGGCTATCAGTAGAACTCTGGAGCAGACCTAACTACATTCTTTTCTTTTTTTTTCTTGAATAACTTTCTGATCAACTAATTTTCGACCATTATTCATAGAAATCTTCATAGCAGATTTCCAATAACAGGAAGCACCACCCACTTCAAGACATACTGTCTTCAAGAATTGCTCCTTCTTATCAGAAAGAACAAAAGAATGGGATTCGATCTTCCGTCTCTCCTTGAGCAAACTTCAAGAATCTGCTTTGTTTCCACGGTTTTGTTGAATGGAACTCTCATTTATCTGACAGCTTTTCACACCAAACACATCGTGGGAACATATCGAAGAATGATAATCACCTTCGCTATAATTGGAATCATCTTCTCTACTTTGGACATTCTCGTAAGACCGGTAAGTTGTAGAAAAGATTCATGTGTAGAGTTTTTTTCTAAATTAGCTCATCCACTCCTACAACGGCTGTTTTATATATTTCTCACTTGGAAGCTCATTCAGACATTCGAAAACGGCCACGGAGATCGGACTCTGTGAGTGCATCTTTCTTAACTCTTTATCACCGCCTGATTTCCAGTGATCTATTGTGGCTTTTATTCCATGATTCTGGCTTTCCTGGCGGTCCAGTTTGTTTACAGAGCTTGTGTCATCATGAAGCAAGTGTCACTAGAAACCTTCAATAATCAAACCCACCCATTTTCAGACCAGAATGGACGAAATATTTCGATGGAGGGAAATATGTCATCTCGCTAGGGTACACTTTACTCGGGGGTATCATTTGGATTTTCGCCTCGATTCTAGTCTATCCGGATGAGGTCACATTGGCTTATGTCAGAAGCGAGGTTCTTCAAAACTATGGAGTTGAGATCAAGAATGTTCCCCATTTCGCAGTTCTTGCCTATGTCAGAAAAATCACAGTCTCAGTTTGATGATGTGAATTTTCAGAACAGAGAGGGAGAAACCAAAACAGTTCGTTGGAAGAGTGTGCAATGTATCGGTACGGTGGTTGCTCTGATGACTCTACAGTACTCTATCATATTGGTTTCTGGAGTTGTCATGTACCGTCGGACTCAAGGAAAACGAGTTGCCGCTTCATCTCAACATGAGCAAATGCAGAAGCAGTTTTTCATTGCTCTGATTTATCAGGTACTTGAACTTTTTAAAACAACCAAGTTTCATCCGTATCAGGTTGTCGCACCAACCCTCTTCTTCCAACTTCCCGGATTCTTCGTCTTGGTCTCCCCATTCTTCGACATGAAATTCAGCTTCCACTCCGGAGTCATTGTTTTCGGATTCAGCGCGTACCCACTTGATTCAGCGCGTACCCACTCTGATTGTTCTCAAAGTCATCACCGAGTACAAGAATGCATGGAAAAGTGGGTATCCAGAAGGAAATCCTATTAGACCATTTTTCATTTCAGGATTCGTGAGTGCTATTGCCGGGGATTGTCTCGAATGTTTTGGAGGACACACACCACGTGAGCCACCGCCGACGAGTATCAGCTTGCAGTTGGCGAAGCTTTAGCAACTTTCTTTTTTGAAAAACAAAGAAGAACAGTAGGATAAATTCGTTGTATTTTCAACAGTTCTCACAAAACATGTACCGATAATAGAAAAATCTCGATAAATAAGTGATTACAGCCTTAATAACTTATCTAGCTTCTCACTGAGAGATCTTTGTAACATTTGTTCAATAACAAGAAGCACCGCCCATACCAAGACCAGAGCAGTCTGAACCCTTTTTCTTTCTCGTCATTGAGAGGGATGGATCTCAATCTACAGACCCTTCCTGATTATATTTCAAGAATTTGCTATGTTTCCACGGTTTTTCTGAACGGTACTCTTATTTACCTGACCGCATTTTACACCAAACAGATTGTGGGAACGTATCGGAAAATGATAATAACCTTTGCCATAATTGGAATCATCTTTTCTACTTTGGACATCCTCGTAAGACCTGTAAGTTCTTGAGAAAATTCGTATTGGAAACTGTTTTGGATCAGCTCTTCCACTCCTACAACGGCTGCTTTATATATTTCACACTCGGGAGCACATTCCGACACTCTAAATCGATAGCGGAACTTGGACTCTGTGAGTGCATCCTTCTCAACTCTCAACCCTATATCACCTTCTGATTTCCAGTGATCTATTGTGGCTTTTACTCCACGATTCTGGCATTTCTGGCGGTTCAGTTCGCTTACAGAGCCTGCGTCATTGTGAAGTGAGATTCATGTCAAACTCTCAGTAATCAAACGCACAGATTTCCAGACCAAAATGGACGAAGCATTTCGATGGATGGAAATACACTATTTCTCTTCTTTATACTTTCCTGGGAGGCGCCATATGGATGTTTGCTTCCAACATAGCCTATCCGGATGAGGTCACATTAGCTTATGTCAGAAGCGAGGTTCTTCAAAACTATGGAGTTGAGATTAAGAATGTTCCTCATTACGCAGTTCTTGCATATGTGAGGAATATCCCAGTTTCAGCTTGAAACTGTGAACTTTCAGAACGGAGAGGGAGAAACCAAAACAGTTCGTTGGAAGAGTGTGCAATGTATTGGTACGGTGTCTGCTCTGATGACGCTACAGTACTCTATCATATTGGTTTCCGGAGTTGTCATGTACCGTCAGACTCAAGGAAAACGCGTTGCGGCTTCATCTCAACAAGAGCAGATGCAGAAGCAGTTTTTCTTTGCTTTGATCTATCAGGTAAGGTATTGCTCATCTGAAACATCATTTCATCCGAATCTTGTCAGGTTGCTGCACCAACCATCTTCTTCCAACTTCCCGGATTCTTCGTCTTGGTCTCCCCATTCTTCGACATGAAATTCAGTTTCCACTCTGGAATTGTCATCTATGGATTCAGTGTGTATCCTCTTGTCGACAGTCTTATTGTTTTAAAAGTTATCACCGAGTACAAGAATGCATGGAAAAGTGAGTATCCAGAAGGAAATCCTATCAGACAATGTTTCATTTAAGGATTCATGGGTGCGATTGCCGGGGATTGTCTAGAATGTTTTGGAGGACACACTCCACGGGAGCCACCGCCGACGAGTATCAGTTTGCAGTTGGCGAAGCTTTAAAATTGGATTTCTTTTCTTGTAATTTCTCTGTTTTCGCATCTAGCAGAACAGTATAATAAACACTTGTTTTGAGATCTGGTTCATTACTATACGATTGGTTTCCTAATTTCCGGTACAACTTGAGAGAAAAACAGTATGGTTCTGATTTCCGTTTCTGGCGTTCATGATGTACCGGAAATGAGGAGAACTCATTTGGCGCATTTGACAAAAACATGAAAACAACATGGAGCCATCTAACAATCATTCGGAGATTCGCAAATAACAGCTCAGTCAATCCTGAGTTTCCCTCACACTTTCTCTGGTCTTTCTTACTGTCATGGAAGTTCTGGAACTGTTCTCCAACAGCACGGAGTCCTACACTCACTGGGTAAAAATAGCTCAACTTGTCGCGCAAGTTGGCTTCTACACCACCACTTTCTTTTGCGGAACTCTCATTTTCCTCACCGTCTTCGGGGTGAAAAGAAGCTTCGGAAGTTACAAGTACCTTCTGATATTGTTCCCGGCAGTTGGGATCGCCTTCGCTACAATCGAGCTGATTCTGTATCCGGTAAGATATTTTCATCATTGATCTACTTTTAGGTTTGCAGAATGTTCACTCCTTCAACGCCGGCTACTTCTTCTACAGCACTCGCCGCCCGTTTGGAGTTGGCATCGACATCGTGACTATTCTCATGGCATTCTACACATCCATCTATGCCTCGACTATTTGCATGTTATCTGTTCAGTTTGTGTATCGATACTGGGCGATTTTTGAGTACTCTTACTTTAAGTATCTAGCCCAACTGGTTTTCAATTACAGCGAAACAAAACTTCGATTTTTCAAAGGCTGGAAGTTCTCATTCTGCGTTCTGTACTCGATGATAGTGGGTGCACAATGGGGACTCTCGATGTACTTTTTCAACCAAATGGATGACTACACCGACCAATACATGAGGTGAAAAAGGCTTTTTTTCAGTAAAGTCTTGTTTCCAGAGAAGAGATGATGTATCGATACGGTGTCAATATCAGCGAAATTGCAAGACTCTGTTTGGTCTCGTACAACAAAGACAAATCGATCCGATGGAGAAACAACTCATGTACAATCGATATGACCGTCTTCATGATTGTCCAGTACACAATAGTCATTTATTGTGCAGTTGTAATGTACCAAAAAATGGAAGAGAAACTGAAAATGTTGTCGGTGTCTCTTCGCAATCTTCACAAGCAGTTCTACAAGACCCTGCAGCTTCAAATCTTCACACCCACTCTTTGCCTCTTTGCTCCCGTTGTCTTCATTATTTATCTTCTCCTGTTTGATTTGAAGATCAGTATTCCCACTGGAATGTTCCTCTGCGCCTTCACACTGTACCCGGCGATGGATGCCATGATTGTCATGTACATTGTCAGCGACTACAGGAAAGCCGCCAAAAGTATTCGTTACAGTCATTGCTACTCTTCAATAAACCATTACAGAGATGCTGAAGACGGCTCTAGACGGGATGTATAACATGTGCAAACTTCACGAACCAGAATCCAGCACAACGCAGACTGCGCCAACGATAGAGTCCAATTTAGGGTCTAGGGTTTGGTCGTGAGACAGTCAATTTCTTTTATTTCTGTTGCAATAAATGCATCTGAAGTTTTCTGTGTTTCTAAGAAACGCTATGTGTTCTCAGAAAGTATAGTGGTTTCCTGTTTTTTGAGGTCAGTGTTCATTTCCAATCTTCTCGGAAATCGCGTAGATAAGAAAAGTCTAGGCCATAGGACCTACACCTTCATTGGTTTATTGGACACGGAAAAAAAATGTTACTAGACGGTGAAACAAATGTATTTTTCATCAGTTCATCAAACGTCAGTTTTTAAGAAGTGGCACCCGTCCGTTTACAGATGAAAGACGAAGCCGTCGAGGAGCAATCTTTTGGTTGCCATACTCCCGTGATGTTCATCTTAAAATTTTACTATTGGATTCATTCAATTTCCGAGATTTACGTCGACTCACCGAAACACATGATGCTCCAGACACCGATGTTCCATCTGGCAGATTCGTGAACTCGACTTCCGAAGAATCCGTCCAGGTCCATGCTCCGTTGCTGGTCTTCGACAGACCAATCCACGATTCTTGACTGCTCGACCAGAAAGTAGTGAAGTCGTCAGAAAAGAGTGGAGCTGCCAGAACAAGGTCTGAAAATTCAAAGATCAGCAAATGATTCTTCCCGTGACTAACTTCTGATTGTAGTCGCCTCTTCAGTGGTTTCAAATGAGGCCAGATGAGCTCCCAGAGCAATACATTCTTGCTCAGCAGTTGATTGAGTTAGCACATCCAGTATTTTCTGAACCAAAACTAGTATTGAACGAAAGTTCAGCTTACCTTGTAACAATTCCCAGCATACGGGACCCAGGTGTCTTGACAACCAACGTTACATGGTCCTGAACATTCAAAAAAAGGTTTTTTTTCAATTTCAACGAAGTCTTACCAACAGTAGAAGGTGGCTGGGTTGAAATTGTTGTTCCTGCAGGGTATGTTTGTTGTTTCTCTATAAATTGTTTGCTTTAAATTTCAAATTGAAAGTTTTGGTTTCTCACTGATGGAATTCAAGTCGAGTTGTGCAGATGTCAAAGAAAAAGTAAGAATGGAGATGAATAGATGGAGAGATAGCATAACTGTTTCGATGATCCGTCACAATCGATTTTGTCGATATCGGGGCAGCGGGATTAGAGAGGGGGATTAACAAAGTGACAGTTTTTTGTTTCCTGTACTCTTCGCGTAGTTGTAAAAGATTCTAAACCATGTGTCAGAAAGTTTATAAGAGCAAGTATAACAGTTTCAATTAACTGCTGCCTGAGCATTCCCGCATACTGAATCTACACGATCAGTTGACTCATCATCCATTTTGTCTAGCCAATCGTATGCCTTTTCCAGAGCCTTTTTCAGCATCACTGAAACCTCCTCATACTCTTATTATGTTCTTGACTTTTCTTACATTTTGCTGCTTTTTCGTAGTCTCCAACAATGTACAAGACAATAATGGCATCCATAGCTGGGTAGAGAGTAAATGCACAGAGAGAGATTCCAGTTGGAAGATCCACTTTGAGATCCAGAAAAGGGAGGTAGATGATGAACAACGCTGGAGAGAACAGAGAGATTGTTGGTGTCACGATTTGAAGGATCAAGGTTTTGAATAGTTGCTTGTGGAGATTTCTCATGGACAACGAAAGGGATCGGAGTTTCTCTTCCATCCCGATGTACATCCAAATGGCACAGTAGATGATGACAAGGTACTGTACCAACATAATCGATGTCATGTTCAAAGTGCAAGAAACATTGAACCATCTGACCGTTCCGTTTGTATTGTAAGCAACCAACGTCATGGCGGAAATGTTGGAAAAATCGAGTCCATATCTTTGAATCATAGCTGCTCTTAATAATTTGAATTTTCAATGCTTTGAGTTGATGAATACTCACTCCATATAGTGTTTGGAGAATTCATCCACTTCGTCAAAATAGTACAATCCAAAAGCCCATTGGACTCCAAAGGCCACTGAGTAAGCAACACAAATCAAGAATCTCCATCCTTTGAAGTATCGAAGTTTCTTCACCCTGGAAACCGATAATTGAGTGTTTGCTAGAATCCCAGTCATCTCACTCGAAAATCGCCCAGTATCGGTACAGAAACTGAACTGATAACATGCTCATGGTACATGCATAGACTCCGGAGTAGAATGCTAGAAGCCATGTAACCGCTTGTTTTCCCAAATCGAAGGGGTGGTGAGCGGTGTAGAAGACGTAGCCAGCATTGTGAGAGTAGACATTCTGAAACCTGACGGAAGTTCAAGTTGTCCAAATACTGGATTCTGCATGGTCCATTATATCTTAAGCCAGTTCACCAGGAACAGTTCCACTCCAGAGGCACATGACTTTTTTTGCTAGGCTTTAGAAAGTTCGTCCGATTGACGGCTGCTCATGACAGATGAGGTCTGACTACCTTCCGACCGTCACACAAACTCAACTGGTCGGAAGTTGCAAATTCTGGTAAGACGCCGACAAAGGCCCGACCTAAAGTCGAATACCCCCAAGTTCCTACCAATTTTGCAACACTTGAGAACTCACCGGATACAAGATGAGCTCAACGGTAGCGAACAAGATCCCAACAGCTGGAAAAAGAACCAATAGTAGTTTGTAGCTTCCGAAGCTTCTCTTCACTTTGAACACAGTCAGATAGATCAGTGCGGAACAGAAGATAGAGGTTGTTAGGAAACCAAGGAGAGCAATGATTTGGGCGCATTTCGCGAATCGTGCGAACGATGTCCTCTGGTCGAGGGTTTCTATAGCCGAGGACATTGTGAATGAGTTCAAGATATTGTGTATATCTCTGAATGATAGACGACACTGGTAGATTACTGGTTGTCTTATGACAGGAAATTGAGTGAATACGTGGTATTGTTCATTATCAAATTGATCATTGAAGCCGTCTGGGAGATACAGGGTATTATTAAAAAGGTCGAGCAACAACCACCGTTGCTGTGAGACGCTCGGGAGCCTTGCCAACTGTATGCACTGGGCTCACTTTCGACTTTTTGAAGAATGTTATTTTCTCATTGAAAACCAACATGATGAAACTGAAAACCAAGTTTAACACGATAACTGGAAAAGGGAAAAATCTCACCCATCGAAAACATGAATGAGCTGCCAGACGAGAGTTTGAGCGAAGAACGTCCAGAAACGGCGGCTTATGACAGTGCTAGAAGAAAACACTGGTTGTCCGGCAGAACTTTCAGACCTACTTGAACTTGAGAGTGAAGAAAACGTTCAGAGAGAATAGAGAATCTTGTATCACAGTCTGCAGAAACAACACCATGTTTTTCTTCGCCTTCTTCCAGTGCTCAGATTCAGTGCTGGTTCTCTTCTTCTGAAATGGGACACTTTCAGAGTTTTTAGGTTGATCTGAACTCTCACCAGATAATGAAACCGGATAAACGTGACCAAGTTGATCAAAAATGGAAATACCAGAAGGCCCAATGCCCAAATGAACATTCCATCCGGCGCAACGATGCTGCCTCCATAGGCAAGCCATTGTGGGGAGAATGTCATGAAGTTATTTTCTCCTGAATCACTTTATGAAGGAAGGCTGACTTTTCGAAACTAACGGAATCGATCTATATTCTCCATGGTGACATTGCGAGTTCGATCCAAGTAATATAAAATGTGAAATACCAAAGTTGGTTTCACCCCGAAGAACACATAATACTTGATTGGAAACAGAATCGCAAAGAGACGATTGACGGCAGTGAAGATGCTTTGAAACTCGTTAAAAACCAGCATATTGACTCCAGTAGTGATTATTACGCTTTCCATGACAGGTGGATAAATAGAATAGCCTCTGAAAACTTATAGTGAAACTTGTTGAACTCCCTCGTCTCACTTTGAATCTTACGGTATCTCAAAAAATCAGGACAAGTTCTAGAAAAACTCACAAAAGACTCTCCGGAATATAGACACTCAAGATAACAACCAACAAAACATAGATATTGTTTACGGCTCGAAACACACATATCAAGTTGAATGCGTTTTTGTTTTTCTCCGCAAAAAAGTTGTGAATGATAGCCCAATTGAAAACTATTCCGATAATGGAGCTCTGAAAAGAATCAGTCTTGAATTTAGAGAAGGAAAACAGGGTACAATGAGCATGATGCATGCGGCAACTGAATTCGGCCATGTTCTGAAATCATAGACTGCATGTGGAGATTCCATAGTTGGAGGTCTGTAAAATGATAAAATTCCCACAGGGATAGGTTTCGAGAAACTGGTGAAAATATGAAAAAATCAGCAGCTGTTCAAAAAACCAAACCGCTAATAGTAGTCTTCACAAGTTTAAATTATGGGTAGATTATGAAAACAGAGGAAGTGGATAGACTCAACATTTGTCATTTACCCAGTCTCTAGATGATAGTCATATGCTCCGAGAGCCTAATTAGACTAAGGATAAGAAGTCATTATCATCGACTGATAATTTGAACCAGGAAACTGACTAAAACGGCAGCACAAAACTGAATTTAAAGTAGATCGTTAAGGAAATGAAAACAACGGAAATGATGGAGGAAGGAGGTAATAGTGTAGGTCAAAAGTCCTCTAGACATGTCGTTCGCCTTTTTTATGTTTCACAAATCTAATAAAGTCAGAACAGACTTGATTTCCTTCTCATTTTAACGTTCTTAAATTGTATTTGAAAGAGATTAAATGACTGTGTATTGCAGCTGGAACACTGAACTACTTTTTGTTCATAGAGTGCAGTAAACTTTGTCTGAAAATGCACTCATCATGTATGCTTTATCCTGAAGTACTTTTTTACATCGCAAAAGTCGGAGAAGCTGTAGTGTTTCCAGACGGGAATCTCTAAATTTCGGTTCCTCGGACCAGCGGAATTTCTACATTCGATGATCCTTCCCTTCATTATTTTGATTTGAGGCGTTTGAAGACCATAACATTTTTTTGGTTTAGTTGGTCAGTTCTCTTGTTCCTCAGCAATCGCCAGAGTTTGAACTGCAAAAAAAAAAAAATAAATAAAAAAGTTGGACGATTTTCTTCGATAATAAATAAACACAAAGTGATGTGGGGAGTGCCAACTTCTGTGACCTAAAAAAAAAAAAAAAAAAAACCCCTAATTTATTCATAANGATGTGGGGAGTGCCAACTTCTGTGACCTAAAAAAAAAAAAAAAGCACACCCCTAATTCGAGCTCATTTATCTCGGTGCTTGTGACAGATATCAAAAAGTGGTTAACTGGCAAATTATTGTTCATAATGTCCCAAACGTTTCATAAGTTGACTGTTTTTTGACATCTGTTACAGGAACCGAGATAAACTTGATTAAAGTTCCACAAACAAATGTGCTTATGTTGTCGTTATCTCCTGAAATCTCTGTCAGTTTCAACTATTTTTGTCATTCCTCTTGACTTTAACTCTCCTAGCTTCCCTCTAGCATTTCATGATTTGTACTCTGTAGTACACTTTTCGCTGAAAAAACGACCACAAATAACTGATTTTCACTTGGTGCCAAAGACAATCCAATGTTTGTGCAGGTACAATCAAACAATCTTTTCTCATGGGCTCTCATTTCTGTCATTGATGATCTACCCGGGTTAGTCACCGTTTTCGAAGGTCACAGAAGTTGGCACTCTCCACATCACTTTGTGTTTATTTATTATCGAAGAAAATCATCCAACTTTTTTATTTGAGTTTATTTGTGTGTGTGTTGAGCTGACAGTCTAGCAGCTCGTTGGTCAAAATACGAAAAATGGATGGAAAATTAACGGCGCCTTCCAAAATCGTAGGATGGGTAGAAGCCGGTGACGTAGTTTGGTTTCGGGTTGATGTAGTACTGACGTTGAGCTGGAAAAATTTTCGGTTGTCGAAATATTCCAATACTGCATTGAATTTTTGGGATATTCCGAGACTACCAAGTTTCGAAACTCCTCTTAATTCTACACACCTCCGTCATCGTTTTCAGTGAGACTCTTTTCATTCTTACCTTCTTGCTGAGCCATGTAATAGTCGTCGGGAAAGTCATAGAGACTGAAAGATCTCATGTCCACCTGTCTCTTTCTGACTGGAATGTTGTACCCAGCTACTATTCCCAAAAGCACGAGAACCGACAGCATCAGAAGTTTCATCATCTGAAGTCCATGAACATCAGTTGCAATACCCTTATGACTCATTTATTTTCCCCCAAAAACCATTTCTCTTTACTTTGCCGTTACTCTATTGTGTGTGTACCAATAGGTTGCGGTCAGAGAAAGCCGCAAAAAAGTTTGGCTGAGTCTGTGGCGGGAAAAAGAAAACGGTTTAGCGGGTAAGTTTGTCAATAAGAACTTAGAGGTTTAGAACTTGTGGGACGAGGATGGCACAAGGAGAAACAAAGGACAAACATAGCGATTTTCGAGATAGAGCTTTGGAGTTTTGACAGAGATGTTCTGAGAGAGAGTTGGAGATGGAGGAAGAAACTGAATTCTGACCATGTTTTGAGCAGGTATTTAAGTCAGAAGACTCCTCTTGATCCTCGAAGATAATCCACGATTAGTATGTGACTTCATTAAAGGGTAGGGTTCTGGAGATCTCGTGATAGGAGATTAGGATGTTCTTAAAGAGCAAGGAGGTTTGTGGATTAGTAAATGTTGGCATTCAGTGCCAGATCTTACACAATTATTCATTCAGATGTTGACACGTATAGCGACAAAAAAAAACTGGGAAATTGAATTCAATTACCGGAAATCGTCATCTAGTGACGGTAAGAGGAATCTTTAGACTACTGATTGCACTGCTTCTTACCAACAAGGTTCTTTTCAGACACAGTTTGAGGAACCTTTGAAAACAGCAAAAAATTAGCTTTAGAAATCAATTAGAATCTCAAAAACTTGTCTGAAAATGTCACCCTTCTTGAACGTCTGTTCATCGCTTATAATTTTCAATGAGTAGCAGTTTTCAAATTTTCAGAAAGCTCCTAAACGGTGTGGTTGAGTTAAACAAAAAAAAAGAAGATTTGGGAATCCTTGTTTTTATACTTCTGTTGTCATTTGGCATTCAAAGCATTCAAAGCTTTTGCATGCTGACAAGTTGATCTCCCTTCTCTCTGCTGACCAAAACATGTAAATGCTCATAACTTCCTTCTTCAGAATCTTCTGACGACTCTGTCATAATGCTTCCTTCCTGTTTTCCTCCCTTACTCTCCCACACAGGAAATCCTTGTCTCTCTTTCTGACAAACACAACAAAAGTAGAGGTACTCGACTGTTTGTGGACACTCTCTCGTCCCCCTCCATTTTGGAGAATCACTGGGAAACAAAGTTGGGCAAAAAGCCTACCCGAGGAACATACACACATCTTATCGGTTCTTTCTTGTTTGTATGCTTCTGATTTCGATTTTGATTCCGATGTTGATTTCGAAATGGCACAGTTCTGTGGTTTATAGTCCAAACTTTGGGTGGCAGGATTACGGTATGACGACTTGAGGATCTGGATGATAAGAAGATCATGTGGACGTTGAAATCGGGGGTGTCTTGGTTCTTGAGCTGTGTTCAGTGAGTCTGCTCAAAGTTCAAGTGTGGATTCAAATTTCCGAGATAGACGGTCTATACGGTATGAAATGTTGAAATAGCACAAGTTAAGGCTTTCAACAAGTTCAGTTTCATGGGTTCCTGATATCTGATGAGCACATTACATTTATCAACATCATATTTTTTTAACGCTGGTAGATCGAGAATCTGTTTATTCAGTTTAGTATTTTTGATCAACTATGGATTTAAAAGAGCGCGTCAAAGATTGAGCTCAAGGAAGTAGAAGCTCACAATTCGGTGCAAAACTTTTCTTTTCACAAATGGTAGATCAAAAATCTAACCTCCACGCGAAGTTTGCACTGAATATTGAGGTGGAGCGTGTGATTGAAGCTCTGGAACGTTGATAAGGAATTTTCTATGACTTCAACCGTGAGATACCAGAATCCGTGAACCTCTGAGACGATTCGGAATCAAACACCTTTCGTCCCAGAAAAAATGCCTCTTCCTATGTAGAACCAATTTCAATTTTTTAAAAACCTGAGAAATCTTTATTCATACTTTGCACATGAAGTCATCAAAAATCATAATTACAATCTGGCAGTTTTTCTTTTCAAAAAGTTATATATATTTTACTTTCTACCGTAAGTGTAGTAGTAGGTGGTGTATGGGTAATAGCTGTAACCGTTGTTGTTGTTCGGGTAGTAGTAGTAGGTGGTCCCGGTGTTTCCGTTGTTTCCGTTATCGTAGTAGTAAGTCGTCTGCCCGTTGTTGTTATTGTTGTTCGGATAGTAGTAGTAGGTCTGGTATCCGTTGTTGTTGGATGGGTAGTAGTAATAGAGCTGAAAGGATTTTCAGAAGTTTTTAGGATCCTGGGGTTCCGAGAAAACTCACGTAGTAGGCCTGAGCCTGAACAAAGAGTGCCAAGACGAGGACAACCAAGAGGAGCTTGTTCATTTTGTGATCGGTCGTGATATGGTCTCTGCTTCGTTCACTTCTTCTTTATATAGGTACCCCGTCTCTGGGGCGGCTCCCATCGGGGCGTGGAGTGATAGTGGAGAGATGCCATTGTGAGCAAAAGACAAACAGTGTTGTCCACTTTGAACTTGGCCAAAGAAAGTTAAGGATTAGATGGAATGTGTGTAGGCTCTTCTTGAGAGTTGCTAAGGTAAACTGTACAGGGAAGCTCCGCCCATTCGGGAATCTGGAGATCACAACGGAGTCAAAAGGGGCGGAGTTTGATGTTTGCAACGGTATAAAACAGTAAGGTTGGGACAGGGAAAAGCATCGAAATTCGCTCGGCTCAACTCTAGAAAATGAGATTCCTTACCCTGATCGCTACTCTTTTGGCTCTCCTCGCCACAGCCAACGCTTATTATGTAAGTTTTTTCGTTTTCAGCTCTTACAGTGATCATGTGCTTTCAGCTCTACTATTACTACCCGAACAACAACAACGGCTACAACTACAATAACAACAATGGATACACGACCTACTACTATTATCCGAACAATAACAACAATGGTCAAACCTATTACTATTACCCGAACAACAATAATGGATGCTCCGGATGCTCAAGCAATGGATATCAAACTTATTATTACACTTGGGGAAAGAAGTAATTGAAATGCTGGTTTTTGTCTGAAACTGAACAAATGAATGATTTTATTAGAAACTACAACATGTACATGAAAAACATCTAAGAAGCACTTTCTCTAATTTTCAGTTCTGAACTCTTTCCACGAGTTGTATGATGTTCAGCGCTTGCAAGAGAAGTGGTCGATCGACCATTTGGCCTCTGAACTGGAAGGCTCCTTTTCCAAGCGACTCGTGCTCACTGTACGCGTGCACCAACTCCTGGGCCCATTCGATTCGCTCTTTCGGTGGAAGGAATTGCTCCTGAACCACGGAGACTTGACTCGGATGGATCACTTGCTTTCCGGTGAACCCCCACTGTCTTCCTTCTGCCGATTGTCGTTTCAATCCTTCCAAGTCTTTGATATCGATGTAGACACTGTCAATGGCTTGCAGTTGAAACGCTTTGCAGCATGTGACGAACTTCTGTCGAGCGAACAACGTCTCGGTTCCATGAGAGCTTCTGGTGGCTCCTATATCGGCGCAGAAGTCATCGGATCCGAAGACCACAGCGTCGAGCTTGAAGAATCCGGCCTGTTTGTGAAGGTTCAATGTTGATGAGAGTATGCGCGGCATATCCAGCAGTGCACGAGCAGATTCGATCCAGATGACAAGACGTGTGTTGGTGTTTGTGATTCGCTCATCTCCGTAATGCTCTCGGAACACGTTGTAGATTGTTACGAGGTCTTCTGGACTGTCTACTTTCGGAATCATGAAGGCGTGTGGTAGTTTTTCAGCTTTCGATACAGCCTGGAGAAAACTATGATTTCGATACAAATTAGTTGGAAAACGAACCTTGATGTCATCTTCCAATAATCCACTGCTCACAGAGTTGACACGGAGACCCAGCTCTTGACATGACAAAGAATGATATGGCATCTTGTCGAGAGCGGCTGCAGCCTGAAGTACTTCATGAAGTGAATACATGGTTGACAGCTTTCGAGCGATTGATTACCTGAGCTCTAGCTTCAGCCTTCGCAGTGAGAGCCACACCATCCTCGAGCTCAATAACCACCGAATCTGCTTGCATCATTGGAATCTTGTCGAGCATTTTCTGATTGCTCGCTGGTACGTAAAGGAGAGCTCGTCTTGGGACGTATTTCGCTGCATCGCGAACTCCAGCAAACTGGGAAATGTGTCGGATGAATGTTTTGGTTAACATTGTCTATAAATGCAGATAATAAATAACTTTTGAGCCAACAACAAAAAATCCGTGAAAGCTTTAAAGGCCTCGTAAATCGACACACGAACGGCTCTTGCAATCGCGCTCTGTTGTTAGCTGGCCGTGGCCTCCTGGCCGAACTTTCGCATTTTTTCGTGAATTTTCTCGAATTTTTAAAGCGCTTTTCCTGCTTTCTCTCTGAATTTGAGCTCTTTTTTGCGATTTTTTGCGGAAACCAATCACAGTTTCTGTTGCTCTGTGAATTACTTGTCAATTTGATTACAAAACGACTTATTATTCCTTCAAAACCGAGATTTTTCAGCGAACTAAGATGGCCAAGTGGGGAGAAGGAGATCCGCGCTGGATTGTGGAGGAGCGTGCCGATGCCACCAACGTTAACAACTGGCATTGGTGATTAGATTAGAAATTTGCTTCAATTAATTTTGTTAACTTTAGGTCCGAGAAGAACGCAACTCCCTGGTCTTTGAACCGACTGCGCGAACTTCTTACCGGGTTCACCGCTGAGGTAGGTTAATTTTTTCGATCTCAATGACAATCTATCATTTGATTATTTTAAGGATGGTCCGATCGTGATCACCATCGATGAGGTCAAGAAAATCGATGGAGAAGCGACCGCCAACAACCGGAAGGCGAAGCTCATCTTCCTCTTCGAATGGGTCATTGAGGGAACCTTCATCGCCCGTGTCTCCGGCAGTGAAGATGAGTACAAAGGAAAATTCGACATTCCAAACTTGAGTGATGAGAACGACGCTTCCGAAGTTGACTTGAATACATCGCTGGATGGAAATGGCCCGATGGCTCACCAAGTTCGTCAGGTCCTCAACAAATCCTTCGTCAAAAAGATCCAAGACGTTCTCGGAATTTACATTCGGGAGTTGAAAGAGGAGTTCAGCAAAGGACTCATCCTCCCAACCGATCAAGTGAAGCCACAAGTTGTCACTAAAGGAAAGACCACCGTTGTGGACAAGCGTCAATTCCAAAACACCGTTATTGCCGAGAAGGATGCTTCCACATCTGGAAATGAAGTATTCTCAACCAAAGAGGTGTCTGTGAGCGATACTTTCAAAGCGACACCGGAACGCGTTTTCGAGGCCATCACCGACATCCAACTTGTCCGTGGATGGACTAACGGTTCCATCCAAGAGTGGAACTTCAAGGAAGGTGGATCGTTCGCGCTGTTCGGTGGCAATGTTACCGGAACTTTTGAGAAAATCGAGCCGAATAAGGAGATTGTGAAGAAGTGGCGGCTGAAAAAGTATCCCAACAACCATCATGCTACTATTCATTTTACTCTCAAGGATAATGTAGGTGTTTCTTTCTCAAAATCGTAACTGATTTCTGGACTTTCAGGGATCTGGAACGGATATCAAGATCACCGCTAAGGATGTCCCAACCCATTTGGCTGATGAGACCCAATCCGGACTGGATCGTTACTACCTCTCCAGCATCTCCCGTACCTTCGGATTCAGTCAGCGCATCTAAGCCTAATTGTGTGATCAATTGCTCCCTCTCTTTTCTCTCATCTTCTGATGTTCTCGATCTTTTCTCGTTTAAATTATATCAGCTTGTGTTGTTGTTTTCTATAATTAAGTGATAATATTTTAGACTTCCTTCATTCAAAATTTCAAAATTTACAATTTTTTCATTTAGGAATTTGCTCTTCGAGTGCAGCAGGTGACCAGTTTCCAAAATCCGTCAAAATCTTCGTTATGAGATTGGCCGGGGTCACATCGAACGCTGGATTCCAAACAGGGCATTCCGATTTTCCAACTAAAACGCCATTGACTCGAAGCAGTTCACCAGCTGGTCGCTCCTCGATTTTTATCTCTGCCCCCGAAGCGATATTCTTGTTGATGGTGGTGAATGGAACAACGGGATAAAAGTTGATGTTGTGGTGCTTACACAGGACGGCCAGCATATAAGTGCCGATTTTGTTCGCAGTGTCTCCGTTTCTGGCCACATTATCAGCTCCAACAAGTACACAATCCACTTGATGATTCTTCATTGCCCAAGCTGTCATTGAATCCGTGATAAGCTTGAATGGAACTTCTCCATGAAGGAGTTCAGTGGCTGTTAGTCGGATCCCCTGATTGTAAGGTCTCGTCTCCAGCACATACGCCAAATTGAGACGATTCTCAGAGTGAAGAGCCCGAATGACTCCGAGGGCGGTCCCCCAAGACACCGTGGCAAGACTTCCTGTGTTACAAATCGTCATGACTGTGAGCTTCTCTTTTCCAGGGAACGCTTCCAGAAGTTCTTGATATGCGTTCCAGACGAGAATTCTATTCTGAAGCTTCTCGGCGGTGTAGACGTCCAGAAGATACTCACGACAGCTGAAAACTTCGATTTTTTAAGTGTTGACCTCCATTCAGATACTCACTTCATCAATTTCACATCATCTGAATCTTGCCCTTCCAAAATCGGAATAAGACCCATCACAGAGTTCCTCAGATCAACTGCAGTTGGTCTAGAACTGATCAAATACTGAATTTTTTGCCGGATATCTTCAGAATTAAAATTTGCAGACTTTTGTAGCTCGAGAAGAAGACCAAGACTTCCGACCACAGCGATCAACGGGGCCCCACGAACTTGCATCGACTTGATTACATTGAATGCATCAGTCACATCTTGTACGGGGATGTACTTGAATTCGTGAGGGAGAAGTAGTTGGTCTGGAAACTCAATTTCTTTTCAAGAGACACTTCGCTTCAGCAGAATAAAAGGCGATTGACTCTTCAAAAATGTTCATGTTGGACAATGATGATTTTTCGTCGAATTTTTGGAAAAACCAGACATCCGAATTTTTTGAAATCCTGACCACCTCCTAGTACGATGAAGCATAAGAACCTACCCAACACTTCCAGAGTTTCTCCGTTGAATTTCAAAGAATCCAACCGTTTCGTTTCATCAGCCAGAAACGTCTCCGGAATGGGTCCGTTTATAATCTTATTGATTTTTGTGCCCATTTCTTATTGCACCAAGCGAATAATCTAGAACAGAACGAATGCAGTCAACTCTTTTAATTGTCTTTCGGTTTGCTCGTGCTGATTAGATAAGGAAAAGTCCAGACAGATTGTGTGCAAAGAATGGTGAATGTGTTCTTGCTGGCCTAGAATCCGAGTATCGTGTATTCTTCGTGGACAACATGAAAATTTGAGTAGTCCACAATTTTATATTACAGAAAAATACATTAAGATGATCAATCAGTTTTGAAAACAGTTAGAAATCGAGCAAATTGACAATTGAAAGGGTTGGTGTAAAGTTAGAAAGTTTGAGGCCCAGAGTCTTTTTTGCTAGAGATCGGACGCAGGGGATGAAAAATGGGGAATTCTAGACAAATACAAAAGAGGAATCAGAATCTGATTCCTCTGCCTCCACTGCCTTCTCTTCTGGTACAGCTTCGACAGCTTTTTCCGACTTTCGCTTTTGGACCTCCTCCTCTGGCTCCTCAGACGCTGCACGTTTGGAAGGCCGACGGACCATGTCGGTGATGTCCTTCGTCTCCTCTCCACTCAACTTTGCGATTCTCTCGGCGACCGGTGCAAGATATTTCTTGGCTTCCTCCTTGATCTGCTCAATCAGCTTCGCAGAAGCACGTGCATCGAGCAAGTGGACATCAAGTTCCAGAATAACTTCCTTCAACTCCTTCATTTCAGCTTCAATCTCACTCTTTTCGCTCTCAGCGGCATTATCCAACTGCTTATGCAACTCTTCCACCTTGGCAATAAGAATGTTCTTGGAGTTGCTGAAGTGAGTAGCGGCCAAATCGAATGCAGCATCTAAGTTGAACGCTTTAGCGAGAAGATGAGTGGTATTGGCGAGGATTCTCGAAGTTGCGGAAAGATTCGCAGTTTGAATGGCGACAGCCTCAGTGAGGTCCTTTTGAGCTTGCTCGTAGGCCGAGTCGATAATTCCGTGCTCTCCAAGAGAAGTGAGCACATCCGCGTGGTTCAACTTCCAAGTTTTCACTGCTTCGACGTCGGTGTTCTCCTCCGACTCGAGACTCTTCAGCTTCTTCTCGCAGATGAGACGGCAATGCTGAAAAATGCAATTTTTAAAATCGCGGATTGAGCTTTAATTCAAACCTCAAGAGTTTCCCAAGCGAGCTTTATAGGCTCATCCTCCTCGTCAGTCTCTGATGAACTTTCATCTTCCAGATCTTCGGCGGCTTCAGTCTTCTCGGAGTCTGACTGCTCCTCTTCAGTAGAGTCCTCGACTGTCTCATCCTTATATGTAGAAGCCTCTTGCTTTTCGCTATTCTCTCCGCCGGTCCCCTCGATATTCTCGATCTTGGCAAGCTCGAGAAGACATTTTCCGTAGAGAAAGTGTACTTCGAAAGTTTCCTCGGTAGCTTCTCCGTGAATTTCTTCGGCGATGTACGATGCCTCACTGAAAGATGTAGTCGCCTGGTAGAAGGCGCAGGTTTGCATGAATCGCCGACCATCAATTATGTGTTTTTCGTACTTTTTGAGCCTGAAATTGGTTTCTTGATAATGGAAAATGCATGACAAAACCTTACTTTTCTTTACGAGCAGTTTCCTGGGTAACATCTTTCAGAGCCCTCATTGTTGGAGGTTAATACTGAAAAAAAACGGTTTTTGAGTATTTATGAATAATAACTGAAAGAAAAAGAAGAACAACTGAAAAGCGGGTGCACCATGGTTGAAATCCGAAAAATCTCAGGGAATTGGTGGGAGAAAACCGGGAGAGAACGGGCTTCTGGAGAAAACGCAGTCTAACCGGGTTCGAACGGTAACGGCGGAGTGTCGTTGCAAAAGAAAAAAAAGCGCACTTTGGTTTTCGAAAACGGTTACTTGTTTTTTTTTTTCATTCTGAGATTGTGATATTTGTTTTTTTATTCTGAGATTTGCGATTTTTGAGATGAACAGAAGACGAAACAATGATTATTATCGTGAGTTTCGT